>BNCR01000001.1:35640877-35653377 GCA_014656515.1 Oryzias celebensis | reverse complement strand
GTGTGTACATGCGTGAGCGTGCGTGTGTGCATGTGTGTGTACATGTGTGTACATGCGTGAGCGTGCGTGTGTGTGTGTGTGTGCATGTGTGTGCACATATGTGAGCGTGCGTGTGTGTGTGTGAGCGTGCGTGTGTGAGCGTGCATGTGTGTGTGAGCGTGCGTGTGTGTATGTATGTGTGTGTGCATGTGTGTGTGTGAGCGTGCGTGTGTGTATGTATGTGTGTGTGTGTGAGAGCGTGCATATGTATGTATGTATGTGTGTGTGTGTGCGTGCGTGTGTGTGTGTGAGCGTGCGTGTGTGAGCGTGCGTGTGTGAGCGTGCGTGTGTGTATGTATGTGTGTGTGCATGTGTGTGTGAGCGTGCGTATGTATGTATGTGTGTGTGTGTGTGAGCGTGCATATGTATGTATGTATGTGTGTGTGTGCGTGATTGAGCGTGCGTGTGTGTACATACGTGAGCGTGCGTGTGTGAGCGTGCGTATGTGTGTATGTGTGTGTGTGCGTGATTGAGCGTGCGTGTGTGTGTGCGTTAAGGAACAGTTTTTATCTTTATAGACAAACACCTGTTGGTTACCACTTGTTTACCAAAAACCAGATCATAAAGTATTCATTTGTGCCTCGAGTCTTTCTGAATACGTTTCTTTTCGACAGTGTCCTTTCCCCATAGTCAGGCCTTTATGGTCACTTCAAAGCGCTGCTCTGAAGTGTGGAATTCCTTCACACAGATCCCAAACATTCCTGACGCGATGGTCCGACATCTGCAGATTCATGTCCTCAACCCGCCCCACAGCTTCAGTAAATACTCAGCAAAGACACCCCTTAGCCTATTCTGACCCAATGTAAACACAGGAAAATAAAAGATTGATTTATAATAAACATTTTTAGATTGGGGCATTTCATGTTTCATTTCTATACTTTTTCTACTTTACTTCTATGCAAAGATGAAGAAATGTCCAAGTATGGATCGCTTTAAAAATATCGTAAAAACTATGATGAGAAATATTTCGGTTTTTGCTTCTGTATTATTTCTGAAGTTATTGCAGATCTATATATATATATATATATATATATATATATATATATATATATATATATATATATATATATATATATATAAAAAACCTTTCAGAGTATTAATAATAAGTAGTAAGATTTTTTACAGTAATATTTAATTGGATGAATAAACCAGACCCAAATAAGGATTTTAGGTTTGCTTGCTATGCTGATGACTGTCTGTTCATCTGAGGTTTTATTTTATAGTTGTTTCAAAAACTGAAAACACGAGGCTTCAAACCTCATGAAGTGAGTGAGTGTGACATGACCATATACCTTGCTTATGGCTCCAACCAAAGGAATTCAGTTCAGTCATCTTATTTTTGCCATTTTTATTTTTGCCATCACCATGTTGGAGGCAAACGTCATCAGTAAGCAGTGATTGGTAGGAGTCAGTCTCAGTCACTGTTTCTATGGCAACCACTCTCACCAATCAGGAGTGACCTCTTTGGAAATTCACACTCCATCGCTTGAAAGTGGGCTCAGGAGAATCTGCCAATCAAATGTTAAGAGCGTTTAATGTAAAGACACCTAATCTGAGGCATCTGATTGGTCAGTTTATAACTTCAGAATACATGTCATCAAAAAATGAGAATTATCAAGAAGATGTTTAAACAGGTATCAGAGCCCGAATGGTCATTCTGACCGGTAGAATGACTGAGTAGCAGCTGTTTCTTTCTATATTGAAGTCTATGGGATTTTGGCTCCTTGGAGCCAGCAGGAACTCCCTGTTTGGAACGCCGGGGGGGGGTCCAGCTCTCAGATACAAAGTTCTTTAATAAGGAGCTTCTACCCCGAGTGAGGTTAGTTAAGAACTTTCAGACTCTTGGTGGAGAAGTATAGCAACCCCAGAGTCTTTAGGCTGAAGAACTGATGTAGATTTGTTTCTAAATCTGTTCTCAGGAAGAGCCGTCTGTCTCCAGATCTGATGGCTCTTTACAGATTTAGGGTCTGAAATCCGTACCATTCATGGGAGTCGTGTGCATGTTTGCTGAGGCAGAACCAGATGATCCAGCTCAGAGTATAGTTACAGAAAGATTTAAAAAAAAACGAACGTTTCTCTAACACGGGGGATTTTTAGATGATTTTCTCTTCTCACTCATGCCTTTCTGAAGTTTGATTTGCTCTTCCAGTATCAAAGCAGCCCCCTCCCAGCATGATTCTGCCACCCCCACATAACTTTAAAGCGTTCTGACAGCCGTAAATCGGATATTTTCAACATCCAAATAAACAGAAATCTTCCCATCCTCTGATGCAGGTGGCTCAAGCAAAAACACGCCCCCACCAAAGCACAAGGTATAAGAGGAGAGCTGATGTTTTGATGCGAAGCTGCAAAGGCTGCTGGGAGGAGAACGGGTCACCTGCCACGGTCTCCATGTGTGATGCAGAGGAGGCTTGGCAGCCATTGAGCAAAACAATGAGAAAGGAAAACGGGCGTCACATGTCTGCACCTCCCCTGAACAAACGGCAGATTCAGAGGAGCGTGAAGAGCCGGACGGTTCTGGGCCGCTGAGGTCAGATGGTGAAACCCAGCAACAAAACCGGGATTGTGCTGCACAACAACAGAGCCGGCTCACAATCAAAGTCCTGTGCTGCGTCTCTGTGGCTGTGGGCGGGCCGAGCCACAATGCAGATTCTGTGGGGGCAAGTCGAGCCCTCTTTCTGTTAGGAGTTATCTCACTGGAGGGAAGGAGAGTTCCGCTTAAACCTGGATCAGAACAGAACCGTTGCTGCAGAACTGAAGTTCTGTCTTACAAAACATCTCCAAAGTCATTTTTAGGAGTTAAGACTGTTTCAGCACCATTACAGCGGTTAGATCTGCTGCAGTTTGGTTCCAAACTGTCAAATGCCCTGAGAACGGGTCTCTAGCGGGACTGGAGGATTTGAGGGCTGAACATTAACACTGCTGTAGCTATGGATGCAATAATGCACTAATAGTGTCTCTTTCTCTAATTGAAGCAGCATGAACTTCTTCATTGGTTTTCCCCTTTTTGCCACTTGTTGCTAAAGAGACCTGGCAAATGGAAATGCAACCACTAGAGGGCAGTGTAGATGCAAGATATCAGAGTAAGAAACCAAAAGGCAGATTGATATTTCCATTCTGTGGAGAACCCTCTTCTCAAAACAGGAATGCATTGTCATCGTGAGCTTAACACTCGCTTTAAATCAGTATGCGAGTCCTTTACCTGTTATAGCACCAAGAACAAGTCACTTAGTTACACTAAAAAGTGCAATTTTGTGAGAACAGACATAAACCACAGAGAAAAAATATGAGAACAATGCAGGCTGTGGGGCAGTGGTAGACCGGTCACCTCTGATCGCAAGATTGCAGGTTCGATTCCCGCCTTGCCTGCCTATGTGTCGAAGTGTCCTTGGGCAAGACACTGAACCCCACATTGCCTCTGATGGAAGGTTGGCGCCAGTGTTCGGCAGCGGAGCCTCCATCAGTGTGTGAATGTGTCTGCGACTGTAAAGCGCTTTGGGCCTTCAATGAAGGTAGAAAAGTGCTATACATGTATACGCCATCTCTGTTGTTTTAATCCCTAAATGACATCACTAACCAGAGTAAGTCGAAATGTTCATTGTAAAAGACCTCGTTTTCAAACTGAAAGACATTCAATCAAAAAGTCTGTGTTGTTTTCTAGGACATAGTTTCTGCAGAGCAGCAGAAGTTCATTAGAAATTCACCTTTGAGTTGTGGGTGGGACAGTCAGCATTGAGTAAGCCTACCCCTGTTTCCCATCATCCATCTGTTTACACTCTCCTGGTAGCTTACGACACCAAACTAACATTAGCATTGTAACAAAAATGATGAGCAATATTGGATTTATCCAGCGGTACGGGTCCAGATTCCAGCTCAGACGAGGAAAACAAAGACGTTCATGAATCTATTTAAGTGGATACATCAGAATGGAGCAGAGTAGGAAGCTTAACAGAGATATAGCGAGCGTACAGTGGTGATAATGCACTCCCAAAGTTTGGTACATCAGAGTGAGGTGGTGCATGAACAGAGACCATTCTGGAGCAGAAAAGGCGTCACATCACTAAAGAATCATGTCCCAGAAGCCCATTAGCTCAAAGTCCCGCCCCCCATGTCAACATAGGATCAGCTCAGCAGTGAAAACTTGAAAACTGAATTGAAACTGAAAACTGAGAAATTAAAGAAAAGAGTGAGAAAACGACAAAAAACATTTACATTAGAACACATTATATTTTACATTTTGTAACAGTTTTAGTTTTAAACATTTCTTTTTATTCAAGTTTTAAATCTGCTGATATTTTTTCAAAATTTCCTTCAAGTTTACAATGTGTACTTTTGAGTTTAAAGATGTTTTCAAAATTTCAAAAAACATTTCTAAATTACAATGTCTTGTTCTCAAATTTTCAAGTTTTTTTTTTTTTCAAATTTGCTGTCTGGGTTTTCATTCACTTTAAGCTGATCCTAAATTGACCCCATACAAGTATGAGGGAAAGACGGAGACACCGCCAGGTGAGACTGCAAGAAGCTACATCAACACAAAAACGTAAAGAAACTGAATGGCACTGGAAAAAAAAAGCAATCTGGAACCATTTCACTTTTACTGATAATATCCTAGATAATAGAGTGAAGAGTCTGCAGGATAATAATTCTCAATAGAACTGCCTCCACAACATGTCACAGTAAAAACTGTTGGAATGTGAGAATGTGAAGTTAGTTTAATAAAGACAATTTTTGTGGTGCTTAAAAAAAACATCGCAACTTTTGCTACAACTTTTTCATGAAAGCTGCAGGCGTTTTAGACAGCAGGAATAATAAAAATCCTGGAGGGTGAAACCAAGAGCATTGATCCAAGCCATCCATTGGTACATTAGACTCATTCATATCTCTGATGACGTGCCCATTTAACTAGACATGCTTCCTCAGACCACACTGACTGAATTCCTATCATCAGTTTAATGTAGGACTGAGTGATTGTATTGACAAACACACAACTGCAAACTCAAGAGGCCACGCCCACTGATTTGAACAGTTACTGAGAGAATGTAAGCTAAGTGTAAAGAACAGGTAAACCGTTTGATGTGAAGCTGTCCACATAAGGCGAAGCCCAGAACTGGTGAAACCGAGTTGGCTGGAAGTAAAGAAGGATTCAAAAACACTTCAGCTGTGTTCTTCTCTAGAGGGCATTTTAAGAGATGAAAGCAAAAATAGGAAGGTTTCCATACTTGATCAGAGTATTTAATCTGATTTGACATCATGAAACATTTTAACCATCAGCTCCTCTTGATTCTATGAGTCTGCCGTTTGCAGTCTTTAAGATAATATGTTGAAAAAGAAAGTTTTTTATATTGAACAGGAAGAAATGGAACATCAAGTCTTCACGAACGGAGCCAAAGTTTGACCTGTAGGGTAAAAACATTCAGACGTAAGGATGTGCTGACGGAACAAAGCACCACTGTTTCCCTGAGAAGTTCCTCATGAGAACATTTCAACAAAAAGCAGCAGATTTTAAAGGGTCATGCTCCCATCAGACTCCTCTGTGCTCGTGCAGATTCTGCTGGAGAGGACAAAGAGCTCCTCTCTGCTGGACTCTCCTGTCAGGTTTGAGGAGGAGCGGCTGCAAACCCAGAGACTCCACTGTAACTAAACACTGAGAATTTGGAAGGAATGCATTTGGGATTCTTTAGTGTTCTGGAGCCGTTAAAACTTCATGGAGATGTTTTGTAACAGTCAGATCCTCAATCAGAGCTGAACAAGGAT
The DNA here is from genome assembly GCA_014656515.1 of Oryzias celebensis. Taxonomy (NCBI): domain Eukaryota; kingdom Metazoa; phylum Chordata; class Actinopteri; order Beloniformes; family Adrianichthyidae; genus Oryzias; species Oryzias celebensis. The sequence continues at coordinate 35,647,584 of BNCR01000001.1, read as the reverse complement.
CTGATGGACTTGGGTCCGGAACATTCACATGTTCAACAGGCCTTTCTGATGGCATCAAGGACAAAAAGTTCAAACCAAGTTCCAGGAATCTGGACACACCAACATCCTCCCTGAGAGCCAGAAAGACTAAGAAGCATTTCCAAAATCTGTCAGAGACACATGGAACACCAGCCCTGAAAGCCAATCCTGCAGAGTAGAGACCATTTGTGGACATCTTCCACAACCAGAATTCATCTGAAATGGACCAAACCAAAGTGGAAAACCAGTCGGCTCATTTCAAATCCAGTTTTCTTTTCCAAACAGGGGAGCTTCTGGACTAGAAGGTGACCACCACAGTCATCAAGGCCTCTTCATGGGTGAGCTGGGCCACACGGAGGAAGCCTTTAAAGGCGTTCAAAGGAAAGCTTTGACGTTCTGTTGTTCAGCGGCTGTTTCGGCTGCAACAAAACAGATTTCCAACATTTCTTGTTGTTCACATGAAGTCTGGGTTGAAAGCCAAAATCCTTATGATGACCAAACAGAAAAGCTTCAAATGTTGCCTTCAATGTCTCATGAGGAGTTTGACAAAGTATTTTTTGTGAAATGCCACTTTTACCTGCGAGTGACTGCAAACTATTCATAAAAAATGAAGAAAGTTGTGTTTGTAAAGAAAAAAAGTGGAGTTTATCCCAGAAAGTCCAGAGGACTGCTTCCAAAAACTGACAGGAGAATCCCAAAAAACAAAAGCGACAGTGATTGGTGCAGCCGGTTGTGACGGGCTGGTGGGGAGCAGACACTCACCCCTCTTCCTGTCCTGCCAATGGGATCTGTGAGAGCTTGGAGAGGTTCTTGGCATATTCGTCTTCTATCTTTATCCTGGAGGGAAGCAAGTTAGTCATCAGCACAGCTTATGATGGGCACAGCCTCCTCTGTGGTCCAAACAAGCATCACATGCATTAACACGTTCCACTGTGAGCTGATGGGAATATGACATAAAAACAGAGGAGAAGAAACATAACAACCTTTCTCGAATGAACTCGGCCATCTCTTTCTGCATCTGTTTACCCTTCAGCTGCTTCTGCAGCAAAACCTCAAACCCTGACATGAAGCCGTTGCCCTGGGGATCCTTCCTGTCAGCCTGCAAGAGAAACACAGAGAGCGCATGAGAAGGAAGGCGTGAGAACAGCGCAGAGCTGAAATCAAACATGCTTCCCCAAGGACAACCAAGAGGAATGATTTGGCGAAGTAAAGCTGCATCCTTTATTGAACTGCATTTGGACTGACTGTGTTTACATGTCAGCAAAGTCTTCCTGTCACTGAAGTTCATCTCTAAAAGTCTAATGGCATTTTCAAACTCAAAGAAATCTTTTAAACACACAGCACTTTAGCCTGCAGCTTCATGATGTCTGAAGGTTCAGTGACTCCACTGGACCTGCTGCTGCACAACAGAGCCACCACAGCCCACTTCTGCCAAATCCCACCTTTGCTTTTGTGCAACAAGCCCACAGACACTGCTGGGACACCCCCACCTCCCCTAAAAGGGTGCATCATGAATCGAAACAAGTCAAGTCGATTCTACAGCCCCTCTGATAAGAAGATCCTAAAACCCAAAAGAGATGAAAGACACGAATGAAAGGCCTCCACAGCTTTGTGGCTGCGGACCGGTCAGCCATGAGGATTCTGTTTCACTGTTGTTGGTGCATCTCATCAAGTACCAGAAAGTGACTCGTACTGTATTCTTAGAACCATAAGACACACCTAAAATCCTTCCAATTTTCATCATAACAAAACCCGCCTGATAATCCAGTGCTCCTGAAGTATGAATTCTGGTCTGACACACCGCTTGATGGAATGTTGGAGCGCCACGCCCACCATGGTCAGTCAGGGTCTGACAGAGAGGTTTGTAGTTTGAGCCAACAGTTTGTGAATTACATGAATAAAGTCTGGCTTATCTGACTGGCTGTTTGCCCTTTAATCCAAAAGGATATGTTGCTTTTATAAATCAAAACATTTTTTTTCTTTAATCAGAGAGCCTCAATGGAGGAGTAGAAGAGCCACATCCGGCTCCGGGGCCTCAGGTTGAGGACCCCTGCACTAAATACAGCTTATGATAATGATGGACTTTTAAAATCAGCAAACGAAAGGATTATTTGACCCAACGAGCTGATAAAGTGCACTTCAGAGTTAACCTGGGGATGAGAATGACTGCAGTTTGTTCCAAAACATCAGCACAGAGCTAACACAGAGGTCAACACAGAGGCCAGCTGCGTGTCATCATCATCACCATCCTCAGCTGCACCTCACGAGGAGCAGCTCTGACTCCCAGTCTGCAGCGAAGAAGGAACATGAGACGGGGAACCGAGCTGAAACAAGACTGTCTTGACTTTTTTCTCATGAACTCACAGGGATAACATTTAGGGATTTTCTTTTCTAGTCCAGAGTTCCTCCTTCCTTCCTACTAGTTTCCTTTTAAGAAACTCTTTTTTTAAGTGCATGGCTGCAGGAGGGTCATGAACCTCATGAAAAGTCCCTTCTCATTCCTCTAACTGAGCATGCTCAGAGTGCCTTTTCAGCAGAAAAGATTCCAAAAAGCCATTTGTTCACCGAGAAAAACAGCAAATAATCCCAGTTTCTCTGGAGAACATCTGTGAATCAAAAAAACTAAATGTATTTCAACATAAATACACGAAAACAAACAAAATCTGTTTGTGAGTATGACCTTTACCCTAAAACTAAAGCAGCCTTGTTTCAACTGACTTCTCTCCTCTGTAGGCCTGATGCTCATAAGCCGATGAGCTCACGGTGGGCGGGACAGCAGCAGAGGATTGGCTCACCACGTAAATCCATGTCTGCAATGCTGCTTAGGAGGAGAAAAATCTCATTTTACTGGATCTGTAATGATGCTGAAGACGTGTGATAAGGACAGCAGAGTCATTTTTTTGTTCCTAAATAATATTTAGAACAGGCAACAGTGGATGCAGTTTATTTTCACAGACAGAAATAGAAGTAGTGGTACATTTGTGCTTCCCTTTATGAACAAAACTCAGCCTAAGGACTGGATTTGTCACAAAGTTTCATCCTAAATCAGGGAGTGTACAGAGTGCACAGAAACTTAAGGGGTTTTAAAAATACAGTTTCCACACACGGTGCACTTAAAAGTCTTAATTCAACAACAACAGTGGGCCTTATTATGGATTACTTCTGGCTGTTTTGTGAGGCTTACGGCGCTCTACCAAAATGTCACTTTGTTTGTTTATGAGTTGCAAGCAAGGTGTGGCGATCTGGTAAATACACTATCGTGGCTAATGTGTAGCGATGTTGGACCATGCTTTTTATGTGTTACTAACACGGTTGGGGGTTAGTGTAGTCACAATAGTGTTTGCTTTAGTGGGATCAGTCTGTGTTTTATTACCTGTTGGAAAAAAGACTGGGAGTTACAAGTATTATCAATATGCTAATGCATCCACCGCTTCTAACTTGGATAATGTGTAGCTTGTTACAAATAAGTTCAAGTTGATAAGGTCTGATTGACAGAGATATCTCTGACGCTTCATGCGCCTGATAACCTGGTGCGCCCAATAATGCATAAAATACCGTCGATTGTTTTATTTCTGTGTAATAATACATGTTTACAGTTTCAGTTTGATAGACTTTCTTTTGCTTTTAATGACGAGTGCGGACTCTCTACGCATAACCTCACCCAGAAATAGTCACAGTAGCTCCATTCATTTGGTTTCAGCAGCTGCTGCTCGGTGATGCAGGATGGAGATGGGAACGTCACACAGTTGATCTGGAAAAAAGACAGAAGGACAGGTTGAGTCACAATCTGCAGTCTGTGCCTCAATCGCTCCCAATCAGGCAAGAAATGACTGGGAATCTGGACTTCCACTTCCAGCTGAGAAAGTTCTCCATCTGCCAATTCCAGCAGTCCTCTGCTCAGCCAATCACACAGCCTTAAGACACACTATAGTATGTCAATGATTGTCATCATAATACAGGCAGAAAAACAAAGACACCGGTTCAACTGGGCTCCTCTTAGCCCCTGAAGATTTGCTGCAGGTTTCTCAAAGGTGAGTTAAACTCTGAATTGAGTGAACTGCTCAGTAACAGTAGTTGGTACATGTGAAAATCGCCCACTGTGGGACTCTTCAGGCACGAAACCCTCGCAGACATGAGGTGACATGACAGACCGCATCCTCTTCTGTTGATCCACAGTTCTAGTGCTGTTGCTGGTGCCTTCAGAGATGGACAGCAACCAAAATACATCGATCATGATCTCTTTACTTCCACAGATTAGTTAAGTCGACTGTTCATGTCTGTTCATCTATACTTTATCAATCATAGAAAGTGTGGTTTTGTTTGACTAGTACAACCACATTGCCGGGTTAAGCGGAACAAAACGGTTGGAGCGGAGCCCCTGTAGTCACCTGCTGATTGGCAGAAAGCCCTGATGACCTGTAGAAAGCACCAATGTAATGCAGGTCAGTGGACTCAACACATGAGATCAGGGAGCCAGTTTACTCCTTTTTTTCTTCCTTTGACCTTTTGACAGATGTTGACCTCTGCAGTCTGCACTATATTTCACTTCTGCAACTTGCACTAATTTTGCTGAGAGGTTCTCAACCAGGCTGCCTAGTGGTGCAGTGGTTAGCGCTCTTGCCTCACAGCAAGAAGGTTTCTGGTTCACGTCCTGGCTGGGGGACTTGAAACAGTGTCACCAATGGGGGTCTTTCTGTGTGGAGTGTGCATGTTCTCCTCATGCACGTGTGGGTTTTCTCTGGGGACTCCGGCTTCCTCCCACCGTCTAGTGACATGCTTCATAGGTTCATTGGTTACTCTAAATTGTTCCTAGATGTGGATGTGACTGTGGCCCCTACGACAGACTGGCGACCAGTCCAGGGGTGTCCCCTGCCTTCACCCATGAGTAGCCGGGTTAGGCTCTGGCAACCCCGTGACCCCGAAAGGGTTAAAGCGGTTTGGAAAATGAATGAATGGTTCTCGACCAGTTGTTTGACTATATGGTTCTGCTTTTAGTCAAATTAGCTATTTTTTCCATATTGTCATTGTGCTTTTTACACCACAGGTGACAAGAGGAAGAGTCTGACTTGCTGCTGCTTCAGTGCTTAGAAAGGTAATACATCTACTTCCTCACCAGGACAGTACATGCCGGCTTTCAGAAGACGCTTTCTCATCCTTTCAATTCTTTTCAGTCGGGCTCAGGAGGTAAACAGCCTGCAGAAAAGAAGCACTGTTCAACTGAAGAGCTTTACTGGAGCCTTTGATCAGCGTGGCTCAACCCTGACTTGTCCTCCAGGGTCAGTAATATTTCAAACTGGAGGAAGAACTAAAGACTTCTGTTTCAGTCCCTGTGGGATTCATATATGTTCCCATTTTAACCCTTGGGAGGTCCAAAGATTGACAGCTAGCAGAACTTCAAATCTTCTTCAGAAGCTTTTTCGATGCCTGCTGCAGAAGTTCCAGTGTATGACTGCTCACTTGTTGGTTGAGGTTCTTTCATTCCACAGTTAAGTCCATTCCAGACCAGTTCACAAAGTTCCTGTCTGGAGACTGTTCTGATCACTCAGTGTATTCAGGTTTACCACCCTGTTTCTTTGTCCTCAGGTTGTTCTGGTGGACGTTCTGGTAACGTCTGAACGTTCTGGGTCTTTATCTTGTAGGAAGAACGTTTGACCCACCAGGCTTATGGCTGAGGAAACTGCTCATAGCTGGGTCTGCTGCCTCTCAGGCTGTACAAACCGCCAACCCTGGATCCAGCCATACAATCCCATACCTTCACTTGCATCTCCATGTTTGACGGTTAATATCACAACCAGGATTTTCTGTCACACAGGAGATCTTTCCCAGAATCTTATTGTTTTCTGCCAGACCTCTTCCTGTCAGTTTCCCACACATTCTGAGTGAGTTTTGGATTGTTTTCACTGACACTTTGACTATGAAATGAAAATAATTGAAATTCTTAGTGTTCTGAAAGTCAGTTTCTCTTTGATTATTAATTGCATAATTGTTGACAACAACGCACCATTCTCAGGTGTACAATACTGTTAACTTCTCACTCCGGCCATCTTTGACCCATCCTAAAACTGTTCCCAGAGGTATTTTAACCTCTTAGAAGCTGGCTTCCACATGCACAGACATCACATGTTGGGTTACATTACCACAGAAGGTAATTCTGCTTGACTGGGGCCCTGTGACTTTTTCACCAAAAGAAAAATAAAATATTTTTTTAGGACATAGTTTCTGCAGAGCAGCAGGAGTTCATTAGAAATTCACCTCTGAGTTGTGGGCAGGACCTCTGATGCAAAGTAAGCCTGCCTTTACTTCCCATCATCCATCTGTTTACAAATTCTCCTGCTAGCTTACACCCCCAACCTAACATTATCAGTGCGACAAAACTGTCTAACAAGATCAGATCTATTTAGACATCCAGTTCTGATCCAGAATCCAGCTCAGATGAGGAAAACAAAGATGTTCGTGGATCTGTTTGTCTGCAAGTGGATGCATCACAATGGAGCAGAGACGGTGGCCCGCTCAACATATTTTCTACATAACAACTACAATCAAATGGAATTTGTTCCTGATTCACAACGATTTGAACAAAGAAAAACTTAAAGAAATGTTTAAGCTTCATTTTCCTTAAATATGCACACTGTCATCGGAAAAATGCCACGACGACACGTTAAAAACTCCAAAAAGACCACATTCATCAG
>BNCR01000001.1:35315877-35635877 GCA_014656515.1 Oryzias celebensis | reverse complement strand
TGATCGATCCACCATATTGGATGTTTTCTCACCGCTGTCACTAAAAACATCACATGCCTGAAGTCGAGTCCCCTCTGCCGTGTGAATCACGTTCGGTGTGAGTGCACCATAAGAAAGAAGCTGTTTTTTTTAGCATTAAAGGTAGCAGACCTCAACCTTAGAGCTTCAGTGAGATAACCCAGATCACAGGAAGTGTCTGTGTGGAGGGAATGAAGCTGCTTTGAGTCTCTACAGGGAAGTTTTAGGAGTTCTCACAGTCTGGGAGAAGCAGTACCTGTTGGGAAGGAGTTCTTGTGTCGGAGGGAATTCTTGGGGGTCCCCGGAGTGCTGGATGGCCGCTCCCATGTGGTCTCTGGTGGACAGACATGCTGACATTAGGAAATGTGGATATCATTGTGGATGTAAGAAGAAGAAGTGAATCTTCCTAGAGATGCTAACACAGCATTTTCAGTCATAGAAACTAAAAACAATGTAGATTACATTCACAATTTATGACTTCTTTGATTTATTTTGGAAACCTTTCATGCTGACAGCACTTCCTGTAGTACGTAACAGCAGAAAAGCCCTGATTTTTGTAAATGAAGTTGTGTTGGACTTCAGTTTTTAAGTCTTTCACTGTCACTTTGTATTTGAGGAGGAATTAAACAATTGTTTGTGGAAAAACTTCTGTGCTTTAGCATTTTCTGTTGTCCTTCTTGTTATGCAGTCTCTGTGACAAACTGAACATTTAAAATATTATCCATTTATAGGAAAAAGAAGAGGAGTTTTTAATGAATTTGTGTTTTTGGTTCAGAAACTGAGCTAAACATTTCAGAATAAATGACAGCCATGGATGGAAAACCAGCAGAGAGCTTTTACTGTGAAAATCAACCCTGAGGAAAAAGTCTTCCTGCTGCTAACATCAATTAATATCAGCTTGTTTGATATAAATAAGTCGATTCTGGAAGAAACAAAGGAAATGATGTTTGTCTGCAGAACTCATCTAAAACAACTTCTATTTCATTTTCCGCCCCAGCTTATGCTCTCATTTACATGAAACTGATTTCTTGCATCATATAGAAATGATTGAGTATTAACTGCAGCTCCCGGAGCAGAAATGCAAATGTCTGATGGTTTTCTTCAGTTTTTCACGAGTAAAGCATCGGACTGAATCCTGGAAGCTGCAGCTTATGGTAAGAATGACGGGGCAGCTCCACGGGGCAGCAAAGTAGAGGAAGGGGAAGAGGAGGACGACCATGGTAGAACTGAAAGGTTTTTTCACAAAAATACAAAAGATCATACAAGAGATCTGCTTCATAGGTATTTGTGGAATTCTTAATCTGGCCATTTTAAGCTTCACACTGCTCCAAATGATGTAAATGACAATTATAAGAGAGCAGCATAAGCCCGGTAAGAAAAAAACGGTTATCAGGCTGAAACCAGCCTTTGTCTGGTGTCAAATCAAAGAAAACATGAAGATCTCAGTGTACAAAGTACTGAATGGATGGAAAAATCCTGACATCACCTATAGAATTCTGAACAAAGAAAATGAAGCTGACAAACAGATTGACTGGAGCTTCCTCTGCTTCCTCAGTTCTAAAATCAGCCTTTAGGTCAAAAGCCCCACTGTTTGGCTTTAGGTCCAAATACCTGTTGATCAGAAAGATCCAACCCTAACGTGCAAATATATCACCATGAATAAAATAAAAACAGAACTGAAAAATGGAAAAGGCTTGGTGGCAGAAACATGCAGTAAAAAACTTAAATATGACAAAACAGCATACACAATAAGGTGAAAAAGCAGATGACCTTAATATGAAGACCTGAAAACAAGACAGTTATTACATAGTCTGAGCACAACTAACAGAAATGAAAACAGATGATTAACATGAGCCTCCTGGATGACAGGGGACAACTCAAAACATGACCAAAACCTCAATAAAAACACAAATTTAACTGAACAATCCTCACACTAAGTGTTCCTTTATCGGAGATCCAAATCAGGGCTCTAAGCACTCAGTTTTTGATGCTCAGATTCAGATTCGGATTCAGATTTCTGGGATTGTGCTTCCACATCTGCTTGTGTTGCTGTGGAACTGTGCAGCAGATAAGCACAGACCTGCAGGCTCTAGCAGAACCAGTTCCAGAATTACAGTTTAATAGGGAACGTTAACGCAAGAAAAACTGTTGTGTCTAAAAAACCAGAAGAGGACAACTGAAGTTTGTAAAACTGCATCAAAAAGACCCACAAACCTCTGGAGACATGAGTCTCGTGATGTTTTTTTTAATAGAAACTGCTCTTTGATCCAAAAACGCTTTATGCTGCAAACCTGAAACAACTTGAAATTATTCCTGCAAATAATTTGGTGATATTTTTGGGAAGGGTGTAAAGAAAAAAACCATTAGATTAAGTACAAAGACATATGAGACCATTCAATGTATTAAAGAAAAAAATCAGTCCATGGCAAGGTGGTGGAAGGGTAAGTATTTGGAATAGTTTCAGAAAAAACATGAATTTTCCAAAATGAATCATTTATTCCAATCATCTTTTGATCTGATCGAAACATTCTTCCTGGTAGTTTTTTAATTATGATGATGTCGTTTTTAGTCAAAAACCGGCATTGTTTTCTTGGATATAGTTGAATAAAGAAATACTCAGAAACACAGTTTGGAGCTTCATTTTTGTCATGTACATTCTCCATCATCAGAAAAATGCCACAAGAACGTGTGAACCAGACCAAAAGCAACATTGTTATCAGAGGGGGTCTTTAAGGCGTCATGCAGAGTGCCAAGCAGGTGGCTCAAACATCAGCATCAAAAATACAGCTCCTGTGCAAGATAATTAGGCATTACAAGCAGTAATTACTTATGAATAAGAAATACATTTATGCAGACTTCTGAATTTTGAAAATATTTTGTAAAATAAATCCAGAACAGATCAATGCGATAAAGAGCAGCTGGACAAACCAAAGTTCTCTGCAGCTCATGAAGAGAAAGCTACAAAGATAAACCCACAAACCGAGTTCAGGCAGCCCTCACCCACACACCCACTGTCACTATGGCAACACCAAACCACAGAAAAGTCAAACGCAGGATGCCACTCTGTTGGAACTTTGGTATGAACTAAGAAAAGTCTGGTGGCAAAAGGCAGAGAGGTGATGAGTATCAGGGATCTCATCAGATTGTTTTTTTGGAGTGTAGGTTATGACTCAATAATCTCTGGGCTTTAATCTTGTCATAATGCAGAAAAGACAAAAAAAAAAGTGCCCTGCTGGTTTTTCCATGCCCTTAGAGGCACATTTCACAACTCCATGGCAACGGCTGCTTTCTTCTCTAGGCTCATGGAAACTGTAATCATGTTCTGTGAGAAATATTCTGTTTTATAGCAGCTTAGAACCAAACACACATGACAACAGGACCACTGAGCTTCTGCTGTAAAACCAGCAACCCTTCAAACCTACAGTGTGCAGCAGTTAAAATACATGTATCAGGCATTTTACTCTTTTAGCTGAAATCATTTCTGTATGAAGTAAACGCGTACAGAGGGAATGGCATCTAAATGGCGTATACTTGCATAGCGCTTTTCTACCGTCATTGAAGGCCCAAAGCGCTTTACAGTCACAGTGTCATTCAAACATTCACACACACACGTTCACACACTGATGGATGCTCCGCTGCCAAACACTGGCGCCAACCTTCCATCAGAAGCAGTGTTGCCCAAGGACAACTTGAAGCTCAAATCCACACGCATATATCTCAACATGTCTGAGTCTTGGTGAACACAGAGTTTCTGCTCAGAAACTTTGGAATGTGGTTCCTGAAGAGTCCTCTTTGAAAAGATTCAACGAAGACTTGTTAAACAGGTTGCTATAGACGCAGTTTGAGCAAGAGAAAGTAGAGTGTGATGCTGAGGACAGTGAGGAATAGCAGTGTAAGGATTTATTTTAACAGCGATTCCATTCATATCATAGTCTGTGGTTGCTAGCACGATTTATGTTCAATACTGGTTCATTTTGCTTTTTATTTTTTATTTATTTTTTGTTTGTTTTTCTAACTTGTTCTGTCCAACAGCTGAGCAAAAAACAGATATCAGCTGAGAGCCTCATGTTTTTGACAGAGTTTACTCTTACAATCAGGATTATAAATCGTCGGAAACACAAGGTGTACATTCGTATGACCCCCTTTAATTTTGTTTGTGTTCTTTTTGTCGGTCGGGAGGGAAAAAGAAATAGGTGGGGCCTGTCCACACACTCAGCTGTTACAAACATACCTGCCGGCTCCAAGAGTGTACCTCCTTAAGATTGGAGTAGGTTTTTATACCAATGTTCTTCCATTGTTACGAGCCATACTTTACATTAACTTTTGTCAACAAAGGGGATGTTCAGGGCCCTTTGAGGAGACGTTGCTGAAGTTATTGATCGACGAGTTTCAAAACAACAAACAACTGAAGAACTGAAGCAACATTTGCTCAGAGGAAGCAGCAGGGCATAAACAGGCAGGAACATGTGATTGTGTACCAAGAGAGGAAGTGAGCCGTTTGAGGAAGTTAAATGTGGCAGAGAAGTCCTGTGTGTAAAACAACCACGAGAAGAGTTGATGCAGGCTCAAAGTGACAGATCTGCTAAAGGAGGGGCAGTTCACATCAATGATTAGCTTTGAGCAACGGCCTATTTGCAAGGTTGATGGACAACTTGACAAGAACCTTGGCTTCTGAAGACAACAGTAAAAGAGGGTACCATGGAGGGTAGAATGCCGGGTAGAATGGAGGGTACCATATAGGGTTGAATGGAGGGTAGAATGGAGGGTACCATATAGGGTAGAATGGGGGGTAGAATGGAGGGTACCATATAGGGTAGAATGGAGGGTAGAATGGAGGGTACCATGGAGGGTAGAATGCAGGGTAGAATGGAGGGTACCATATAGGGTAGAATGGGGGGTACCATATAGGGTAGAATGGAGGGTACCATATAGGGTAGAATGGAGGGTAGAATGGAGGGTACCATATAGGGTCGAATGGAGGGTAGAATGGAGGGTACCATGGAGGGTAGAATGCAGGGTAGAATGGAGGGTACCATATAGGGTAGAATGGAGGGTACCATGTAGGGTAGAATGGGGGTAGAATGGAGGGTACCATATAGGGTAGAATGGAGGGTACCATGTAGGGTAGAATGGGGGGTAGAATGGAGGGTACCATATAGGGTAGAATGGAGGGTAGAATGGAGGGTAGAATGGAGGGTACCATGGAGGGTAGAATGGAGGGTAGAACGGAGGGTAGAATGTAGGGTAGAACGGAGGGTACCATATAGGGTAGAATGGAGGGTACCATGGAGGGTAGAATGCAGGGTAGAATGGAGGGTAGAACGGAGGGTACCATGGAGGGTACCATGTAGGGTAGAATAGAGGGTAGAATGTAGGGTAGAATGGAGGGTACCACGGAGGGTAGAATGGAGGGTAGAATAGAGGGTAGAATGTAGGGTAGAACGGAGGGTACCATGGAGGGTAGAATGGAGGGTAGAATAGAGGGTAGAATGTAGGGAAGAATGGAGGGTACCATGTAGGGTAGAATGAGGGTAGCATGTAGGGTAGAATGGAGGGTAGCTTGGAGGGCAGCATGGAGGGTACCATGTAGGTTAGAATGGAAAGTACCATGTAGGGTAGAATGGAGGGTAGAATGGAGGGTACCATATTGGGTAGAATGGAGGGTACCATATAGGGTAGAATGGAGGGTACCATATAGGGTAGAATGGGGGGGTAGAATGGAGGGTAGAATGGAGGGTAGCTTGGAGGGTAGAATGGAGGGTACCATGTAGGGTAGAATGGAGGTACCATATTGGGTAGAATGGAGGGTACCAAATAGGGTAGAATGGAGGGTACCATATAGGGTAGAATGGAGGGTACCATATTGGGTAGAATGGAGGGTACCATATAGGGTAGAATGGAGGGTACCATATAGGGTAGAATGGGGGTAGAATGGAGGGTAGAATGGAGGGTAGCTTGGAGGGTAGAATGGAGGGTGCCATGTAGGGTAGAATGTAGGGTAGAATAGAGGGTAGAATGTAGGGTAGAACAGAGTGTACCATGGAGGGTAGAATGGAGGGTAGAATAGAGGGTAGAATGGAGGGTACCATGTAGGGTAGAATGAGGGTAGCATGTAGGGTAGAATGGAGGGTAGCTTGGAGGGCAGCATGGAGGGTACCATGTAGGGTAGAATGGAGGGTAGAATGGAGGGTACCATATAGGGTAGAATGGAGGGTACCATATTGGGTAGAATGGAGGGTACCATATAGGGTAGAATGGAGGGTAGCTTGGAGGGTAGAATGGAGGGTACCATGTAGGGTAGAATGGGGGGTAGAATGGAGGGTAGAATGGAGGGTAGCTTGGAGGGTAGAATGGAGGGTAGAATGGAGGGTAGAATGGAGGTACCATGTAGGGTAGAATGGAGGGTAGAATGGAGGGTAGAATGGAGGGTAAAATGGAGGGTAGAATGGAGGGTAAAATGGAGGGTACCATGTAGGGTAGAATGGAGGGTAGAATAGAGGGTAGAATGTAGGGTAGAACGGAGGGTACCATGTAGGGTAGAATGGAGGGTAGAATAGAGAAGAATATGAACATAGAATAGTGAACTGAACTTCCAACAGGACAACCATCCAAAACACACAGCCAAAAACAGCCAAGAATGGCTGAGAGAAAAGCGTTGGACTATTCTAAAGTGGCCTTCCATGAGCCCAGATCTGAATCCCATTGAACATCTGTGGAAGGAGCTGAAACATGCCATTTGGAGAAGACACCCATCAAACCTGAGACAACTGGAGCAGTTTGCTCATGAGGAGTGGGCCAAAATACCTGTTGACAGCTGCAGAACGCTCATTGACAAATACAGAAATCGCTTCATTGCAGTGATTGCCTCAAAAGGTTGTGCAACAAAATATGAAGTTATGGGTACCATCATTTTTGTCCAGGCCTGTTTCATTAGTTTGTTTTTTAAATAATTATGTTAATCAGCAATTCAAAAGTGATGGCTGATTTTGATTATTTAATTTTCAATAAATTTTTATTTATTGTTACTTTTGTAAGTTTCAAGTGATTTCAGTGAGAATTGTGGGTTTTTCCTTCTTTAACTGAGGGGTACCAACAATTTTGTCCACGTGTGTATGTGGTTCCAGAGAGGTTTATATACACACATTTCTTTTCTCCAAAAATGGTATCAGGTTTTTTTTGTCAAAAGTTGCTTTTCTTTTCTTTTTTAAAAGCTAATATTGAAAAGTATGGCATACCAACTGTCTAAAAAAAACAGAAATCTGGTGTTTTTCTGGAAATTTTTGGAGTATTTTTAAAATAAGTTTTAGTCCTGGATTTTTTTTAGCTAAAAGAAACAATTTTTCCTGGACATGGACACGTTGTGGCTCTTGGTGAATTATCTAAAGAAAAGAATTCTTGAACAAATAATTGCAACAAGAAAAAACAGAAAAAAATACTTTGAAGAACACAAAAGTTGTTTTAAAAACAACTTTTTAAAAATGCATAAATATGAAAAATACATTATTAAAAAAGCCAAAAAAAAGCCTTAAAAATAAATTAAGAAAATTGTTTTGTATTAATTAAGTATAAAGTTCAGCGGTAAACAAATCCTGAATGAATTTGTGAAAGCAAAAACATGAAGGTGTGGTTTGAAACCAAAGACAAAAAGAAAACCTCTGTAAACTGAAGCTGTTTTTGTTACTGAGACACTCAATTTGACCATATTTCTGTTCTCACCGTTGTTTATGGTGTTGACGTAGTATCTCCGCCCCTGTGAGGACATGTAGCATCTCCAGTGAGGAGGCAGAGGCTCTTTCAGGTCCTCAGATGGAAGCTGACCCAGCGACGCCGTTCTCTGTTTACACAGGAAAATGATATTAGTCATCACAGAGAGGACTCATAGGCAGAAGAGACCAGATTCACTTCCAGCTGCTTTTCATGACTGCGATAAAAGTCAACAATAATAAGATTACAGCCGTAGGTCAGACTCCAGCTGTTTAGCATCACATGAATTCCAGCTCTGATCCAACTTGTTTCATTTTTATCATGGTTAAACTTTATGTGATTATGGCAAGTTGACAAAACAAAACAACTCTCATTCAAAGGATGTCCTGGTCCAGAGCAACGGACCAACGGAACACAAACAAGCAACAAATGCATTTTCAATCCTCTACAAACAGAATAAACCCACAGAACTTTATACAGAGAGACAAAAAAACTCTGTAGGAATGAAAGCTATATGTCAAATAAAACTAGAAATTAGTTAAACTGCTTGTATGAATACTGAGATAACAAAATCGTGGTAAACACTGACAGAAATAGCACTGAATTTGATCAAAAACTAACGATCTTGGCTTTAAAGGCCATAAACTTTTTCCAATTCATTTTCATTTGGTATAACTTCTTTTTTTAGCTGCTAAAGATGTTAAAATGTGGAAACCAAATCCTGCAAGTTAAAATGAAAGGCTGTTTTGTTTCTGCTTTTGTATTTCAGTGAATTTCAATATAAATGAGAAATCCGTACTTTTCTCTGATCATAAGAAGAGTGAGTGTCTTTTCAAATGATTCATATTTTCATTACATTAACAATTATTTACTATTTAGTTTTTCTGACATTACTTGCCATTTCCACACTGGATTTGTTAAGTAATATTTCATACGTTTAAATTCACGCTTATTATCTTTTTATTATTATTATTTTCAAAAAGAGTTTCTTTTTTATTGATCACTTAATGTCTTTTTTAAAGCATCTGAAGGCTTCCTAAAAGCATTTTTTAAACCCCCCTCTTGGCTGTCAGTAACATGTATGATTAAACACAGCGATTATCAGATTAGAGCAGCAATCAAGCAGCAACAGTGGCTGATTTAAACACACAATGTTGTTGGTCTGTCCTGGAAAAGCAGAAGTTAAAGTTCCGCCTTCACCACACAGCGAAGCTGTGACACCAAAACAACCCCAAAAGCTGAAATGTGGAAAGCATTCCGACTCTTCCACTCTGCTCCATCCAGACGAGTTTTAACCTCTTTTTCCATCAGTAATTACATTTCTCTTGATTAGATTGGGACCAATAAACCCTGCAACAGAGCAAGTACAAACTAATCACTGTCACAGGACACACCAGTTGGTTTCTTCTCAGTATGCTTTTTGAAAATGTTGTTCCAGAGAAAAATACCACAATATACACAATATTCAAAGAATGCATGAGTGAAAAGCTTGTTTCCATCTCTCTTAAACGCTTCAGCATCTTTGTGCATTACGTATTATGTAGACTGAATCCGAACTGCTTCCCTACCGCTCTGAGTCCTGTACTGCTCCATCTGAGCTTTAGTGGTGTTTGGACTTAGGGCTGGCTATCCCTCTGTCGGTACAGTTATCAGTCCACTTGGAGGAATAAATGTAGGGAGAAGCCATACGGGTGGGGAAGTAATTCAGATTACGCCAGTCATCCTCAGAGACTGCAGACATTGCACTTTGATTGATGGATTGCACTCAAAGGTGTGCTGGATGGGACACACCAAACCTCTCTGCGCTTACCTGATACTGCCAACTTTCCAGGGTTTGTATGGATGTTCTTTCCCTTTTTCCAGCACAATGCAGGAACCCCTTTGAAAATCTTTTTATGTACTACTGTATCTCACAAAAAAGTAACCCAAATAGAGCACTTCAGTCACAGCTGCCCTTCCGGCTAGACGAAAGCTGTCTGCAGGCGAAAAATGGGCATTTTCATTTTTTTAACACCACCTGCCAATCTTGGGGACTACACACGAATTCCGTTAGTTCTACTAATGTGATAAATGATGCAATGATGCATGCGCAATGATAAATGAGTGCTCTTTACGTGCAGCCTGACTGTTAGAAGTTAGAACATTAGTCTTGTAGGGCTCTTATGCATCACCTGCACACCCCGTGCCTGCAGTATTTGCGCAGGATTGAACCGGATCAGAACTCACACCTCACTCGTGACTGGAGTGTGGCTTAAGGGAACCGTACAACAGCATCACCCATACGTCACAGGTGGGTGTAGCTGACAGTAGCCTTACAAATACTTCATGATACACTTACCACACACATGACAATTATGTTTATTCTCCATGACATCCCTTAAGATGGTCATTCAAGACTCAAGAGACCTGGAAGACACGTGCTTCCTTTAAGATGCAGATACTAGTCTCTACAACCCTCCACGGGCCCAGACAGCTCAAAAATCCACAACACCCTAAGGGTCAACCCCCACGGTGAATGTTACTAAGGTCAAAGGCCTGAACAGTAGAGCTCAAGTCCATGAAAACTTCCACTCAATTACTAAGAGTGTGTTTTCCCTTACAGACAGGAAGGGTGTGTGTGGGTGTGTACTTAGGAGACCAACGGGATCCGATCTGAGCGTTTCTGTATGTTTACTGTCCGACTTCAACCTGGTTCTTTACTAACATTCTACATGACGTAATGAACTAAAGACACTATCCTACTGTCTTTTAAAAAAATGTGTGAATCCCACATCCATATGAGGAGAACAGGTGGTTAGTTTTTGTTCCAGTTTTCGTTAGTTCCTTCCTGCTGGCCTTATCTGCCAGTAGCTCGTGTTTGTCATCTAAGCAGAGATAGTTCTGTCTTGTTCTTGTCTGGGATTTACTGATACGGCTTTCAGAAGAAGGAAAAAACAAAGGCATGTCTGAGCATAGAAAAACACAAACAACAAGCAAAATTGGAAAGCAGAAATATTCAGTTTTACAGAAGGAATTAAGAAACTCTCAGTCTTTGGTCAACAGAGGGATGAGTGTGTGGTGGAAACGAGGGCAGATTGGAGATCCAGATTGTTGCAACATATGAAACAATAAATAATGCACGGTTTTCACATGGTTCACTGAAGCCGGCCTTCTGCCGCCACGCTCACAGAGCTGCTTGTTCCAGCCTGCAATGACTGAGGACTGACAGCGAGGGCGAGCACCGTCGCAGAGCTACGCCCTCGCCACTATTCTGCCTGCTTCTTTCAAGCTCTAGCTGCATTGTTTGTGATATGTCAACAAGTCTAAGGTCATGAAAGCAACCGATGACACTGAGGTTTACTTATATACACCATCAGATTACTTCTTCTGTTCTGCTTTGGGTAATTTCAGTGACATGGGCCAGTTTCTCTGCAGCTGATCTTCCACTAACACAATAAAACATTCCTTCACTTTAGATGTTTTAATGTGGTCAGAAACTGTCACATGCATGGAGGTCTCTGATAATCAGTCTCAAGTAGTTTCTTATTTTAAAAAAGAGCATTAAAGCTGTGAGCAGCCTTGAATGGCCCTCATAACCGGCTGTCTCTTTCACATCCTCATCAGTCAGTGCTGCTCCCTGACATGCTTCTGGACTGAGGGACCCCTCCCCTTCAGCATTCCAAACAGGAAGTACCTGCTGGCTTCAAGAAGTCAAAATTCCATAGACTTCTATAGAGAAACAAACAGCTGTTCCTCATTCTATTGACCAGAATAACCATTCTTACTCTACAACCGTTTTCTAACATGTTATTAATGTTGTTGGTCACCTTTGGACACATCCCATCACCACAGAAAACCAGCTTTCACTGATTCGCTGATGTGAACTGTGTGATGCAGTACACGTTTTAAAGCAGAAAGTGATTCGAATGACTTGTGCACGCAGTCAGTTGGGGCCTGGAATAACAATGTATGTAATAATAACACAAATGGCACTTCTTGGGGTTTTGACGGTCAGTATAATAGAATTGTAAATTCGGTCTATTTCTCCCGTTTCAGGTTGGATTGACTGTGAACACCACCTACTCTTCATTTTAGCTTCTGCCTCTGGGTTTAATCTTAAACATGTTCACTTTCAGTGAACAGAAATAATTATTTTTCATCTTTTAAGTGTTTTTACAAAATATTAAGACAACACCATGAGCCCTTTTACCTACAGCGTCTGATTTCCTTACGACAAATGACCAAGAGTTGCTGTTTGAAACTCTGAGGGACCAGGAGCTTGACTTTAGTCAAAGTGATATTTAAAATAGACAGAATAGACAGTGGTGGAGCTAGAACATGTGATTTGGGGGCAGGAAGGGGCAGCAGACTTTGGAAGAGTGGGAAATGAGAACATGTTACCTTGATTTAATGTTAACTTATTTTGATTTAATTTTGTTTCATGTTATTTTTATATGTAATTTTAGATTTGACATTTTTAAAGAAGCTTGTATTGATGATTTCACCATCTTTGTCAATGAAATTATTATTTTTGAATCCTTTTTACTTCTTGCTCTGGTTTTAGAAACCCATCCATCTTTTGAATCAATTTTTGGGGTCACAGGCCTGCTAGAGCCGCACATCTACTTTGGGTGAAGGTGGGGTACACCTTAAGCAGGTTGCCAATTTGTTGCTAGGCCACATACTATGGGCAATTTAACGCCAGCAATTAAGCAATCTGTGGGATGTAGGATGAAAACCAGAGTGTCCACACATGCACCAGGGCTGTCATTCTGTGAGGCAATAGCACTAACCATTGCACCACCATGCAGCTCCTGCTTTTAAAACTTGGTTTATCAGATCACATTACTTGACTGAAATGAATAAATCAATAATCAACTTTTTTACAGGAGAATCTCTGTGTTTTTCCTTGGTCTCACTGATCCAAAGGAAGGGTTAAGGTTATGGTAACGGTTAGGGTTAGGGCTGGGCCAATACCAACAACAACATTTAGCCTTGGGCACACTGAAGGTGCTCACACACCGAATGCAATTTGGGCGGCGGAGGCGGCCAGTTTTAATGCGGTGCGAATTGAGTGACCAGCTCGACGAAAAAGTCTGGAAACAGCTAAATTAGAGCGATGTGGCGCAAATTCGCCAGCAGGCGCAGCGAGCCAGAGCAAAAAAATCTAAACTCTGAGGAGGTGACCACGTCTGTGTCAACCAATATAGTAGAATACACATCCAATATGGTGGATGGATCTCCTGAACTTCCATTCATTTTCTTAACCTGATGGATCCCTTTCAGGACAGCAGGTTTCCTGAACTCTTCCTGCTACTGTTGGGCGACAGTCTGCTTCAAACACGGTCAGAGAGAGACGGAAACACCGCGTTAGCAGCCGTCATCCAGACACAGCAGGACTGAAGCTCACTATACCAGAGAACCTCTAAATCAGGGGGGATCAGACTTTTTTAGCATGTGAGCTTCTTAAAACACATCAAATAATGTGAAGTTTTCATTTTGAAGGTACATCCAACATGCTGTTACAACAGAAACACAGGATTCCTGTTTACAACATGAAACATCCACGGATGAACAAATCCTTTCATGACAACCATTCACTCAGCATTGTGAGGGTATCTGTCTTTATAAAGTTATAAACCCTTCTGCTGATCAGCTGAAGGGTTTGTCATCAGTACATCAGTACGTTTTCTTATCAACAGAACCCCGGGTTTGAATCCCGCTCCCGGCTTCTGAAGTTCATTGAATCTTCTTTCTGCTAAATTACTGAACACACATGACTATAAATATGAATGAAAAACATCAGGATCATTCTTTGGATCTGAAACGTCATTGGAATGTATTTTTATAGCCATGAGTTTTTTAATAATACATAGTTAACACAAATAAATGCAGTCTATAAAACCTTTAGTTTACATTTTCTTGTTGTTTTAAAAAGATGTTCATAGAAATTTATTTAAAAATGATGTATTCTTTTTGCTTGAAAAAATGCAATTATAAATTTAAAAAGTAAAACAGAATAATTCTGAGATTTGAACCTGGTTACTTCTAGAATGGTACATATACATGCACCACCATGGGATCATTATCGGCATAACCCACCCATCTCAATGGCCGGGACATTTTGATCCGAATGATCCGGTTTCTGTTCTGATTACTTGTGTCCATGTAAACACAGCTAGTGTAGATTTATTGAAACAATAAAAAAGGAAAGCCACAATAGACGAGTAACCCCCCCAACATTGCACAGATAAAAGTTTGAATCAGTTCAAAGGCTGCGGAGGCCTTCCAATAAGGTTTGTGGACATCCTTTAGTGAGACTGTGTGACACATCGCGCTTCAGTTGATCTCTGACATCACAGATGTCCTGGAAAGGTGAGTCACCACAGGTCATGGGCTTTTATGAAAAGTCAGCCACCCACTCAATTTTTTCAGCCGCTCAGAGCTCCACAGTTTCAACAGGCTGGGCTTCTGGGTGACTCACAATCCCCTGACTGTTGAAAAAACCCAGAGGATTCTCAATAAAACCCAGCTTTCTGCAATAACCTCAAGTCAGTTTTTGTGGAAACATTTCATTTGTTGAGTATAAAAACTTTGATGGTCAGCCTCTAACCACACAGCTGTCAAAATCAAGGCCAGCGGGCTGGATTTGCCCAACTAACAATTATATCGGGCTCGCCAGACCAAATTTATATTATTGATTATGATATCCCGGCAATATGCCACGCTGAGATCATGTTTGAACATCGTTAGATTAAGGAGTTTGAGAAAACACTTCTCATGAATTCTGGTTTGATTCAAATCACAAGGTGGTCATCATCCTCTCCCTCCATCTCACTCAAGGTGCAGAAAGACACATACAAAACCGCCAGACAACCAAACACACAAGCAAAAACCCACACTTAAACCCAAATTCACCAAGACTAGAGCCGGGCGATATGGTGAGAAAAAAAACCATCCAATTTTTTCACCCAAATTGAAAGTGGATTCATTCAAAGTAGATTCATTCAAAGTGGATTCATTCAAAGTAGATTCATTCAAAGTAGATTCATTCAAAGTAGATTCACATCTGTTTTTGTCTTTATAAAATACAGTTTTTATGAAGGTCCCATGAATTAAGTTTGTTGTATTTATCTGCCATGTCCTAAAGTCTGCTCTGTGAAAATATTCTCTGACATTAAACCAGTTTGTAGTCACAACCTGGCAACACACAGAACAGCTCGTTAGCATAGCATTGGTCGTAGCATGCTAGCATCAGTGTGTAACAACCCCGCTGTCTCCTAATCAACACTTTTTATTAAACTCTGTAGCTGTCGTGAGTCCAGCTGGTTTATCCTCCATTTCTGTTTGGATCCCATTAAAAACGGCCACATCCAGCCGCTCCATCAGCCTAAGCTAAACACTACACAGAGGAGTGTGGGGGTGTGGGGGTGCGGGGGCGCTCTACATGTTGCATGCACTTCTAAATATTACACAACAAGCTTTTTGTTCCTCTGCCTGTCAGAAGAAGCTCCTCTGCTGATGCTTTACTGTCTGCTGACTTTACTCAGAACAACGGAAGCCCAAGAAAGCAGAGAGCTGGGAAAAAATCCAGAAAGAAATCGTCTAAAACAACAAATTAATCCATGAAATCGATTAATAGCCCAGCCTAGTCTAGACAGACAAAATGAATGGTATCCCACAATTCCTTGAGCTGCCAGATCTGACAGAAGGCCCAATCACAATGCGTCTGTGACCTTCCCCACAGTATTAACCACATATCCCATCATGCAGTTCATCAGCTCCCTTGCCGAAAACCAGTGTTGTCAGGCTAGGCGATTTCCTGTCCAGTTGGGAAGTTTACATTCTACATTTACAGGCAAAGAAAGCTTTGGGTGAGCGGACAGAATTTGGGCGGGTTTGGGTTCGGTCCAGTTATTGGAACATGTCTCAGCAGGGATGTGCGTGCGGTCAGGAGAAGCAGGTGAGCCAGAGACTCTCCTGTGAACTATCCTCGCCACCGAGAGAAACTCGTAATAAAATAAAAATGTGTCCACTCATCTGTTCTCTAATGTCATTTATAGAAATGATGAAATGATTTTATGGCTTTGCAGGTTTCCTTTCCATTAACGGCGCAGGCTGTGAGGTGAAACAGCACACGGGTTGGGCAATCAAGCCCTATTAAACTGGGTCATTGTGTGTCTTTAGTGTACTTAGCGGTATTGTAGACACTTTGCTTACGTCTTTATGTCCATATCTCTATTTTACGTTTGTTGCTTCCTTGGTGTTTGTATCTGACATAAAGCTGCACTGAAATGACAGACGGTGATGCAGTAAACAGCTGCACCTTTTTAGATTTTAATAAGCAAACATTAGATCATTTGCTTATAGATGTTTAGAAATCTTTGGGAGGATTTTTACTATTAGTGTTGCACGAAATTAAGAAAACACCAAATATTTTTGGAGTTTTTTCCAGTAAAAAGTTATTTGGTTTAGGTTTCTAAAAAAAATTAACAATAACAGATTTTTAAAAATCAAATCCCCTTGAAACGTTTCACAAAGACACAGGACTTCACACATCAAACACAAAGAAACTTGATGCTAAAAAACAGTGCCATGGGTCCAGCTTTATTAAAACCACACAAGAGCGGGGCGCTAGTGAGATGGAAGTGTTTTTTTGAGTGGAAGTGTGAGTGTCTTGGTGCGGGGGGCACTCCCTTGTGGGTCCAGCTGGAAGCCAACACTGTGGAAAAGTCATCCCTCCCAGCCCTTTTGTTTTCAAGCTCTGTCCCAACATCCAAAATACATCAACATAACTTTATCCTAAAAAACTCCCTTCGCATCCTACACCAGATAAAAACAGTGTGCCGGGCTCCTAGCGCCTCGATACAGGCTCCCATTGGCCAAAATCATGCATTCATCCCTGGTCAACAAGATGGAGCATTCATTGTCTGGAAGGAAAGGGGTATCAGATCTTTTTCAGATCTCTTCATTGATGGTCATTTTGCTTCATTTACACTGCTTAGTTCAAGGTACAGAATTCCTAACTCCCATTTCTTCAGATACCTTCAGGTCAGACACTGTGTTGGGGAGTGGTGTCCACATCTTGATCTCCCTGCTGCACACCCCCTCTTTGAGCACCTCTCACTACCCCCTGAATCCAAACAGATTATATCTAAATTTGTTTCTTGTTTCTCTACCATGGTTCCCTCTGACTCGATCAGAGAGGCTTGGGCCAGAGATTTGAACTGGGAAGTGCCGGTAGACCTTTGGAATGAGGCACTGTCCAAAATCCACCACTGTTCCATTCTCGTCTCAGGTTGATTCACTTTAAGGTTTTGCATAGACTACATTATTCCAAAACAAAGCATAACAGAATATTTCCATGTAACTTTTACATTTCTTTCTCTTGTTCAAGTTGTGTCTGTCTGTACACTTAAACTTAAACTGAAAATAAAATATAAAAAAACACACAAGATATATATATATATATATATATATATATATATATATATTCTAAGGCTTTGCTTGTTGTTCATATATATGTCAGTTTATATCTGTTTGAAGAATTGGTGCTGCATCAACTAAACAACAGCTCGGCTTTGGCCCGTGACGTGTTGATGAACGAACGGCGGGTGGAGGCAATTTCATGGAGGCAATAATAAGAAGATCCATGAATTTTATTCCTAGTTTTATTTTCCCTGTTTTGGACTAACGGGTAACAGTAAGTCATCACAGTGGGTCACAGAGAGACAGAAGTACCGCTGAAAGCGCCATCATTCAGACGCAGCTCCTGCAGTAGAGGGTGAAGCTCACCATACTGAGAGTCTCTGAATGATCTCAGGAACCCAGACATGGAGATGTGATTCATGATGCTTTTGTAGATCTCTCAACATGATCTGTGTCTTCCATGTTTTGGTTAATGAAATATAGTGTCATCGATCAGGCTCAAGACTTTGGACAGTAGCCCCTCCCACATAAGTCTGGAGTTTATGAACACATATTTTCACTCAACAGGTTCACAAAGCGTTCTATGTGTGCTTCGAACGGGTTTCCCCATTTTCCCCCAGCAGACAGTCCGTTATCCGTCTGTAAGGACCATTGTGACTAAAGCTTTACCTCCTGTAAATACGCTCGACACACTGGAGACCTGGGATAAGTTAAAGGATTTGGGACCAGTGTATAAAGATGCATACCTCAGACATGTTTTTACAACTGCTGCCATTGGGTTTTGTGAGTCTCTACTGACGAAAACGAGAGCAATCAAGATTTTTAGAGCAAAATTCCACAATTGCATGCCTGGTTTACTGCCATTAGTCCCTGCTAAGCAAACTTTGAGATGGAGCCACATAACTGTGTGTTTACAGTAAACTCACATGCCAATCTTAAGGCTAACCAATCCCAGCTGTGCACACACAGCGGCTGTATACAGCCACCAGCGCACACACGGTGAAGACATTTGTCTGGGAGGCTCTTCCTTCCTCTAGTTCTAACAGGGATGTGGGTGAAGAGGTGAAGCCAACAGGAAGTGCCTGTTTCCTATTATCTACTGAAAGAACCTCCACCTTCTCTGTCCCACAGCTCTGCCATATCCCAGGATACAACCGTTTCACACACAAGCTGCTGATGTCAACAACAGCCAGCGGTTACCAGAGTCAGTCCGACACGGAGCTTATCCAAACATTCACTTTCCACACTACCTTTCCTGATTGTGGTTCACCTGCAGAGCATCACGATGAGGATCAAATCAGCCTCGCACAGCAATCCATCTAGCTTTGACAAAAAGAAGGAACAAACTTTTCTTTTCAGGAGTTTTCAAACTTATATTCTGGAGAAAATGTGGTTTTGTGTTGGGATTTGAAACTGAAGGTTCATTTTTGGACACAGTGGGACACAAGAGGAATAACATTCAGTCCATGCGACTATCTGAGCACGAAAGCAACCCAAACGTCCAATCATGATTGACTCTACAACACATGGATGACGACTGGTTTATTTAAGGTGTTGTTTTCTTGAGTTTCCCATTTTCATCTGAATGTAAAGAACACACATTTGACCTTGTGTGTTGACCTTCATGTGATGAACTAACAGGTCAGTGGAAAGTCTGGTTCGTTACAACTCTATAGCTTTTGTAATAGTTCTAGAACCAAATCAAAAAATGCAAATGAAGAGAACAAATTTACTTATGCATGTTAGCAAGGTAAATGTGTTATGTTATTTATGGTTGGTTTACTACAAGGCATCACGTGAGGAATAACAGGTACAAACTGTAGTTTGTAAATAAGACTTAGTAGACTTACTTACTTACTAAAAAAGACTTAGAGTGAACTCTATCTTGAGCACTTTCTATCAGTGAAATAGAGAGTAGAGAATGAACACCGGGAACAGAGAGCTGATGCATCAAATTTAATGTTCTGCGGCCCTTGACTTTAACATCGCCGACGACAATCTGAATGCACACGCTCTTAGGGGTGTAACGATGAATTAATTTCTATTCCTACGATCCAACCAGATCGATCTAATTGATTGATACCATTTAAAAATTAAAGACGGTTTCAAAAATATATTGATACCCTTTACCAAAACAATACCATTTGGATTGAGACATAGTGGGTTTATTCTACTATAACGTAAAAGCGTCCATCCCAGAACAACACCCGTGTGATGCAGCAGAAACTGATCAACCATCATTCCAGTCCAATGTGTGGAAACACTTTGAATTTACAAAGTCATGTGACCATACAGTGTTCTAGAATGTTCTAATAATGTTCCTTTGGATTATTCTGATGTGGAAAAACAACAGTGGAATGAACTTGATCAAACTCAAATGTGAATGGATTTAACATTCATTCTTGTTTACTTGTTTGTTTGTACACATATTTATTTACACTTGATTATCCTGAAGAAACACAAGAATCTGGAAAACTTCACTGTTCAGTAGCAGGAATTTATCTCTGAGTCTCACTGTTGAAGTTCTGGATGAAGATGTTCTGATCCATTTTAGATCTGTGAATCGAATCATTGAAATTGAACCAAAATTTAAAGTGAATCAAATCGTTAACCACAAATATTGAATCTAATCGTTGTTAAAATTAGTTGTTACACTTCTACACGCTGTTTGACGTAGCATTTATGTGATCCCCATGAATCAGCTAATTCTGATGCAGAGAGAAAAAAATTCTTTTCATATCAGCTTTTCATATCAGTTTTTCTTCTTATGCAACACTTTAAAGTGTTGCATAAGAAGAAAAGCCACTTTTCTCATTCTCATTTCGAGGTCGCATGGTGGCAGTCCAGCAGTCCAGTGACAGAAGGGGATGACACCACTATGAAATCGGGCGACCGCTGGGCGACCGCTGGGCCGCCACAGGGCGGATTGCCCGCCGGCAGTAACTCTGACTGGGCGATGTGTAAACATCTGCGGACAGCGGCTGTCTATATCAAGTGCTACCAACCCCCGGTATCCTAGCGGTACATAAAAAGCGGGTCATTCTGCACACCAGATGGCTGCCTGGCTGCCGCTGTCTACATTCATGACCAACGTTTTTCAAAGATATCGGGCGGCAGCATGAAACCTTGAAGATTCTGCCTCCCCATCGCACAGACCGTCACATGATGAGAAGTTGACAGAAGCACAGGCAGTTTGTGTTTCGCTTACATTGAGTCAGTGCTCCGACCTGTAAGGCTGCAGTGTTTTATCTAGAACATCGTTTTTCTGCTTTAAAAGAAAATGGAAAGACAAATGTAAGGTTTAAACGCAGGAAAACGTCTCAAACACACACACACACACACACACCAACCCACACATACACACCCGCGCACACGCGCACACACGCACACACACACACACGCACACCAACCCACACATACACACCCGCGCACACGCGCACACCCGCGCACACGCACACACACACACACGCACACAGGGGAGAACTGTTCAGACTGCAGCAGACTGTAACAGTGACCGGCTGAACTCACTAAGGAGGGAGAATTTTCTCACTTACACTTTTCTGCTAAACTGGAGCTGTGACAGGAATGTTCTCACATTTGACTCCACAGACAGGAGGAGAAACTGGAGGGAAACTGGTGGGAAGAGCTGGAGCGGGAGGGAGTGGAGCAGCAGGGTGAGTGAGAGTTGTTGTTTTGGTCCAAGCAGATGTGGGAGCCTGAAGGATGCCGCATTCCCAGATAAAGACCCTCAGCAAGGAGGGTTCCCAAACGTGAAAACAAGCATGTGCAGTCACAAACACACACGCGCACACACACACACCACACACACGCGCACACACACACACCACACACACGCACACACACACACACCACACACATGCACACACACACATTCTCACACACGCACACACACACATTCTCACATGTGTGCACACACATTTGTTGATCTCCCAACATTTTTGTATTCGATGGAGGAAGTCTCAAAGGAAAATAAAGAACTGGAGAAAAAGAATAGAAAGTTGATGGACAGAGACTCACGGCTGCTAAAGGTGGATTTGAATTGTTTGAAACATTGCTTTGTCAAAGTTTCCACATTAAACCTGAAATTGTGTGGGTTTTTTTGCTCTTATATGCTTTCCTTTCAGAGCAAATACACAAAAGGGCTTTTTTGTAGTTCATCTTTTCTTTGAATTGTTTGCTGCGTGTTTTTGAAGAAGTTGGAGTTGCTGGTAAACAAGTTGCAGGCTTTGTGCAAGGTTGTCAAGGGAACCCTGTGTTTGGTTGCTCAACAGGATATTTCCTCATAACTTCTGTCAAATTTCAGATGAATCACAGTAGATATTAAAAGTGTGTACTACCTCCAAGGTCTCCAATCTGTTTATTAGGTTAAGGCTGGAGACCGTTACTTAGGCGGCGATCTGATTTGACTCACAAATCAAGCTGAACAATTCACAAATTCAACCACAATTCTTACTCTTTCACATGTTTGTGGCTGTACGTATGTCTTTTTACTGGCTGTATGAAAATTAAATCACCATCTTTTTTATCTTTATTTAGAGCAGGAGATCAGAACCAACAACATGAACACAAAACTCAAAGATGTCGATAGAAAGAAACAGTGTTTGTTACTTGAAACATGTTTGTTTTTCTCCATCAACCTCCTGGTTAAATCCAGCAGTAACATAACCAACATTGAAACATAAACATCACTGTTGATTTGGAAAACCTGAAATGGTTTTTTCTGCTTCAGAATCCGCTGGAATTACATTAATTGCGTTAACTGCAGAAAAGTTACCATAACCAAAAGAATGTAAACACTGGAGCTAAAGCTGTTTTTTTCAGAACTTGTCAGTGAACAGAACTTGCATCTCAATTTTTGAACAGAAAAAAAGTTTTCCTTAGTTTTCCTTTGAAAACAGGAAAAGATTTGTTTACCTCTGGTGACAGTAGCACTGCTCATCCGGCTCTGGTTTAAAGATTGCAAATCAGCAATCTTGGACGTCGCAAATATTCATACTCTAATTTTCAGTAGCAGATTGTGAGTATTCGAGTACTCAGATATTCATTACAGCCCTATTTTTAGGAACCAAGTTATTCAGGTTGGTGCAGCGTTCAGCAGCTGAGTAGCTGTGTGTGTGAAAGGGAGAATGTGACGGTAAAGCACTTTAGTTCTTCAAGAAACAATGACGTTTCAGATCCAAAGAATGATCCTGATGTTTTTCATTCATATTTATAGTCATGTGTGTTCAGTAATTTAGCAGAAAGAAGATTCAATGAACTTCAGAAGCCGGGAGCGGGATTCAAACCCGGGGTTCTGTTGATAAGAAAACGTACTGATGTACTGATGACAAACCCTTCAGCTGATCAGCAGAAGGGTTTATAACTTTATAAAGACAGATACCCTCACAATGCTGAGTGAATGGTTGTCATGAAAGGATTTGTTCATCCGTGGATGTTTTATGTTGTAAACAGGAATCCTGTGTTTCTGTTGTAACAGCATGTTGGTTGTACCTTCAAAATGAAAACTTCACATTATTTGATGTGTTTTAAGAAGCTCACATGCTAAAAAAGTCTGATCCCCCCTGATTTAGAGGTTCTCTGGTATAGTGAGCTTCAGTCCTGCTGTGTCTGGATGACGGCAGCTAACGCGGTGTTTCCGTCTCTCTCTGACCTGTTTGAAGCAGACTGTCGCCCAACAGTAGCAGGAAGAGTTCAGGAAACCCGTTGTGACAACTCTGAACCAAGAACCAATGACTGTGAAGAAATATCTTAATGATCTTCTCTTCCACATCATTCTCTGAATTTGTGATAGCAGACAGCGATGACCTGGAGGAGGACCGACGGGTCCAAAGGGTTCAAAGGGTCCGTGATGAAGAGTGTATTCAGACTGGGAAAATTGTTTGGTACTGAGTCCACTTAATTTGGTCCTGAAGTCCTGAAGCTTGCATTTGGTCTGTTTTCAGACTCCCATCAAGGGGATTTTCCTGTTTCAACCTGAAGTTTGTGAACAAAAGCATGTGACTAAAGATCTCTTCACTCATTGGCCAGGAAATACGAGGGTGGAGCAAAGCAATCAGAGTCCAAAATTATGGAAGTCCTGCGCTTTACAAACCTTGTCGGGATATTTTACTGATTCAAACTTTATATTTCTCAAACCAATTTTGAACATCTGTATCAAAATGAGCAATAACCCTTGTTACTGCTGCTTTGGTTCAGCGGAGGCACGCTGCGAGGTGGTCACTGGCAACACTGTGTCCAGTCTGAACACAGCCAAAGTTCCATCCTCCCCACACTACTAAGCAGCCTGCAGAGACTAGATTTATGAACAAAGTGTGGAAACACTACTGTCAGTATGAGTTTGCTTCCATGAAGGAGGAGGAAGTCCTTTTTGCTGCAGCTTCATTTCTCCAGCATTCCTAAACTCTTCCTGAGGGCTTAAGGTTTTTTTCTATGTCAGCACTCAGGAATTAAAAGAATGAATTGAAATTCTAAAAACATTTCAAAGCTTTTTAAGAATTGATTGGACAGACGAGTTGGCGACACCTGAAACCTGTGGGTTTTCTGGGTTTCAAGTCTTTTAAATACTTTTAGGCAGACTGATATGGGAAACAGCAATGGGAGATGGAAAAGCACTGAAAGTATCAGCACTCCTTCAGAAAACCTGTGAATCCACCTTAAAGCATTTCACAGAGGCTTGGCTGCTTGGAAACTCCATTTATGAGGTGAGGGGAGCCCCCGCTCCCTCACACGGCTCTGTTTTATGAAGGTGTTCCCACCGACTGACTCCTGATGTCATGGAGTCAGAGTTAAAAACACCAAAAGACCCGCTCCTTCATACCTCCCCAATCTACTCAAAGGCATAAATTGCCCCCTTTAGCAGTAGCGAGCGGCACAGGGCAACAAGGAGACTAGACCTGCGGTTTGAACCCACAACCTCACAACTGAGGACACAGCAACACAGTGTGTGTTAAAAACCAGTAAAGGATATTTCTAAAAGCAGGTTAGCTTATCAAAGGGGGGGTACATCTTTGCAGTGCGTACTAATCTGCGGGGTGGGCTGTTTTACTACAATCAGGCCTTTTTTCTTATCTGTCACACAGATTAATGAGTGAACTGATACTTTAGAGCTAAAGTATTACTGACCTCATTCATTCAATTAACAGAAAGGTTTAGCTGACTGCAAGCTAAAAGCAGCCTGACTCGATGAAGACGTGACCACCTCACAAAACACCAAAGGAACGAGCAATACTGGCGAACTGCCAGTTCCGGTGGAGGACTTCAGGTTCTCGACGTTGACGTCTGCCGCCAGCTCCTCCTGGAATGTTCTGATGGTCACTTTTCCAAAGTCAGTGTTCATGAATCTGATCTTTCCCACCAACTGGTTTGTGTGAAAACAAACTGACTGACAGGTCGGTCGGTCGGTCTTCTGAACTTCCTGAATTCATTTTGGGTTCACATCGTTGCTGGAGCCTATCCCAGCTACTGTTGGTCGATGGTGGTGTGAACTATAAACAGGTCCCCAATCTGTTACAAGGCCACACACTCAGTCCCATTCACAAATAGGGGTCATTTTAAATCCAATTATGACTCGTGCTTTTGTACTTGGGAAGGAAACCGGAGTGCCCGGAGAAAACCCACACATGCACGAGAAGAACATGCAAGCTCCACACAGAAAGGTCCCAGCTGGGAATCAAACCAGGACCTTTATATTAAATCATAACAAAAAAAATGTCTGAAAACAGTCAAATGTTTTGTTATTATGTATCATTGCTGAAGTTAAAGCTGCAGCTTTAAAGAGGATTGAGCACAACGTCTGACAGGTCACAGTTTTCAGTGAAACACAGACTCTGTTATGCTATGGCGGGGCGTGAACAACGCGAGGCTCAGCATCTCTCCAGAATCTGCTGTTTAGCGGTTTTCTATCTACTCCTGACTGGATTATTCTGTCGGAGTTGCTCTCTCTGAGTTGACTTCCTGACCAGCTGGCCCCCAGCATCTCCGACTAGATAATCAGTGTTCATCACCATCACCGTCAACACCGGCGTACCACAGGGCAGCGTGATGAGCCCCTCCGTCTACTCCCTCTTCACCCACGACTGCAAACCTGTTAACAGTTCCAACACCATCAACAAGTTTGCAGATGACACCACGGTGATCGGCCTCAGACAATGATGAGACTGCCTACAGGGAGGAGCTGGATCACATGGCAGAGTGGTGCAACCCCAACAACCTACTACTCAACACAGATAAAAGCAAAGAGCTCATTGTGGACTTCATGAGGAACGCTGACCCACACACACCCATCCACATCAAGGGAACGGCGATGGAGCGTGTGGACGGCTTTAAGTCCCTGAGAGTTCACATCTGTGAGGATCTCACCTGGACCACTGGATGCTCCGAGCTAATAAAGAAGGCTCACCAACACCTCTTCTTCCTGAGGACCCTGAGGAAGAACCACCTGACAACAAATATCCTGGTGAACTTACAGTTGCACCATCGAGAACATCTTGACTAACTGCATCACAGTTTGGTATGGAAGCTGCTCTGTTGCTGGACGGAAAGTTCTGCAGAGTATAGTGAAAGTTTCCCACACACATCACCGGAGCACCACTTCCTGCCATAAAGGACATCTATAAGAAGCGATGTCGGAAAAGGGCACGGACAATCATTAAAGACCCCAGCCACCCAGAACACAGACTCTGAACCCCCTGCCCTAAGGGAGGTGCTACAACCAAAACCACCAGGTTCCAGAACAGCTTCTTTCCAACAGCTGCCACATTTCTGAACTCTGCCTCCTGACTTCTGAAATTGCTATATTCTCACACTGTAAAAACCTGTTAATACCTGGCATAACTATTTTTTATACAATGTACATTTATAAATATATTTATTTCTACTAAAACACTCTGGATAGATGCAAACTGCATTTTGTTGCTGTGTACTTAAGACATGTGCAATGACAATAAAGTTAAATTCTATTCTATTCTACACAGAAGCTGCTAAAACAGTGGATTTAATTATGTTATTATTTAAAAAATACAATTTTTAATGAATGTTCTATGAATTCATCTTGTTGTATTTATCCGCAGCGTCTTAAAAGTCAGTCCGACTTTAAACCGGTCCGTGATCACACAGGACACAGAGAGCAGCTAGTTACTAGCATAGCATTAGCGGCTAACAAACTAGCATCATAGCATTAGCGGCTAACAAACTAGCATCATAGCATTAGCGGCTAACAAACTGGCATCATAGCATTAGCGGCTAACAAACTGGCTTCATAGCATTAGCGGCTAACAAACTAGCATCATATCATTAGCGGCTAACAAACTAGCATCATAGCATTAGCGGGTAACAAACTGGCATCATAGCATAAGCGGCTAACAAACTAGCATCATAGCATTAGCGGCTAACAAACTAGCATCATAGCATTAGCGGCTAACAAACTGGCATCATAGCATTAGCGGCTAACAAACTAGCATCATATCATTAGCGGCTAACAAACTAGCATCATAGCATTAGCGGGTAACAAACTGGCATCATAGCATAAGCGGCTAACAAACTAGCATCATAGCATTAGCGGCTAGCAACATCGCTGTCTCCACATCAACACATTTTATGAATCTGTCTGTTTCTGCTTTAAGTGAAGCAGCTTTATCCTTCAGTTCTGACTGAATCCTGTTATTAGTCTCCACATATTCAGCTGTTTCATAAAACAGCTGGTTTTGGGACAAAAGCAGATGCAGATTTGGATGTTCATTTCAGAAAAAGAGCTTCTCTCTATGATGTGCAAATCAAAAGTTTCATCTTACTTTGGTCACTGGGTTTAGGAAAATAGAATAATGTAGCAAAGAGACTGGAATTTGTTTCCTCTTTTTTGGGGCAGTAGGCAGCTTTCGTTAGAGGATAATCCTGTAGATATGGCTCAAATGGGTGAAGAATGTAAGTGTTTAACTCTTTATTAGGTTCACCTTCACAGAGGGGAACCAAAATTCTGCAGTTCCCACAGTTGCTCAGATGGGGGCAGTAAACAAGTTCTGATCGCAAGCACAAAGAAACCTGCCAAGTCCAGCTATCCCTGTGATGGTTAACAAACGCCTGTTTACGACGACATGTGCAAACTGTTTTGTGATTAAAGCTCAAATCCGGTTTCATTGCCTTTAGTCCAGAGTACTAAAGTGCTTGACTCCATCTGAGTCACCTCTGCTCTTTTCTGACCAGGGTTAGTTTCCTCGTCAAATTGGAAAACATCTCAGAAATTCTGAATGTTTGGTAGGTGGACATGAGAAGGTCCAGGAATTTACAGTCACCAGAGAGTTAGCAGGGAACACCAGTTTTTCTTCTTTGTGCTTCTTTTATTTCCTGCTCAGAGGAAATAAATCAACTAATTAACCCAATAAATATGTGAGTAAATATTAATCACTGTACACAGAGAGAACTAGAGCTGAAGTTTAGAGAAGGAAGATGAGAGGGACTCAATCTGTATCCATAATTCCAAAATTCCGATTTCCCCGCTAACACAAAACATACGACAGATGTGTTCGATTTGGAGCTTTGCAGGCTCCAGAACAGCAAGAACTGGTCTGACATGATGGGCTGGAGCCAGAAAATTCTTGTCTTTTTAAAGCGACTTGTTGAGCTGCAATAAGACCACAAATAGAAAACAAATGTTTTCAAAGAAAGCATAGACCAGTGGAGAGCCACAGAGGTTAAAGAGTCCATGTCTGATACTGTAGATCAGTGTGAAGAAGCCGAAACACAACAAAAGATCAACATTCCAAAGATGATTTCAAACTATTACTTAGAAACTACAAGAAACAGAATCATCCTCCTCGTCTAGATTTACAGGCTTTTTATGAACCCATTTCAAAATAAAAGTAGGGAGCCAGGATACTGGAGAGTGTGGATTTTTGAGAAATTTAAACATGTTTTGGCTGATAAATTACTTTGACCAATCAGGAACTTAGATTTGGTAGTGACATATGGATGATGACTTCTTTAATTCACTGAAGTGTCTGCTGTTTAGAAATCGAAAAATTAAATACAAATAAAGGAGAAATTAACCAGTGCAGTTTGTCCCCAGTCGGAATTCTACGACATCAAGTCTTTCATATATTAGAATCGAGTCACCAGATTTACACCGCTTCAACAGCCTCGTCCAACTGTAGGTGGCGGGCATGCGCTACGTAACAAGAGAGAGAAAAAGAAGCCCCTCCCTGCTTGTCAAGTGTGAACGCTATAGGCTGTGCCAGCCAAGGCACATTCCTGTTGGGAGTGGGGTCATCTGGAACCCACAGGACAGCGCGCTCAAACTTTTGCTTCAATGATTTTGGATTTCCACTGGTGCCCATGACAGACAGCAAATCCTGCCCACCTTTGTCATGGGAGGGGTCAATGTAAAGGTGGGGTCATCTGGACCCCACAACATAGCACAAGGGTTAAATATGCATTCAAGAATGCGAGTTCAGCGCGTTCTTTAATGCGCATCACAGGCCCGGCTTCTGGGACGCAACTGTTAAATGTAACACAAAAAAACCACAACTGTGGATTGTTTTCTGCAGCCAATCAGAGAGAGCACTCCAAACCGCGGTCAGCACAGTCTCAATGCTTCACACAGAATCAGCTGACGGGGAGCAGGTACTGGACAACTGTCCCGCTCAGAATCAGGGATGTTGATCCGGTGGACCAAAGCCCTCTCTCCTCCTGGCCGTCGTCAGATGTTGATCTTCCAAACAGCTGAGAGGGAGGATGACTGATGGAGTCAGGACTGCCCTGCTGCCCCGCCCACCCCCACATTCCTGAGAGGAGATAAAACTTTGTTGTGTCTCCATCAGAACACACCCGGCTCGTCGTGCTGGTCCTGCTCTGAGCCTGGATGGGGAAGCGGGTCTGGAAGGGGCTGGGCCTGCGGGCTCACAACAACCACAGGAGCGCGGGGCGGAGCCACCACCATCACCGTGCAGCGGCGGTGGGGATCCTCACCTGCAGCTCCAGAGCTCTGGGCTCTCAGTGGAGGAGCAGCTCTGGAATGACAGGAATGAGGAAGAGGCGCTGGTCCAGCCGCTCCGTCCCACTGGGATGGGAAGAACGGGAACATTGCTCTGCACACAATTCTTCAAGAGCACCTCTGTGTGTAAACGGGTCCTACGCAACCCGCTTCTGGATGCAAGGGGGCCAGGTTCAGGTTCTGTTAGTCAGTATTTTGTATCTGTGTTGGATCTGGTTCTGATGGGAGACCAGGTTCTGGATGCCAAGTTCTCCGTGACTGGAGCAGGTTCGGTAAAGTTGGACCACGTTGTTGGATCTAGTACAGTGTGGTTGGACAAGTTCTAAACGAGTCAACAAAGTTCTCTGTGTGGACCAGGTTCTGTGAAGGTTCTGGTCTTACCTCCATGACCTGCACGTAGCTGGACGGGAACCAGCCCCGAGCTCCGTCCTTCTCTCCCTCCCACCAGCCTCCGGGCAGAGCCTGCAGCACCTTCAGCACCTCCCCGACCTCGAAGCTCAGTCCCTGCTGGTGCTGCCCCCCGCTGAACGGGTACAAAGTTCGGCAGAAGGACCCGGACATCTCCAGCCCGAACCTCAGCGGACGCTCCCGGACTCAGAGGGAAAAGTTGGTTCTGAGTGAGAACAGAAGGAACGAGTGAGGCTGGACGGATGTCGGGTCCGCTCCTCCTCCGCGGTGTCAGGACTCCGCGCCTCCGCCTCCGCCTCCGCCTCCTGCAGGAGGCGCGTGAGGCTGGACGGACGGAGGGGCGCGGGCGGAAACCAACGCTCTCCCTTCAAAGTAAAAGAGCCGCCCTCTATAATGTTGGTTTTTCCAGACGTGTTTGTTCCAACATTTGCTTTGAAACAGAGAAAGTTTCGTTTCAACGCTTGAATGTCAACTCGTGTAAGTTTATCAAGGAAAAAGTTTTAATACAAAGACTTGACACAAAGGTTATCTTAATTTCTTTAACGAAAAAAGTCACCAAAAAAGTTTGATTTAATTTCAATATTTTTATCACCTAAAACTTATTTAAGGTGAACTTAAAACAACACTTATTTTAGTTTCTCTGTAACATTAAAACTATTGTTTCTCAAATCAGCATCGGTCAATTTTACAGTAAATTCTCAAAATAACTTCACAAAAGCGCTTAAAAGTCAGATAAATAGGAGGGTATTTTGTAGGAGGGTATTTTGTGGACCAATATTTTAACTAGGTTTATATATGAACACAGCTTATTATTATTAATACTAATTGTATATTCTTTTGCCTTGATATTTTCAGAATAAAAAGCTGGTACATCGAATAGAATTTTTTTTTAGGCGTAATTTCCCTTTCAAAAAGGTGAAACTTAAAAAACACAAACACACACACAGGCAATATATTTGGATGATGTTTTTAAAGATATCTGCTTCCTCGTTTCTCAATCATAACTGTTTTGGTTTGTTTACGGTTAGCATTTTATTCTGAAAGGGTTTGACCACAACGTTTATTTTGAAACGGCACAACTTAATGTGAAACTTGTGAAAAGATATTGAAATTATGGGTAGAAGGTGGTTATATTTTAAGTGTGTTTGTAGGAACACAGTATTTTAATTAAAAAAAAACAATTCATGAGTTTGATCATTTTCTCACTTCAGTTTGCTTGCAAAAGCATCTCAATATGACTTCAAGCTGAGTCAATCAGGAAGTCTCGTTTACCAACATTACCCTCCATCTAAGTCTGTCCGTCGTACATGTAAAAAAAGACCTCTCAGCCGGTTCTGTGCTAAACCGAATACGCTGAACTGATAGTTGACCCCAGCAGCCATCAGGCAGGTTGCAGCTCTGCTGATGAACAGCATTATACTGTCACAAAACCAAAAACATGTAAAAAATCATCACATTCATCAATTCATTTCAAAATCTCAACTCAACAATCAAACTTTAAAATGACAGATGTTTTTAGTAGTCAGAAAAACTGTTTAGCTTCTTTTGTTGTTTCCACTGAAAACAGCAAAGTTTGTTGTTTGAATGCTGCTGAGACGAAACCCTTGTAATGAACACTGTAAACTGCTGGGATGAAGGAAAAGGAAATCAGTCAAAAACCCTTTCAGGGTGTGCTTTGTTTATTACAGATATCTGTTTCTTAAATGCACGAGCACCATCTTTAACGTCTGTGTGTGTGTGTGCCTCACAAAATACCATCTTATTTGGGTGGAAGGTTGAAGCAAAACTTTATTCCGACGAGAAGAGCTCTGCTGCCCACTGCTGGTCACTGAGCAGAAGTGCACATTAAGATCAGGCGTGACACTGAGGAGGAAACATTCACAGCATCACCAAAGACATTTCATCAAAGTTTGGGATTTGGGTTAGAAGTGCAAAGAACTGCAGATGTCTTCAAAACAAAATTTGAAACAAATGTCAAAAGAAAAGAAAAGTCAGGCATGTCCAAAGTCCGACCCATGGGCCAAATGTGGGGAATTCAAATGTCCAGGGTCTCTCATGCTCCAGTTACAGAAGCCAGCGTTCTGCGCAGCCTCAGTACGGTCTAAAAACGGCTTTCTTGGCTGTATGGGGTTATGAGCTGTTGGAAACTCTGTTGCTGAAGCCTTCTGTGGCCCTTCGTTCATAAAATGTCATCCGTAAATAACAAATGTATTAAGACATGTTTCTGTTCAGTGTGAAAAGTAAGAGAATCCTATTGCATTAGAATTTTCATAAAATCGTTTTTTTTGTATTTGCTGCTAGTAAAAGGGTTCAAAGATTGATTGATTGATTGATTGATTGATTGATTGATTGATTGTGTGAGGGCCAACCAACCAACCAACCAATCAACCAATCAATCGATCAATCAACCAATCAATCAATCAATCAATCAATCAATCGATTGATTGATTGATTGATTGATTGGCCCTCACACATTTTCATCTCACCAAATTTGCCAAAGAGTTTGTAAATAAACACAGTCTATCTAAAGATGAACTAGTCACCATTGAACTCAGCTTCCGATAAGAAGATAACAGAAGGATGAGAGTCGTCTTGTTTTTCCAGCACATTCGAGAAGAATTCACTTAACAAGAAAAAAACAAACCTCACTTGTGCGGAAATCTGCCAAACCTGGCATCCCCGAAAGCGCGTGCCGCTGTTGCTACGGCGACGGACGAGTGACATACGCACGCGCAGCAGCGGTTTGTTAAAAGCTCCGAAGCTCCTTTTGGTGAAAGTTCAAACATGTCGTTCTCTGGTTCCGAAGATCTGAACGAAGAACTCAGTAAACTCGCGGTAAGCAGCAGAGCTCACGGAACCAAGCCGGAGGTTCGGGTTCCGGCTCACACCGCTGGTTCTTTGTTGTCTGAGGACAGAGTTACGAGGGCGAACGGAACGATGCAGGACAGAGGCACGGCCTAGGCAGGAGCGTCCTGCCCAACGGAGACGTCTACCAGGGCCGCTACGAGCACGGACAGAGGCACGGGCAGGTGGGGGCCCCACTGACTCCTGGTCATGTTCTCTGATGTCTAATTACAATTTAAAATGTTTCTTCTCAGGACTGGTCCAATGCATCCAAAAACTATTTCTAGTGTCAGTTTATAAGGCTGGAGGTGATGTTAATTAAGTGTGTGATTTACAAAAAAAAAAAAGAATGGTGTTGTCCTGCGATCCATTTCTTTGTGTGATCATTTAATCATGACCTGTAATTGATCTAATCCTTCCATTTTTAATGGAACCTTTTATTTGCTGTGCAAAACCTCATTTTGAGGTAATTTAATTCAAATGTGTGACACTGTGACTACGGCTGCATCATTTCTTGGGTGGTGATCCAATTCAATTCACAAATGAGGCTCAACAATTCACAGATTGAACCACAATTCTTACGTTTTAATATGTGTTTGTTGCTAAACATGTGTGTGTTTACTGGCTGTATTAAAATTATATGTATGAAATCGCCATCATTTATACCTTTAGTTAGAACAGGAAATCAGAATAAGATTTAAAAAAAACACACAAAGATTTATGTGAAAAGAAATGGTATTTGTCAATTTAAACACGTTTTTTGTCGTTAACGTTCTGGTTAAGTTCAGTAGTAACGTAAACAATATAAAAACAACACAAACACCACCATTGTTTTGGATCATTGAACAACAAACCCTGAAAATGTTCTCCATCCTCAAACTTCTGCAACACTCTACGTTAGTATAGCATATGACACGTAAAGAACTGCACATTGGTGCAAAACCGGTGTAACAGTCCCTTTTTTCAGATCAGCAGAATCAGCTGATCACAGAAACACTTTAGTGCAGCCAGCGCTGCTTTTCTCTGCATCAGAATCTGCTGGAATGACGTAATAGCATCATTGGTTGAACCAGAACCAAAGAATATTAGCACTGGAGCTAAAACTCCGGTGATAAAGCAAATTTGTTTTTTCAGAATTTATATCAGTTAATGAAACTTCAGCCTCATTTTTTTATGGAAATAAAGCTCTCAATAGTTTTACTTTGAAAATGGGAAGCTTCACCTGCACTTTATTTTGAAGATTTGTTCGCTGTTTATTTGTTAACTGAACAGTCGCACTGCACATCGCAGATATTCGTACTCAGATCTTTGGGAACAGGTCGTACGTACTCTGATACTTGTTACAGCCCTATTTGTGGTTAAAAGTGTCAAATCAAACTGCTGCATGTTAATGTAATCAAAGATAGATGCATGACATTGTGATGGCTTGTATAATATTTTATTAATAATACTTTTACAGCCAATCAAAGAGTCAGCTGCGTATACGCTACAATCTCCTGTCGATTCTTGAATCACTATTAGAGTAGGTCCACAAGCGATACGAGTAGACTACAAACCCCACAATGCACTGACATGGTAGCACTTTGACAGCCTGTTAGCCAGACGCTTGTTGTTTCCCCAGGGAACACTGTCATTCAACCCCGAGGATTCATCAAGGATATGTTTGCTTGTTTTCCAGTAGGAAAACCAGTTTAAGTGTGACACCCCTGATTTAAGGACCGTAACCACGTGTGACTGTTTTTATCAACCAGGGGACGTATCGCTTCAAGAACAGCGCCGTATACATAGGAGAATATGTCAAGAACTTGAAACACGGACAGGGTACTTTTTACTATCCAGACGGCTCCAAATATGAAGGTAAAACTTGTTTTCATTTCTGCACTGAAACAACACTAATTAGTGGTTCTGTTGATCCACCTGGAGAAGCAAACTGATCATAAAACAGATCCCAGATGTTCGCTTGAAGGCGTTTCTGAAGGTATCTTCAAGGCTCACACTGTGTGAAGAAGCTGCTTCAGAGTCCATCTGTGAGGCAGTAAGATCTTCTATCCATGGAATGATGAAGCTTTTATATCCATAAACTTTACAAAAAGGCCAGTGTGAAAACAAACAGGAAAGAAGGAGCAGAATATGCTTTGATTGTGTATGCAGTCACCAGAGATTACTCCAACCAAACCTCTAACCTGACTGACTTCTGGAAAATGAAAACTTTTGACAAGAAAACCCCTTAGTGATCAGAAAATGACACGAAACATCTCTGAACAGACATGAGGACAGACAGGAAATGAAGTAAATACGAAAAGGGAAGAGGTGCCACAAAATAAAAGCCTGAAGAAAGTTTACAGCAAGAGACAGTCAAAAGAACGACACGTGTTACAGTGTTAAGAGTCACTATCTTCCCCCTGTTGGTTGTTTTAGCACGACACAATGCTTGGGATGATGGGATGATGGAATATTATGAATATGGATATTACATGAATATGAAATGACTTTAACCAAAAGCCGTTGCTGGAGGACCTTAAATTGATTTAGGTTTGGTCTGGTTTCTGCGTCTGTCTTCTCATCAACTGTTTTCATGGTGAAACACTGCTGTGCTGTGGGTTTGAGTGCAGGCTCATGGGTCAATGACCTGAGACAAGGCCGAGGGGTGTACACCTACAGCAACAGAGACACCTACACCGGAGAGTGGCTGAACCACTTCAGGTATCCTGCGCCTGCTGATTACAGCTCTATACTTTTAGTTGTGATTTTTGGAAGGACGAGCTCTGTTGTCAGATCGGAAGAGCTGCCTTTCAAGCTGGAAAACAGCGGCGTTGTACTTGAGTACGGCTTCACTGGTCTGATCACCATGTTTGTGTTAGAAAACAAGAGTCCATTGGTGTAAACTGAGCTCAGGTAATTGTTTTTATTTGTTCACCAGGCATGGTCAGGGGGTTTACTATTACCACAACACCGGTTCAAAGTACGCTGGCTCCTGGGTGAACGGCAAGATGCAGTCAGCTGGAGAGTACATCCATGTTAACCACAGGTATCAGGGCAACTTTTTCAATAACAAGGTGAGACTTCATTGACTCATGGACTTTGTCCACATGTACACCTGTGCTGCTGCTGATCCCCAATGAGACATCTCTCCCTTTAGGAAAATTGTGTTTTTGGTGTTTTTAACGTGTTCTTGTAACATTTGTCTGATGATGTGGAACATATAGAAGGAAAACGAAGCTCGAGTTTGCATTTCTGAGTATTTCTTCATTCAGATAGTTGTGAATCAGGAGCAGAATTCCGTTGGGAAAAGAGCGTATTTGTGATGTAGAAACTAGACTTGGCAGGTCACTAGTTTCCTGCTCCGCTACATTCTGATACGTCCTCCTGCAGACTACTAGATCCATGTACATCGTTTTCCATGTGCGAGCTGGAATCTGACTCAAAACTGTACCGCTAAATAACTCTGCGCTGACAGGCTTTCTCTGCCCGCGACTCAGAGGCGAGAAAACAGCACAGATGTTTGATCTCCATTCGGATGCTCGGTTTGAACTGCAGCAGATCTTCTGGACCGTGTCTACATGCATAAATACTTGAGATCGGCTGATTTGCAGTAACTATCTAATGAAGTGGCCAGTGAGAGTACATGGAAAGGAATGGAGCGAGACAAGAACAAACTGTTCTGGGTGTGTGTCTGTGAACTGTCTCATGGCGGCAGCAAAAACCTTCCTCTGAAGAGCTTCTCGTGTTGCAGCCTGCCGGTCCGGGGAAGTTTGTGTTTGACATCGGCTGTGAGCAGCACGGAGAGTTCCAGCAGGTAATATTTCAAATCAGAACGCTTCCATGATGACACGAGCAGTTTGACTGAAAGGATGGTGATGTTTTTTCAACTGCATTATTTGGGAAAGCGTGCTGCATGGTGGTGTAGGGGTTAGCACTCTGACCTCACAGTGAGAAGGCCCTGGTTCAAATCCCTGTTGGGACCTTTCTGTGTGGAGGTTGCATGATCTCCTCATGCGTGGATGGACTTTCTCTGGGATCTCCAGTTTCCTCCCTCAGTCCAAAAACAGCTGAAGATTCTAAACTGTGTCTAGGTGGGAATGTGTGTGTGTGGTTGTGTGGCCCTGCAACAGACTGGACACCTACCCAGGGTGAACCCCGCCTTTGCCCAAAGGTAGATGGAACAGTCTCCTACAGCCCAGGGACCTGAAAAGCATTCAGATGGATCTGAAGATCTGGAGAAGCTGAGCCGTGTCAGAATGTGGATTCAGTCTCCTTTTGCTCTTCTTCACAGAACTTTTCTGACGATGAGTGGGATGAGACAGACGTCCCTCGGTGGTTTCCCGGTGACTTGACAGCATGGAGTCCTGACCGCCGCTCTCAGAGAGGTCAATACATCTCAGTGTTTCTTTCCAAAGCAGGACCCCAACCACATTTTGTTTTCTGTCAACTGCACCTATTAATAATAATCATTAAATGTCAGATAATTTCTTTGCAAACGTTTCATTTTAAAAGCCACAGAAGGTAACTCTGGTAGAACTGGAACAGAAGAATAATGTCAATGAAATGTTGGATAAACCCTTCAGCTTCTTTACTGCAGTTCAAATAGACACCATTAGACATTCTAATGCATAAAGATGACTGATTCTGAGTGAAAGTGTCGCTTTCTGAACGGATGCATCCACTAGGAACCCTGAAGGAGAGCAAAGGAATATGAGTAGTCAGAATCTTCACTTATGTTCTTATTTCTGGCAGGTGGTGAAATGGATTTATCAGAAGAGGCAGAAACTCCAAAAATGTAACCAATAAATAAATGTTGAACAATATTTGACAACTGTGTATCTGTAAACATTTATAAATGTCTGTTCCAATGAAGTGGTGAGTGTTCCTGGATGATCCAGTCAGAGTAAATCTCTGACTTTTGCTGAGTTCTCTACAGAGCAGGTACTGCCTCCTGTGGCTGTTTGTCACTGATAAAAAGAAGTTGTTTGGAACAAAACTCAGATCTTTGTCTGTAAGTCACAAAAAGCCTGTAAATACTGCGTTTTGTCTTGAGAATTCATGTGACGTTTGTCTCTCCTTCAGAGAGCAGTTGAAAATGGTTGGGTTGGTGATATGGGAGAGAAAAGGATCGGTTACCTCCCAAACAAAAGCCATATTTAGACCATGGTCCGAGTGAATACTGGATACTGATTGGCTGCAGTGTGTCCATTAAAATGTGATAATGGACAACTAAGAAAGAAGTTCCGGTCACATAGCCTGAATGTTCTATATGGTGCTGACCTAAACACCAGCTGGTAACCAGAGGCCCGTTTCATGAAGCAGGTTATGTAGAAACTCTGAGTTCGTTAACCTCGAGTTTAGGAAAACTCAGAGTTTCCGGTTTCAGAAACGGAGGTAACTTAAACCTGTGAAAGTGGGTTAAACCAAAACTGTTTCACAGCGGGGTAAGCTAAACTCAGAGTTAATCATTATGGTAACTGACTCTGTGAACTTGGTCTGGAGCCGGCTTCCTTCAGGAAACTCCGTTTCCTGCTGTCTCCGCCCCTTTTTAAAATGAAGGATGTTCAAATAGACTTCCTCTTTTAAGCTTTGAGAACATTCACATTAGAGACTGTAGATTTCCACCACGCTGAAACCACTATGGCACGTCCATTTCTACAGGATCCCGTAGACGAGGAGGCTGGATTCATCCAGAGGGAATGTCATTTATGTCGGGAGAGG
This sequence comes from Oryzias celebensis, assembly GCA_014656515.1. Taxonomy (NCBI): domain Eukaryota; kingdom Metazoa; phylum Chordata; class Actinopteri; order Beloniformes; family Adrianichthyidae; genus Oryzias; species Oryzias celebensis. The sequence continues at coordinate 35,597,788 of BNCR01000001.1, read as the reverse complement.
ATTTTGAGGTCACGAGTCGATTGTCTGGTGTTTCCAAATTCATTTGATTTGACTGATACCGTTTTCCCAGGAACTCTGTATTATACATTCCCAATCTCATCGGCGCAAACATCATACTCGCCACCCATCATGGCCGCGCTCTGACATCCGAGCAGATGCTTTGTGCTGCGTCACGTTGTTTTGCAAAAGGTAGTTTTCTTCAGAGAATAAGGGAGCACATCTGTAAGGCCGCTGTTTGCAGGATCATCAGGAAAGTGTGCCTCGCGCTCAAGCGCTTTTCCCCTTTTCCTTGTTTGTCCTGAGAACAAACCCCTCAGTGATTAGAGGAGTTTACAGGATTGCAGGTCAGTGGTATTGAGTTTGTTCCAGTAAGGTGATCTTGAAGAATGATCCCTTCATTAAATCTTACTGTGACTTTTGTTCATTTACCAATAAGATGAATTCCCTTCAGGATTTCCAAATGTGTTGGTGCATTGATGGCACACACATCCCCATCATTGCACTTTCTGAAAATGAGGGACTATGTGAACAGGAGGTCCATCCACAGCATGAATGTGCAGACGCACCAACTACTCTAATGGTAAAAACCACATCACAACACTGGGACTGATATGGACTCTCTGCACCACCAAGATCATATGTGATCCTGCACATCGTCACCAACGTGAGATCTAGTGGTCTGGCTCTGTTCATGACTCACGAATATTCCATATTATTGTATTAATAATGTATTATTGAGGCCTTTCTGCTTGGGGATAGGGGTTACCCGTGCCAGCCCACACTGATGACCCCTCACCCAGAACCTGCAGCAGGCCCCCTGTAATCAGGCTCACCACAGGACAAGAGCCCGGGTGGAAATGACCACAGGCCTGTTGAAAGCCCGTTTCCAGTGCCTACGTCACCTCAGGGTAACACCTGAGAGGGCCGGTGACATTACTGGGGCTTGTGTTGTTCTCCATCATTAGAGCAGAGCAACAACCTGTCATACAACTCAAGAGCCAGAGGAAGACCCCGTCCAACCAGCAGACCACTATGGAAGGACCGTCAGAGACAGGACATGTCGCAGTGCATTCTGGGCAGTAGACGACCACCAACACCATCAATAAAAGATAGAAACCGACTGAAACCAAATGAACATTTATTTGGTTTCTTCCTTTCCTACAAACAGAAAAGCAACCGTTAGATTTCAGGATTCCTTCAATATTTCAATCCACCTGTAACTTTACACTCTCCTCTAATTTATGTTTGAGAATCAAAATCTCAAGATTTCTTTTTCTTCTTGGCAGTTCAGTCATAGCGACTCCTTAGTGTTCTTCTCATGTTTGTATGGGACTCTTTTTTTACAACTCCCTCACTGGTAACTGAATCCTTAAGCTAAATGGTCTGAAGACATAGAACCTCATTGATGTCACAGGTTGAATTCTAGCATTTACTGAACATCACTGAACTGAGTTCATCTGTGCAGCAGACGGTGTAGGAGCCTCCACACTCTGGAACAGACGAGACATGATGCTGTCAGTGTGCATCCTTTAGCAACTCCACACAGAAAATTCAACATCTGAGAGTGCAGATCATCTGATGTGTATACAATGTATTGACCCCCGTGTCTGACATCATTTCAATGTCCTCACAGTTCTATGAAGTCCAGCATTTAGCCAGAGTTGACTTTATAGCATTTCCTGTTATAATGTCACCATTCTGTAGTGGGATACTTATAATAATAATACTTCCAACAGCCTGAGGTTCTGCTGTGACCGGAGGCTCCAAAAGCCAGATTTTACCGTCAGAATCTGTTACAAACCCAACACAGACTGGAATACATGGATTTATCATAAGTAACCTAATTTAAAAAGAACATGTAGGTAGGTCTCTAACATGAGACGTGTGCCCCCATATCCAGGGCAGAAGGAGTCCCCCCAGGAGCAATGTTCCCTCGAATTTTTCATGTGTCTGAGCAGACACACTGAGGACCACTGTGAGCAACATCAGATGTGTAGCTGTGGCCACACGCCAGTATCACGCCTGTTCAGAACCTTGGATTATAGCAAGTAACATTGCTAATTAAAAGAAATAAATTACAGCAGCAATTTTTATTCATTAATTAATTTAATATCATTGATTTGACCCACTTAAAAGGAAAAAGAACAGAAATCTTGTTGGGGGTCGCTTGGGGTCAGATTTTTTGATGTTTTGAGTGACAGCTCGTTCTTTTTCTCTCCTGCAATAATGTAATGATCCCCTCTCCCATCTTGTCCCATCTTGTCCCATTTTGTCCCATCTTGTCCCATTTTGTCCCATTTTGTCCCATCTTGTCCCATTTTGTCCCATCTTACGTCTTTGTACAATTCCAACAGCTTTCAAATAACATTTCTGCTGAATGTGATGCTTAAGGTCGTCCAACTTCCATTCAGTCCACATTTTTCCCTCAGAAAACTCTCTTGTTACTTTGGCGTCGCTGCATGTTTTGCAGAGTTGACCTTTCTCATTCGAAAAGGGAAAAATCTCGCTCAGTTTCACCGCTTGTTCTTCTATCTGCGCATGCTCTGACAGCCATTCCACCTTAAAAGAACCGCATTTTTTTTCCCTTTGGCTTGATGAGTGAATGTGTCTCTGCCTGTTCGTTTCGTCATGATAAGGGGTTAACATTTGCGTCTCTTAACTCCGCTTGTTTGCTGGCTGACCTGCACGGCGCGTATGGAACTGTGGGAACTTACGCAAACACTGTCACTGATTGGCTGCGTAGCGTAAGTGAACTGAATGGAATAATTGGCGGGACACGTGTCGCTCATTGAGTTACATTGCAAAATGGTTCAGAAAACAGTATATTTGGCCTAATTAACTAGATTATATCCGTTCAAATTTTAGGTTAATACGTTTCTGTTGAATTTTATTTTGTGCGCTGCAAAGTTTTTCTTGTGCGCTGAGTATGTGCGATCAGTGCGCGACTGCGCAAGCGCAGCTTAGTGGGAACAGTGCCCAGGATTCCCATCAGCCACTGGTCTTCTGTGGTCCGGCTGAGTTCCGTCTCCTCTGCATCCATCAGTGATGGGGCTGCAGGTCCTCCAGTTTTTCTGGCTTCTGCCCTCTTTCTGTTGGCTGAGTGGAAGTCACATTTCATTGTGTGAAAACACCAATGCTAAAATGCTGCTGCAGTGATATTCTCTGTTTGCCATTTAGTTCTTCCAAATCTCTGACGTTTGTAAAGTGTAAAGTATCCAGGACAGGATCAGCCTCACCTTCTTGAAAGATGTTTTTATTTCATTTTTAGCTGCTGCCAGGTTCTTTTCATGCTGCTGGATTACATCTACATGAAACTTACTATTCAATATGTGTTTTGGTGTTGGATACATTTTAGAAAAGCATTTTGAATAGTGAAATTGTTCTTCTTGATGAAACGTATTGGATTACTTACTGGTCATGACTTTATGAATCCCATATATCAACCACTGAAATTTGGAGAAGAGTAGACATTAATATGTGCTTTTCATTTGTACAAAAATCTGTAATTACTGAGATTACTCATTAAATTATTGACAGATTAAAAACCATTCCTTACTTAACAAGTGACAAAATGATGACATTACTGCCATTATTCAGTACTGAATTGAAATGATTAACATGTAACCGTCGCTGTTTTCTCCACGCTAACGCTCTCTCTTTCGCCGCTGCAGCTGTGTTGTTCTTTTTGCAGGAAATGTGCTCGAAATCTTCATTTGCTTGTAGGAGCACATCAGTTTCTGTCTTCATGAAGTATGAAGCCCTATGTGTTTGGCCCAACTACACAGCATTGATTGAACGAACTCTTTTCAGCTGTTCTGGAACCCAAAACTCAGAGTCAGTCAACTCTGAGTGCAAGTTTGAACTCTGAGTTTGTTAAACCTGTTTCTTAAAACGGGAACCAGGACAACAGAAACGTATTGGAACACAAGTGGACAGATGTTATTCCACAGTTTATCACAACAGCAGGAGAATATGTCAATGTATATTATCTTATTATTCATTATTAATTTTATGAATAATGTTGTTAATCATTAATGAAATACATTGTTTTTTTCATCCAAAATTAATGATCAGTGGTAATGGTGGATGTTTCTGCCAATAAAAGCGATCCAGTGATCAGTGATCTAAACTCCTGCTTAACCATTTGAATAAAAGCAAGCAATAAGAAGTGAACTTTCCCTCTGAAAAATGTTTTGTATCTCTAACATGATGTTAAGCATATAAACCACTTTCCTTTGCTGTGTCAAAGCGAGGTCGCTGCAGGCCCGCTAGTCATTACTATGACACGTCACGCCGCATATCTTCCGTTTCTTGTGAAAAAAGATTTAAACACAAAAATAAAACTGGATAAAAATGTAATATTTACTTATTTCAGAAGTGACCATGGTATGAGCAGAATAACACCCTACAAGGAGTCCTTTGAGTTGGACCTGCGACGCCTCTAGGTAGTCCATTAAATTCTGACAAAAGACCCACTGAATGGCAGTATCCCTCTTATATCATGGTCACTTACAGATTAAATAAATAGCAAATCCATTATTAGTACTTTATTCCAGTTTTTTTAATCATTTTTCTCAAGAAACTGACTATTTGATGCATGGTGTGACGCGTTGTCATGGTAACCGCTACAAAACTCTGCTGCAGCTTGTGTATGAGGACTAACCAGCAGAGGAAAGTGGTATATTTGCTAAACGTTGTAATAAGTGATGCAAAGAGTAGAGAGGCACAGTAAGAGGCAGGTCCAGAAGGACTGCCACTGGCTTGATCTTTTCAGAAAAAGCAGGGGTTCTCAAAGTGCAGCCTGCGGGAAGAGTTTTTGTGGTCTTCAATAAATCATAATTGATAGTTTTTTAACTAGCTTTGCATTGCTTGGAAAAAAATATTTTTGGTTTCGTAGTTTCTGGCGACATCTGCAGGAAAACAAAGGTAATTACATCCAGGAGTCAGTAGTGCAGTGCATTCATTTCATCACTAGAGGGCAGACAACATTTTACGTCACTGCGTCTGCGCAGAAAGGAAGCACTGTGACAACGGTAGTAGAAATGGAGTCACTGCAAGAGAATGAGTGGGATTTTGAAAGAGAGACCCAGAGCGTGGTCCTTTAAGGAAAAAAACGTGTTGAGAAAAGTTATAGAGACTCTTTTCACGTCCCCCAGAAAGAAAAGATTAATGTGGAAGTGATGCGTTTAAATACTGCTGGGTCATCAGAGTTTTCTTATCGGCTGCTTTAAACTTGACATTTTTTCACTTTCCTAAACAGATATGCCCGATAAACAACATAAAAATGTCTTTTTATCAATTGTCTGTTGTTAAAAACTACCACACCAAAGTCATTCTCATAAACTGCTTTTCTTGTCCTGAATTAGCCAAACAAAGCTCGTTTTTTTTTAATACAAAACGCTGTCGTTGTTTTATGTAGAATTTGTGGAAGAATATGATAATATGACAATCAACTCCCAATAACCCCTGACTAAGGTATATCATAATCATCTATCTTCTTTAAAAGCTTTTCGGGACAAAATATGAGTGTTACAAAACAAATCAACGATGCTTAAGAGCGAGGAAACAAATTCTGGCAGAGGAAATGTAGCTTAGCTTTACACCATGTGTGGACACCCTGCCAAAAACCCAGGCAATATCTGGAGAATGTCTGCACAACCAATGAAACTAGGAGTGTGTATTGGCAAGAGTCTGACAATATGAATCTCAATGCGCATGTCACGATACGATACATATTCTAGTATATCTCAAGACTGTACCCGAAACAGAGTATGACTCTGAAAAATCTCTGCCTGAAGATTAATACACCTTTCACATGAAGAAAGTGGGAAAATACATTTTATTTAATGATCAGAACATTAAGCACTGCAGCTGTATTTAATATACAAGTTGCTTTTACTCAAGCAAATTCATGAAGTTTTTTTGAAGGGTGAATTAAGAGATATTTTTTTCTTGCAGAGAACAGTCAACATTGTCTGATTTCTGCCACGAAATCTTTTTCAGTATTATAATGAAAAAGTGCTGATGTTATTCACACATCTTTATGTGCGACCAACACAAAAACTGATCAGAATTAATGTTGGCCAAATGTAATCCGTGCGACCAACATTCACATAGCTGCAAGCACCAGCTATCTTCACTGAGACATCCAACTTGCCTACTTATGTAAGTATAAATATATAATTACAAAATAAAAATAAAAGAAATAATCATTTTAATTTAACATTAAAATAAAACTAATATCATATAATATTATATATATATATATATATATATATATATATATATTAATAATAATAATAATATATATATGAATAAATTCTAGTGAATCTTCTCCAGGCTTTTTCGATCCATTCTAACTGAGTCCACTTTTGTTGTCTGGTCCAATCACAGACATAATAATCATGTCTGACCAGACAACAAAAGTGGACTCAGTTAGAATGGATCGAAAAAGCCTGGAGAAGATTCATTAGAATTTATTTTGAAATAGGCGGCGGAAGTACTTTCTTCTACATCCGGTGCCCCTCCAGACACGTCTGAGAGAATGTTTTAAACTGCAGTGGGGTCCGCCGTAGGGTCATGGTTTGAACTCGGCCGTTAGCTGCGGCTTGAAGGGCTCCGAGAATGGACGAGTGTCGTCTTCAGGAGCCGCTGTTCACGTTTGGGGTCATAGCTGACGTCCAATACGCGGACATTGACGACGGTTACAACTATAGCCGCACCAGGAAGCGCTACTACCGGAGCAGTTTACGGCTGCTGAAAAACGCCCTGGACGCCTGGAGACAGGCGCGCGTGCAGCCGCTGTTCGTCCTCCAGCTGGGAGACCTCATCGACGGCCTCAACAAGGCCCACGCTTCGGAGCGGGCTCTGGACGCGGCGCTCCGGGGGTTCGGCTCCGGCCCCGCGCAGGTGCACCACGTGTGGGGGAACCACGAGTTCTACAACTTCAGCAGGAGCGCGCTGCTGCGGTCACGGCTGAACAGCAGGATGCACGCGGACAGCGGCCCGGGCGCGGCCCCGGCCCGGCCTGACATCTACGCGTACCGATTCACTCCGGTTCCGGGTTTCACGTTCGTGGTCCTGGACGCCTATGACGTCAGCTTGCTGGGCAGGGAGGAGTCCAGCGAGGAGCACCGCGGGGCCATGGACCTGATCCGGAGGTTCAACCAGAACCAGGACCTCAACTGTCCGCCGGGTATGAAAGTGGACCCAAACCGGAAACGGCAGCAGTGACGTGTTGATCACAAATAAACACGTTTATTTCGACTATGACCGTCACTACAGGCAGAAACTCTGAAATGAACATCTTTCTGGGTTTCAGCCAAGATGTACCAAAGGATTCTGACTGGCGAGCAGAACCTTTGTTTATGAAACAATAATGTTTTTCAGAGTCCCACTCCCATCACCTTCTGATCTGTTTTCAGAGCGTTCCCACTGGTCTTATAATTAGGATTAAGCTGTTTTAGCCAAAGTCAAAAACCCGGGTCGTTTTCTAGGACCTAGTTTCTGCAGAGCAGGAGGAGTTCATTAGAAATTCACCTCTGAGTTGTTGGCGGTACTGTTGGTGCATAGCAGCACCGACCTCTTTCCCCTAGTCATTGCTGCGAGCTCTCTGTTTACACTCTCGCTAGCTTACGGCCCCTCACGTCCCCAACCTAACATCAGCGATGCAGCTAAAGTGGCGAGCAATATTCGATCTGTCCAGCTGTGCAGTTCAATTCCCGCTCAGACGAGGAAAACAAAGATGTTCATGGATCTGTTTGTCTGCGTCTGGATGCATCAGAACGGACGGAGCAGGAAGCTTGTGGCCGTCCAGCATATTCTCTACGTCACTGTTTCCAACAGCGTTTTTCGTCTGCTCCTGATTCACAACTATTTTAATACAGAAATACTCAGAAATGCAGTTTTGAGATCAAGTTTCTTTATACATGTCCTCCATCTTCTGGAAAAGGCCACAATAAAATGTCAAAAACACCATTTTCATCTGAGAACATCTAACAAGTTCATCAAGTCCTGAGTCTGATTCCTGTCAGAGTGGAAGAGTGATCAGATGAAATAAACCTGAGAGAAGCAGACAAAGCTGGAGTAACCGTGGAATTGAAACTTCCTCTGAACGCTACTGATGTGGACGTCAATGCTTCACACAGACTGAGCAACCAGAGTGATAAGAGTTTGTTTAAATGAGTGTTTCTTCTGTGATTTGTTGCAGCAAAACATTTCTAAACATCATTTCAAGTGTGAATCCGTTGAACTTTAATGTTTCAACAGCTTCATGAAAATCATCTGATAGAAATGGTGTTTTTGTAGCATTTTACTCGTGATGGAGGACATATATAAAGACAACTCGGATTAAATAGCATTTCTAAATATTTCATTATTCAAATATTCGTTTGATTTTGGCAAAAACAGCAGAACTGTAAGTAAAAGACCACTGAGAAGGATGTTAAAGGAGCTCAAACAGTGATGGGAGTGGCTCTTTAAGATCAGCAAACACAAGCTTCAGTCATTTCATCTTTTATTTTTCAGCTCCCACTGAAGCACAAGCACATCATTACCTTTGACTTTATTTTCTTGTCCTACGTTTAAAAATGTTTCCCCTAAAATGTATTGTTGGATGTGAAAGAGCAGGATTTCCTCTTGTTCTTCCAGACTTTGATGACGTCAGGCAGCGCTTCACCATGTTCAACGGAGGCTTCAGTAGGGACCAGCTGGACTGGCTGGACTCGGTGCTGACCTCTGCAGATGAGAAGCAGGAGCGAGTTACCATCGTCAGTGAGTGCTGCTCTTTCCTGCTCGCGCCGACAGAATCCCTGGTCTTCAGGGTTAAGCTGGTCTGCAGGTGGAGGAACTAGAACAAAATGGAAGCATACTTCATACTGCATTAGACGCTCACTTGCAGGAAAGGAGGCCAGAACTTCAAGCCCTAAGCCGTGAGACAGAAAGAACTTTTGTTCTTCTGCATGGGATAACAAATGTCTTGTGTTTTTCTATCTGACTTTAGACAAAAAACAGGAAATATCCAGAGGAAACTTTACAGCAGTGGTTCTAAACCCTCAGGCTGCAGGCTGATACCGCTCTGCTGTGCTGCAGAGCACATCCACAGAAGAAATGTTTCTCCTTCGCGGAAAAGCGCGATGTGGATCACCACACCAGTGACGGGATTGCAAGCTTAAGTCCCTACTGCTCCACCCTAAAAAAGCCAGTTCAGACACCTTCATATGCCCCTACAATTGGAACAAAAGTGAGTCATCCTCCCAGATGACTGGATAACTACATGTGATTAGGGAGACGGGTAGGAGTGTACTTGGTGTGTCATCAGGAAAAACAGTTGATAAGGAGACTCGGTGGTGGAATGAGGAGGTGCAGGAGTCTATATGGAGTAAGAGGCTAAAAAAGAAGTGAGACGCTGAAAGGACTGAGGAGAGTAGACAGGAGTACGGGGAAATGCAGCGTAAGGAAGCAGAGGGGTCAAAGGCCAAACAAGGGGCTTATGATGACTTGTATATTAGGTTGGTTATTAAAGAGGGACAGACTGACCTTTACAGATTAGCAAAGCAGAGAGACTGAGATGTGAAGGACATGCAGCAGGTAGAAGAGTTTCAGTTCAAATGAAAGGAAAGGTGAACAAAACTGTGGTGAGCAGCCATGTTGTTCAGTCTAGAGACAGAGGAACTGAGGAAAAGACAGGAAGCAGAACTGGAGGCAACAGAGGTGAAGATGCTGAGGTTCTCTTTGGGAATGACCAGGATGGATCAGGAATGAGTCCATCAGAGGAACAGCACATGTTAGAGGTTCTGGAGATAAAGTCAGAGGTCAGACTGAGATGATTCAGTCATGTCCAGAGGAGAGACGGTGAAGATATTGGTAGAAGGATGCTGAGGCTAGAACTGCAGGAAAGAGGTCTAGAGGAAAACCAAAGAGGAGGTTTATGGATGCAGTGAAGACATGAAGGAAGCTGGAGTTAGAGGAGAGGATGCAGAAGACAGAGGTAGATGGAGGAAGATGATTGGCTGTGAGACCCCTGAAAGAAAAATGAGAAGAAGCATCTGCCACACCTGAAAAGGCAGGCGAAGCTGAAGTTGGCGGCCAGCAGCGAATTTGCAGTGTGACGAGAGAGGGGCGGTCCACACGAATGGCGTTCGGTGTGAATGCAGCTTTTGTGATTTGTGGAAGTTTGTTTATGATTTGTGTAAACTTGTGAAAAAAGCATTTTCCTACAGAAAACAAGGAAACTGAGATGAGAAACCTTAGCTTCAATCAGATGACTGATGATGTATATACTGATGATTAAAATAAAAATGGCATTTCTGAGTATTTCTGCATTCAGTTTGTGGAGCAGATGAACAAAAGCTGTTAGAAAAGATCGTTTTTTGTGAAAAAGAGAACAACTGGCAGGCCTCAAGCTTCAAGCTCTCAGCAATGAGGGGGTGAAGGGGGGTGGAGTTGCTCTGCGCCAACAGCCCCGCCCACAACTCAGAACTCCTGCTGTTCTGCAGAAACTATATCCTACAAAACCACACAGGTTTTAATTTGGGCTAAAAACAGCAGCATCCTGATTAAAAGAGCACTTTGGAATCGCTGTGAAAGCAGATCAAAAGATGGTCGAAGTGATCTATGAAGCGGTCCGATGTCTCGACAAAAGCTGGGGAAACTGCTTTACAAGAAACAAAGGCTGAAGCTCAGACTGAGTCCAAACATCTCAGAGCTGCAGCTCTTCCCGTGTGTCGATTCCACCACTGGACTTTCCTGCTCAAGTCCTGAATTCCAAACGGATTTGTTTGACAGACCTCCATCCTGAGCAGTTTTTAAAACCTGGTGACGTAGACGGAAGGAATGAGGAACTCTGATGCTGCTGTTGCAGGAATGGGTGGAGCTTTGGCAGCAGCATCTTTAACCAGTGCAGCCGCCTTCAGAGCTGTTGAGGATTCTGGTTCTGATCGTGCTGTGGGTCTTGGTGCGGGCTCCTAAGTAGGGTTCTGCAGAACACGGGAGATGATGTCACTGGAGCATCAGTCTGCTGTTTGCTGATGACACATCTTTGCTTCAGGAGGTCATTGATCAGACTGTTGACGGCTTTGATGTTTCCGTCCTCCCCAGGTCACCTCCCCATCCACCCGTACTCTACGGACGCCATCTGCCTCGCCTGGAACTTCGAGGAGCTCCTCGACGTCATTCGCTCGCACAAAAGCGTGGTGTGTTACATGGCAGGACACGCCCACGACGGAGGATACCACTATGATGAGGACACAAGGGTGCACCACCTGACTCTGGACGGGGTGATTGAGACGCCGCCCTACAGCGATGCGTTCGGGATCGTCTCCGTGTTTGCTGACAGGATGGAGCTGAAAGGATGTGGGAGAGTGATGGATCAGGTCTTCCTGTTTCATGACCACAGGGACGCCAAAGAGGCTGAGCCGTTACGGATCAGCACCTCTGGTTTGTAGCCTGTCCGCTCCTCCACAGTTTTCCTCAAACCCTTGAGGTTGCTATTTTTCTTTAAGTTATGGGTCAGAACTCGCCCAGATTTGCTGATATCTGCAGCCACACAGAACAAAGCTGCCAGTTTGTTCTAATAGCAAGAATCCTGCTGAGTCAGGAACTGCTTAGTCACTTTAGAGGAAGGAAATGTTCCTCATGGAAACATTGAAGTGCCTTTAACTTTGAAATATTGATTTAAAAACAAAAAAAGATTTAATTTTTCAATGAAGACACTTTCAATAAAAAAGCTGCTTCTGCCTCTGATGAAACTGCATTCATGAATTATTTTCAAATTTAAAAAGAGAAATTTGTGAAGTTGCTTGAATCACAGGAGGGTTTGTGTGAACTGTAGCTTTCTGCAGGTTTCTAGGAGCACAGGAATGTTGCACTTCAAATTAAGTTTTATTCCAAAGTTATATGAATTGAGTTCATATGCTGGTGATTATTTGATCTGCAGCAATAAAACCTCTTGTTTCTGTCAAATGTTTACATTTTTTTTTTTAATTAAAAACTGCTGTGAAACCTGCCTTCATGTGATGCATTCAGGTACATCAAGCAGCTTAAACAGCAAATCCATAATCATTGTAGATTACTAAGAAGAAAACTACAAGTAGTAAAATAGTGATGTCTTGTTTACAACTATTTGGATCAATTTTTGGAAATACATTTGATGTAGAAATCAGGTGGAAGAACTTATATCTTAGAATGTGTCTGGGGACTTCTAATTCATGTTTGTTCAGGTTTCATGCTTGATCAGGTTTGTGAAGTTATAGTTGGGCTTTTGAATGTTTCTGCAGTTTTCACATCAAATATCTACCATGTTTATTTAACAAAAAGATAAATCTGACACAGAGGTCCTCTGACATTTATGGAGTAAGTCTGTGGAGAACTGTGGTGACATACTAAGGAAAATCAAGATTTTCATAATGAAATGCTTCACAGAACAGTAATGACAGATTTAATGTATGTCTTCTAATAGTAGCCGGGGCGTTTTTTAAATTTTATTTTAAGTTTAAGTGTACAGACAGTATGAAACACAGTGACAGAGACAAAAGAGGAAAAGAACAGCGAGACAACCCACTAAAACACAATTGTTAACAGTAAGAGATAAATCATCATAATGATTATAAAACTAACAAACGACAAAAATTGTGGAGTCCTGTTATTCAGTGGTATCTATTCCGTGAGCCAGATCTGCAGAGCCGCATCTTGTCCAGCTGGATGGCATGTACGATCTCAGCCAGCCAATGTTCAAAGGAGGGAGGAGTTTTTGATTTCCAGTTTAGAAGAATAAGCTTTTTGGTCACCACCATTCCTAACCGTTGCGCCATCTGTATATGCTGTGGCGTTTGGGAACTTTGCGAAGAACACCCAAAAATGGCCAGGTGGCTATTCGGCTGAATCTCTGTATTATACGCGTCTGAAAAGCATTTAAAGATTCTACACCAGAAACTGTGCAACGATGGACAGAACCAGAATTAGTGACCCAGAGTACCTTCTGATGTGTTGCATCTATCACAGTTGACCAGCTGGAAATATTCTGTTCTGCTTTGTTTTGGAATAATGTAGTCTATGCAAAACCTTAAACTGAATCAACTTGAGACGAGAATGGAACAGTGGTGGATTTTGGACAGTGCCTCATTCCAAAGGTCTACCGGCACTTCACAGTTCAAATCTCTGGCCCAAGCCTCTCTGATCGAGTCAGAGGGAACCATGGTAGAGAAACAAGAAACAAATTTAGATATAATTTCAATTCAATTTTATTTATATAGCCCAATATCACAGCCACAGCCGTCTCATTGGACTGACATCAGAATATTGTAAGAAACAACCCCAAAAAAAATCAATCACGTAAAAGTAAACAATAACTGGTTGTTAAACAGACTAAGCTGAACAAACATCTCTGTCCTTACACCCTCCTTCGCGGTGAGAAAAAACTCATTAAAAAAAACCCTGTCTTTTTTGGGGAAAAAAAAAAACTAAGAAACTTCAGGGTTGCCCACATGAAGGAGAGATCCTCAACCCCAATCTATTTGGATTCAGGGGGTAGCAAGAGGTGCTCAAAGAGGGGGTGTGCAGCAGGGAGATCAAGATGTGGACACCACTCCCCAATGCCGGGCGTTTCTTAAAAAAATAAAAAGTCAGCCGACCATGTTTATTACAGACCAGCATTTATTAGAGACCGGCGTTTATTCCATCACAGACAGAATGGTGATGGTTATTGGGTTCATTTCGTGTAAAATTTATCACAAAATGCAGTAATAACAGATGAACATTTCAGGATTTCGCAGAAATAATGAGAACAATTTATTCTGTTCTGATTCTGACAGATTTTTATTCGTTAGCTACATGGAGCTAGCAGCTAATGTTTTTATTCGTTAGCTACATGGAGCTAGCAGCTAATGTTTTTAACCTGTTAGCAACGTGGAGCTAGCAGCTAATGTTTTTAGCCTGTTAGCTACATGGAGCTAGCAGCTAATGCTTTTAGTCGTTAGCTACATGGAGCTAGCAGCTAATGTTTTTAGTCGTTAGCTACATGGAGCTAGCAGCTAATGTTTTTAGCTTGTTAGCTACATGGAGCTAGCAGCTAATGTTTTTAGTCGTTAGCTACATGGAGCAAGCAGCTAATGTTTTTAGCTTGTTAGCTACATGGAGCTAGCAGCAGCTATTGTTTTTAGCCGTAAGCTACATGGAGAGACTGGTCATTATTGGAAGATATACGGTAGTGATTTAGATTTTCATTTTATGGAGTTTTTTTTTTGAAGGAAAAAGTCCACTGGGATTATTAAATGCTGCATTAAGAAATTCAAATACAGTTGCTTTTGTGGCAAAAATGTTCGATATTTATAGTTTATCATACCTTCTTGTTTAAAATGAATATAGTTTTTATGGATAGATATTTTTTTTCTTATATTGTTATATTGTTATTCACCTTTGGGCTTATCCTGAATGTACCTTTTTTTTTTTTACCACAGACTCTTTTGGTGAGGAGAGGCATTGCAGGTAAATGCTATCTCTTACTGTTAATGAAGACATTAAGTAGGATGTAAACTAAAATAAATTCCTTAAATCTCACAAAAATGAACTGATGATAGTACTTTGAGTAGTGTTTGAGATGATTACCTTTTATTTTTACGTGGGTAGTTTTTACCCACCGGTATTTGTGTTGGTTTTTGACATTGGAACATACTTTAGTTACGATAAAGACGGGAAATAGTTCAACTGTGAATCTAAAAGGTGAAGTTTCCATCAAACTTAACAGGTTTGAGTTTTCAGGAACATGAAAACAGAGAAGTATTGATGGTTTTCCTCTGCACAGACAGCCTGCAGACCATAAAGAATTGATCGGCTGAAGGTGTGGCGCTGGTCCACCGTCTTGCATGTCTGTTCATGACAGCAGAACTCAAGAACAGACTTGTTTTGTTTGTGTGAAGTTGTGTTCTTCCTGGAAAGAGCAGTTTTTCAGGACAAACATAACAGCAGGAGGATTCAACAGACACGGAAATCAGAGTTCCTGCAGATCTACTCATTTATTTTTTGCATTTTCTTTGACATATACGTATATAATTAAAACATAGAGCCGAAAAGCAGCTTTAGAAACTTTAAAAATCACATAAAGCATCTCATGAAGTGAGCTATGTTCATTCTCTCTCTCTCCATGTTCTGACCTTTTTCTGGTTTGAAAAAACTTTTTTTTGGTTTCTAATAAGCTGGAAAACTGATAAAGATACAAGCCCTGATCATTTCCTCTCCACCACCATGCTTGACAGTGTGCACTATCTAATTGTTCTACTGGACCTAAACAAAAGAGATCTGAGTTTTGGTTCTGTATTCTTTTACAGAGATGCTTCCTCTGACGGTCGATTGGCTGTTTTACATTGAGGAAAGTGAACGTGAGGTGTGACACAGTGTGACATGAAACACCAGAGGAACGTCATTGGAGTCCTGTCCTCCTGGGACTCATTTTGGACTCTGAAACGCTAAAACGTTGGAGCATTCCTAAACACTGTTGTGTCAGCCTTGGTTGTGTTGTTGATTGTGCCTTTTCCTGAATGTCCCTGAATGCTACAGAACTTTTTAAAATGTTTCAACCAAATCCATCTATCTATCCATCCATCCATCGTGTGTAGAGTCCGATGCTGGATTTTTCCACAGCCCTTAAAGGCGGCAGCACGCAGACGTGGCTGTACTGCAGCTGCCGTGTTGCGTTCAAGTGACGCAGAGTCCCGTCTGGAGCGCAGAGGACGAAGTTTCTCTGAAGTGCAGCCCGAGCGCTGCGGCCGAGACGCACCAATGGCGACTCCCGGTCCTAACGGCGGCAGTTCGGCAATCTCCGGCGGCGTGGTGGGATCCACGTCGCACCAGTTCCAGCAGCAGACACAGAGCAGCAGCATGCAAGGTAACCCGCGGCCCCACTCTCAGTCCCGGGCTTTGGTTCAGGGAAAGATGGCTCGTGGTTCCAGAGGCGAGAAAAAAAAAAAAAAAAACACACACACAAACAAACGGCAAAAAAAGAAAAACTCAAGCACGTCAGTTAC
The DNA here is from genome assembly GCA_014656515.1 of Oryzias celebensis. NCBI lineage: Eukaryota > Metazoa > Chordata > Actinopteri > Beloniformes > Adrianichthyidae > Oryzias > Oryzias celebensis. Next base: position 35,581,772 of record BNCR01000001.1, on the reverse strand, counting down.
AGTCAACGACTGGCGTATTTCCGGTGGGATCTTTTCAAAATAATAGACTTGTGTTCACTTCAAAAGTAGTTAAAAAAGACAAAAACAAAAGTAGTTAAGAATTATTCTTTAAAAAACTAATTATAAAAATATAGATCGTTTTCTCAGAGTGATTAAGTCTCCTATGAATAATAAATTCTGTATTTAGTTCTTCATGTGTTAATTGTATCTTATTGATTATGGCTGTATCCGGAATCCCTCCTCACTCCCTAACTATTAAAAACTATAGAGTGCGGGGAAATGTTGTGTCCTGGATTTTTAAAGCAATTTGAACAACGTGCTCACCATTTAAATGGGACAAATATAACATCACAAATTTCACAAAGTAAACACCTGAAAACACAAGCATGCTACAAATACTATTCAACTGTGTTCTGATAATGAAAACTTGGATAGTTTAAAAACAATAATAATAATACAATTAAAATACTTTTTCTAACAGAAATTGTGTAAACGCAATGCATTGTGGTCTATTTGCCAATCCAGTGAGCACTGATGCGCACTAGTTTTTTGCAGAGACTTCTGGGAAATTTGTGTGGCACCAGATTTTGGAGCACTACATAATGGCAAATACATTATCTAGTGCACTACGTAGTGTGTAGTGAAAGAATTTGGACCCAATTCATGTCAAAGTTTAGAATCTGTCCAAGGTGTTAGTTATGTGTTGTGATCCCATGTAAACAACAATTACTCAGGGATCTAATTTACTATTTTCCTACATAAATTTTGTAAAAAAAAAAATACCACAGAATTCTACATAATCCCACAGATTTAAAGTTCAATCTTTTTCCTGAGTTTTAGATTTAATTTTGCTCCATCCGTGTATTGTTTAAAAACTTTATTTCTTTAAACTTGTTTTTGTTTTGAGTCCTTTATCTCACCCAAAATAAGTTGGTTATTCTATGATGGTTTTGTTTAGAATATTTTTCATGTTGATGGAATTTCTTTGAAAGGGTTTTTTTCCACTTTTATCAAATGTGTTTTTATTAAAAATGGAAACACTGCAGATAACGTTAAACTCTTTAATTTTTACTTAATTTATTATCTTTCATGCTAAACCGTAACCATTTTAAATTGAAAGCACTGTTCTTTTACTTTGAAGGGCAAGGCATCCGTCTCCGTTCAAGCTTAGGCTTCACCTTTCTGAGTGAAGCTACGTTAGCGGCTCCCGCGTCACGCAGGCCCGCGGTGTTGTTTTCAAGCGTCTCCCTCCCGACTCTCTTATTTGTCCAGATTCCCTGTAGTGTCCGACTTTAGAGCACGCGCCTGCTGCGCTCGAGCCTGCTCGTTGTTCGTTAGAGAATGCTCCAGAAAGCTGCAGGCCCGCTGCGAAACCCATTCCACTCCCGGCGAGGCCAAGCTTGCTCCCCCGCCCGCAGTCAGAGGCAAAAACAAGCATGAAACTTGATCAGCAGTTTGAAACTTTTGTTGTAGCAGCAGTGGGGGACATTTAAGGATTACAGTGGCCCAGTTTGGCTGCTTTTAGTGCTTCTATCTTTTAATGTCGCCTTTAAGGTCACTCTGTAAACGTCAGCGCTGCAGCAGCAGCCCGGCTAAACCAGCAAAAATGTTTCAAATTACTTTTCAAAAGATGCAAAGAAGCAGATATTATGAATCTCTGTCCACGCCTTTGCTGTTCCTCTGAAAACAGCCACACAGACACCCGTCCAATAGTGGATACTCTGATTTTAGTTTCAGTGAAGTGATTGTATTGAGAAAATACTAAATGATATGTTCATTCCAGGACTTTACAAATCTCTGAGTTGATTTATTTAATCAATTTGTGACAGATACCTCGTTTCAAATGTTTTATTTAAACCTTGCAGAAACCAACACCTGCTGGAGATGTCAGAATGAAACAGGTATTCCTTCCTTTTACACAATAATCTCTTTTTAATGGCCTGTGATTCCGTTTTGATCCATAAATCCGTGTTTTTCTCAACCCTTCTTTACTGTTTTCTTTCAAACCAAAACTGTCTTTTTTGTTTTTTGTAAAAGCCTCCATCTTCTGTCATATGCATGCTTTTCCTCTCCCGTGTTTGACGCAGACACACCAGGCAAACCTGTGTCTGCGCAGACCCTTTTGCTGTGTCAGGAACATGCAGTAGTTAGAATATAGGAAATGCCCAACTCACAGTCGATACAGAGGATGACGGGAGAGCGATGTCCAGCCCTGAGGCTTGATAGTTGTTGATGGATGTGGTTTATTGGGTCACCGAACAGGTCAGGGGTTCAAACGCCAGACTGGAGCATCATTGCGCTTTGAGGTTTACTCCACTCTACCCTGGATTGTAAAAGTTAGTCACATTGAAAAAAATAGAATCCTCAGTTTTATTTCCTTTATGAGAGCGTTTGTGAACAGCAGTTTTCAGATCTCTCCACAGATTCTGGATTGGATTTAGGTCTGGACTGTGACTGGATCATTCCAACACATGAATCCGTTTCATTTTTATCATTCCATTGTAGCTTTGGCTTTATGTTTAGGGTGGTTGTTCTGTTGGAAGGTGAATCTCTGCTCCAGTCTCAAGTGTTGTTCAGACTTCAACAGGTTTTCCTCCAATATTGCTCTGGATTTGGCTCCATCCATCTTCCCATCAACTCTAACCAGATTCCCTCTTCCTGCTGAACAGCCCCAGAGCATGATGCTGCCACCACCATGTTTGACAGTGGGTATGGTGTGTTCAGAGTGATGTGTTAGATTTCCTCCACACATAGCGCTTTGCATTTAGACCACAAAGTTCCATTTTGGTCTCATCTGACCAGAACATCTTCTTCCACACGTTAGCTGGGTCATTCTCATGGTTTATGACAAACTGCAAACAGGACTTCTTGTGGTTTTCTTTTAACAAAGGCTTTCTTCTTGCCAATCTTCCATAAAGTCCAGATGTGTTCAGTACACAACTGATGGTTGATCCCTGATCTGTCTGGTGTGTTCCTTACACTTCATGATGCTGTTTTCTCCACAATATTCTCTTGACAAACCACAGAGACTGTCACAGAACAGCTGGATTTGTTTACTGAGATTCAATCACACACAGGCGGACAGGGGGGATGAATACTTTTTCACACTGCACTTTTTAATTTTTATTCATAAAAAAACCTCTTGTATCATTTTCTTTCCACTTCACAAGTGTGTGTCTCTTTGTGTTGGTTTTTCACATGAAATTCCAATAAAATATATTAATTAATTTTTATTAATTAATATATTTATTAATTATTAATTTATTAATGTTTGTATTCATAATGTGAGAAAATGTGGAGAAGTTCAAGGGGTGTGAATACTTTTACAATCCACTGTATATACCATTTACCATTTAGGCAAAAAAGGGCAAACCTGTATGGAGCACCCAGGTGGCCCGCACGAACCATCACGTTTTTAGATCACTTGGTGAGCCTGTAGAGCAAAAATGTTGTGAGCGGCAACAGGTTGTAGCAAAGACTGAAATAGAGGTCACAAAAGGTCAATCAGCCAGTTGGACACCAGAGGATGGAGCTCTGCTGGTGGTGGAGTGAGCGACCCATCAAAAGGACTTTAAATCTACTGCAACATTGCATGATACCTTCATATTTTTATGACAGCAGAGCAGTCTGTCATTGCTATTCTGCTGGCATAGAAGTGAATGGAGACGATGACTGCTGGTGCTGTGATAGCTCCACTAAGTGAGGCTCACCTATGACCCTCCACAGCCCTCACCTGTCTTCTCAGTTCTGGTCCATTTCTTTGAGTGTTCCAGCTTCTTTCTGAGGTTCTGTTTAGCTGCTTCCTGCCACACCATCTACAATGAACTCCTGAACCTGCGGTTACGCCTTCTCTCACTTGATCTGAGAAGGAATTGCTGATGAGGAGGATGAGGAGGATGTCTGAGTGATGCTAGAGGTGGAAGGAGCAAATGGCTGAGCTTAGAAACACAGCATCAGCCAAGAAATGCACGAGAATAGAAACTATTTCTACTTCAATAGGTGAAAACATCTGATTAAGCAGCAAAGAAGAACCCAACCATGTGCTGAAGGGTTTCTTCACATCTCTGTCCTAACCCTAACCCTAACCCTAACCCTCTGTTCTGGTTGATTGAACTTCACCAGGTTGTCCTGGCTGCATTCACACCCACGTTTGATGTTTCTGTTGGATTGCTGTAAATGAAGGTCATTTTTTTTGAATATCTTTGAACCAAAGAGCCACAAAAGATTTTTGTAAATATAATTTAGTGCCTTTTCCAATTTTGTAAGGACACCTGGAGGGCAAAGGTGTGTTTCTGCATCCCACTGGAGTTTGGATTCGTTACACTTTAAAAAACATAATTCAATTAACTTTTTAATTAATAATTAGCATTTTCTGCTTTGTAGTCTGTTTACTTACCCGTGCTATTTGAAAATAAGAACATATTTCACATTTTTAACATAAAAAATACAGTTTATAGTTCTTGTGAAGTGCATGTTTAATAGTTACAGTACACATTCTGTCACGCTTTTTAAAAAATTTACATTGCAACTAAAAAATGACCTCGTCATGTTCACTCATATGTCGTGTTGTGAAGTTTGTTGGATGATTTCATAAGATGAAATCTGTGATTTTGTTCAGCTGAATAATGGCATCTTGATTGACGGTGAAAGCCTCTGTGTGGCTCACAGCCCGTGCACGTGAAGCAGGCCACGACTTTCAACACAATCTTGCAATTTGAAGAATCAACTCAGAGAACCTGTTACTGTGGCTTTAAAAAAGTGCCACAGAGTCTTTTCTAAAGCTGTGGGGCTGAACTCTTTTGTACCATTGCATTTAGGAGGGAAAATGTCCCCCTCGGCCATGATTAATTTCCCCATCATGCTGGTGTGAAAGCGATGTAAAGTAGAATGTAAGGGCTCATTTAAACTGGCATGTTTGATCAGAGGGATTCTTCCCTGGTAGCGTTATTTAGCAGCTGTGAAAGCTCAGATTCACCTGCAAATGAGGGTCAGTGTTGACTCAAAGTCAACCCTGATGCAGTTCGCTTCAGTGTGAATGAGAACGTACGGGGATTTGAACACCGGCATGTTAAGTCAGTCCCAGAGTGAGTCTCCCCAATCTGCATTATTTAGCAGAACTGAAAGCTCAGCTGATCTTAGATCCCTGGCGCTTCACTTCAGTGTGAATGAAAGCAGAAGACATAAGGATGCTTTCACCCTGATGAAACTGTTTTCAGTAAGGGTAAGGTCATCTGAACTCTGTTGTGGGCTCAAATAGAACACAAGGCTAACAGACAACCAAAACATTGGTACTTTAGGAAATCCACTGATTGGTTTTTACTACAATCAAAATTGTACTTGTGTTCTGTGTCTCAGTGAGAATGACAGAGCTGCAGCATCAGCTGGCGGTTTGTTTCAATCTCAGTCATAACTTTTGTCTCACATGTTAACAGGCCCAACACTCAGCAAATATAACTGATACTTTGGTTTAACATTACTGAAGCCTAACATTTACCAACGAATCCTGAAGATGGACATGGTCATGATGGTTCTATGCTGACTCCTCATGGCTTCACTCTCCTACAGTTCTGGAGAACATGCAGTAAAATGTTCTTTCTTTACCTCAGGGTTTCAGATAAGCCTGTCTGGACTTCCCCAAAGTAAGCGTCAGACGAGCACACTCACCTCTCTGTGTGGGAAACTTCCGTAGTCTAAAGTGGTTTCCTTCCCTCGGAGCGGCTCTCCTAGAGGGGTTTGAGCCTCCAGATTCTTCTGTGGTGCAAACGGGTAATGGGATGACAGAGGTGTGAGGGAGCCACTGTACACTAGTGGAAGAGCCTGCCTGGTGTTCTGGGAGCTGGGGAGTCTGTCCACTGTCTTCTGGGTAATGGTCAGATGACTCAACACTCATCTTCAGCTGTGGCCTGATTCAAATTCCAGGTTTTATGTTAGTGCTGTTGGAGTGTTGAGTCCCTTTCATCTCACGGGGGCTCCTCTGGGTTGAGTTGCATATTGTAGAATGCGGCGTCACCCTTCTGCTTCCCGCCCGCCTGTTCTGTTGACCACGCCCTGCATGGATTTCCTTTAAAGCGAACATCTCAACCATGAGGTTCAACATCTGGTTCTTTTTGTTCAAATGAGCATGTTGCTTGTCTTCAGAATGTATTTAAACTTCTTCAGATCCTCTGCAAGCTTGAGATAACCCAACTGTAAAAGTAAAGTTGGACCAACGTTCCAAATCAAGCCTGTTGGGGCTTATCTCAAGTGTGCTCCATCTTGCCATTACTGAACCCAGACGAGCAGTTTCTCAGTCCTGCTTGTGTTAGATGAACAAACGCACAAGTGTGTAAACATTGTGGTTCAGGAGGACCCAAGTTCAGTAGAACCAAAAGGTAACGGGGAAAAAACATGATCTAAAGTTAAAGAATGGAACCTAAACATGAGGAAAGATGGAGACAAAACCTTCAAACAGAGGAGGAAAAGCTGAATGATTGGATCCAGTTTACCATGTCTTCCATGCAACGGTAACCATTTACTGTGCAGACTGTAGAGTGCCATGTCCTGGTCAACCTGCGTCTAACAACTCATCTGTCTGTGACGTGGAGGCATCTAGCTCGGCTTTTTGTTCTGAGGGTGTTGCCGGAATATTCCTCCTCTGCTCTACTCTGAACTGTCTGTATTTTCCAAGGAGGTCTTTGGGACGCCCCCTGTCTGCCTGTTCTGAGGGCTAGTAGGAGGCCTCTGGACCGTCTTCACCTGATTTGCCCTGTTTCCCCTGATTTGACTGTACCTGAGAACTGGACTGGGTGACTGCTCCCCCTTGGTGTTCCAAACAGGAAGCACCCTCTGGATCAAAGACGTCAAAATCCCATAGACTTCTTTAGAGAAATAAACGGCTGTTACTCAGTCATTCTATTGGTCTGAATAAGCATTCTCTGATACAGTTTTTAACATGTTCTTGACAATTGTACAGTTTTTCTTTACTGAAAGTTATTCAAGTTTTATACTGGCCAATCAGATGCCCCAGTAAAATTAGGTGTTACCTGTTTGATGTTCAGAAAGTTTGATTGACAAATTCTCCCGAGCGTACTTTCAAGTGTTGGCGGAGAGTGGTTGCCATACAAACCTTGAATTAGACCAACTCGGACCAATCGCTGCTTACTACTTTCAATATGGTGACGTCCGTATTGAGAAAAAATGGCATTTGAATGTCCTTTCTTTTGCTGGAGCTGGAAGTAAGCCATTTTCTAGGGGTGATGTCACACTCAGTCTTGTTTTCTTAGAGTTGTCTGTGAAAATTACCTTTTTTGCACTCAAATTTCTGCAGACCCCGCCTCCTACTTGGTTTTGTGTGGTTTGGGCTTTTCTGAAGAGGGGGTACTGTGAAGATTGTGTTTTTTTTTATTTTGTGTTCAGGTTATTGTTAATTTTCTGTCTTTCTTTCTGTTTCTCTCAATGACGACACAATTTGAGTCTGTTTATTACAGCTCTTGCAGATAACTGTCCCTTTGAGTGCATTTTGGAGGTTTCAGTCAGAACCCTTGCTGTGCCATCTTTTTGTTTCTCCTTTTCACATGAAGGTTCAGTTCTTTGCCTTATTTGACCGTTTTTTACTGCATTTATTCCTGTTTCTGTCACAAAGCCCCTTTTCTCCTGCACCTTTCTCCTTCACAACCAGAGTTCATGAGTGTAGAACGCATGTTTGGGCAACCTGGATGTGTTCTGCTTTGTCCCGCCAGGCAAACGCAAAGCTCTCAAGTTAAACTTTGCTAACCCTCCAGTGAAGCCAACATCGCGGCTCCCGCTCCATCCTACAGCTCCAGCTTTCCAGAACCCTCACATGTAAGTGAAGTCACACTTGGGTTTGGGGGGTATCTTGACTAATGCAGGGTAAGCCACATTAACCAGGCATTATGATTTATGGGTGTTATGCAAATTCCAGCAAGCTCAGCATAATCCTGTAACAGAAGACAAACCAAGGGCTAACAGAAGAACATAAACTGTGACAAACTGCCCAAACTCACCTGAATTTGAATACAATATTTGGATAAATGGAAACATTTATGGTGATTTGGTTAAAAGCATGAATCATTCATCACATAATCATCATCATTTCCAGCAAAGTTACTGTTCATCCTGCAGTAAGTTTGAACAAAATCTTTCAGTAAGTATTTAAGAGTATCTAAGACACCAGCAGACAAAAAAGGATTTAAAAACTAAACAGCCTGAACGTTGCCGTAACGTTGCCTTGGTAACGGTGAGGATGACGTTTTGTAAAGTTGGTTTATTGCAGCAGTTCTGAAGCCTTTATGTGTTCCTAATGAACGTGTGTATTTTTCTAATCCTGTGACTGGTGTCTGTAATGAAGGAACCCGACTGAGAACAAGACAAATATTTACTTTTACTCCTGTAATTTATCTTTAATCCATTTGTTGGTTTTTTTATATAGTCTAGGAAGAAATGTGTCATTCAATGATAAAAAAGAACACAAAGATTTTAAGTTCTGAATCATTGGAAGTCTGTTTAGAACATTTATTTGAAATATTTATCACCAAGACATTTGAGAAAATGACAGGACAAATGTATGTACTGCCTGTTTCGGTATTGTTTTTAAAATTATTTTAACAAAAGGCTTTTGGCACAGCAATGAACTTACAAGAACTAAGGTAAAGGGATTTAATTTATGTTAATAGAACTCATTATCTCCCCCCTTTTTTTAAGAATCACCAATAATCATGGGTTACACGGCTAACACTCATCTGCAGTGTGAGCTTTGAAATACAAACAGCATTAATACGGAACTGTTCTTCTAACAGTTCAGTTTAGTCTTTTTGTTGTATTTTTTCCCATCTAACTCTAATGGGACATTCTGTAATCTTCCAACCCTAAACCTTTGACTTTTTAATATTTTTCTAGGTTTTTGTTTTTGGAATAAACACTTTACAAATGTTGTGTTTTGTTACAAATGGCTTGACTTTGTTCATATACATTTTTTCCTTTTAGTTCTTTTTTCAAATCTTTGCTGCAGCCTGAGGTTACTTAAGCGTTCTGTGGGACAGAAGGCAGCAAACAACAAACTTAACCTAAAAGGCAGAAGCCCCGCGTTTTTGGTATTAAACTCTGCTCTTGTCCCACAGCTCCTTCTTAGCAACCATCAACAGTATCTCATTTGATCCGATCGCTTTGGTTCTGCAGAGAACGTCTTCGGACACACAGCATCGAGTCGTCTGGAAAGCTGAAGTTCTCTCCAGAGCAGTACTGCGACTTCACGGCAGAGGACCTGAGAGACCTGGGCGAGATTGGCCGCGGTGCGTACGGCTCCGTCAACAAGATGGTCCATAAACCCACCGGTCAGATCATGGCTGTGAAGGTCAGCGTTTAAACCCCTTCACTCAAATCCTTCAAGTTTTACACAATGACCAGACACCCAGCGTCAGCATTTCACCGGAAAACCGTTTAATTGCTTCCAATCAAATCTTTTGAGTCAACGGAAATGACTTTCAGAATGATCAGATTGACTGTTTGAGTTGACAAAACCTTGATTCTGACTATTGTAACTGACGACCAAAATCCACTTCTCATCTCTGCAGAGAAAGCGTTTTAGGAACTCCAAGCAGACCGGATCCTTTTGCAGAGTCTGATGTTTTCTGAGGGTTTGACTCATTATTGCAGGATCGTTTGCTGCTTGAAGGGTAGAACTCACTACAGTGAAAACGCTGATGATGTCGTCGAGAACACAACATTGTTGTATTGGTTCATTTATTGACAAAAATTGAGTCCAACAAAGGAGTACCACATGACTGTATTTCAGGACTTCTGCTCTCACTGAATTTTCCTTCTCGACTGCTGTGGATGTAATTGTGCTTTCAAATAGCTTTCAAAATAAATCATGCTGACCAAGTGAACAGTTAGTTAATAGGTAGCTAACAGCAACAGACTGGCTCTTGTAATCATATCTTAAATTAATCATTATCAAAAATTTAGGAACAAATGTAAACTTTAATAACTTTCAAATATTATTAACAAAAATTCATTTTCACATTAGATTTCCAGGACAAAAGCGGTTAGTTATTATTATCGATCTGAAATATTTCAGGTCCAGGTCAGGTGCCTTTTTTCCAGCACACAGATGTCTCAAAGAATTCTTTGACATTTCTTTTTTTACGTTATAACATGTTAGAGTGTGAAGGTCATGCAGCACGAGTGAGATGTTGGTGTACAACACTGTCCTAACTCTTGTTAGAAATCTTATCTGTGTTTTTGATTCAGTGTGTTAAGGCTTTGGAAAATGAATCCATTGACATAACTGATCTTAAATAAAGAGGTGTGTGACGCTTTAACACAGAAGATGTCTTTGGCAATCCCTAAATAACATACATTCTTTGACCTTCCATAAGTCTTTGACCCTTTACGCCATCAACACAAATCAGCTGATTCTGATGCAGAGAAAGTGGCTTTGCGCTGTCATCCAACACATTACTAACACAGTGTTGCATGACGGCACAAAGCCACTTTTCTCTGCTTCAGAATCATCTGATTTACCCTCCCCTTCCCCAATAATTGTCCACCAATACTTCCATTTTGACAGAAATGCTGTCAAACAACAGGGGTTGGACATAAAAACTTCATTTTTTAAAACGTTTTTCTCTGCTTCCCCTTGTCTTTCTGCTCCTCCTGTCTTGTCAGAGGATTCGCTCCACCGTGGATGAGAAGGAGCAGAAGCAGCTGCTGATGGATCTGGATGTGGTGATGAGGAGTAGCGACTGTCCTTACATTGTCCAGTTTTACGGCGCCCTCTTCAGGGAGGTCTGGAAAACTTGATACACTTTCATGGGGTAAGATAGCTGTCAATAGGAAACATGTTCACAAAGACAAAGTCGTATCCATAAAAACAAAGCTGTGCACAACGTTTTCAGAAAAATATGAATACAACCTTTAGTTTTACGTTTGACATGTCTGTTTTGAATACGGATTTCTCCTGATAACAAACTGTCAAAAATACGTCACTGGGTCACAGGCACAAACATGGAGTCCTGGAACATCGATTCACCAGAGTGCGTCTGTGCATTGCAACTCATTTATTAAACGACACAAGAATTGAACTTTTTAGAAAGTTATTGATCCCATGGCAGGAACTTGATACTGGAGTTCTGCTGGGAAGAAATTATATTTACTGGAGTTTTTAAAAAAAATTTTGGCCAGGTGACAACAGCGGACCCGAAAGTAGTGGCAAAAAAAAGTGAGGTGTTAATAAGAAAATGATAAAAGAAAATAAAAACACCTGAGATATACGGTGATATACGGTAAACTTGTGATATACGGTAAACCTGTTTATACGGTAAACCTGTTTATACGGTAAACCTGTTTATACGGTAAACCTGTGATATACGGTATACCTGTGAAATACGGTAAACCTGTGATATACGGTATACCTGTGAAATACGGTAAACCTGTGACATACGGTAAACCTGTGACATACGGTATACCTGTGACATACGGTATACCTGTGACATACGGTAAACCTGTGAAATACGGTATACCTGTGACATACGGTAAACCTGTGACATACGGTAAACCTGTGACATACGGTAAACCTGTGACATACGGTATACCTGTGACATACGGTAAACCTGTGAAATACGGTATACCTGTGACATACGGTAAACCTGTGACATACGGTAAACCTGTGACATACGGTAAACCTGTGACATACGGTAAACCTGTGACATACGGTATACCTGTGACATACGGTATACCTGTGACATACGGTATACCTGTGAAATACGGTATACCTGTGACATACGGTAAACCTGTGACATACGGTAAACCTGTGACATACGGTATACCTGTGACATACGGTATACCTGTGACATACGGTATACCTGTGACATACGGTATACCTGTGACATACGGTAAACCTGTGACATACGGTACACCTGTGATATACGATATACCTGTGAAATATGGTAAACCTGTGACATATGGTAAACATGTGACCCGTGACGTATTTTTGACAGTCTGTTATCAGGATAAACTTGTATTCAAACAGACATGTTAAACATAAAACTAAAGGTTGTATTCATATTTTTTTTCCTGCAAATTTGTGCACAAATATATATTTTGTGATTATTTGTCTTTATGAATACGTTTCCTTTTGACAGCTCTCTTACGTCATACACTTTTCCTACAAAAATTGGATTTGAAAATGTTCCCAAGAACTAACCTGTGAATCTCTGCTGTAGGGGGACTGCTGGATCTGTATGGAGCTGATGTCTACTTCATTAGACAAATTCTACAAATATGTATATTGCGCGCTAGATGACGTCATTCCAGAGGAAATATTAGGCAAAATAACATTAGCAGTAAGCAGTTTGTGTTCATGTTCCGACCTCATATTTACAGTAACAACTGAAATTCGGGAAAAGTTGGGACTGAATTTGGGTACTGTTCCAAGTTAGACATCCTATAATGACCACAGGATTGTGTTTTATCTCTAAATAGACGGTCAAAGCACTGAACCATTTGAAAGAAAACTTGAAAATAATCCACAGGGGTAAGTTACTGTTTTCGTGACATCAATAACTCTCTGTACTGTGTTACTCTCTCTGTAACTTTGTCCCTCAAGATGGTGTTGTCCTCCTCATTATTCATAGACATTAAACCTTCCAACATTCTCATGGATCGAAGAGGTAATATCAAACTCTGTGACTTTGGCATCAGCGGTCAGCTGGTGGACTCCATAGCCAAGACCAGGGATGCAGGCTGCCGGCCGTACATGGCGGTAAGTAAAGCCTCAACAACTCGATATGAGCTGTCCGTGACAAAAACAGGTTGGCATTCCGGTAGTGAGACTGTAGGTAACTTTCTCCACCGTTTTGTCATTGGGCTGCAGTTGCTTTCACACACACAGAGTGTCTTAGACATAATTTGTTGACCACTCAGTTAATGTTTTTGTTTTTAGAATAAATTCCTGCACCAACATTGATAATATATTTCATGTGTTGTATGTCTGGACTTAAAATAAGGCACTAAGCCGTCCTGCCATTGTAGTGCATCAACCAAAAGCATCTTTTGCTTGTCTTTTAGCCTGAAAGGATAGATCCAAGCGCTTCCAGACAGGGCTACGATGTCCGATCTGACGTTTGGAGTTTAGGGATCACTCTGGTAAGACGGATCTTCACTCTGCCTCTGTCTGCTGGGCTGTGGCTGTAGAAGGGGAGGCCAGCGCCAGCTCAGAATTAACTCCTGTTTGTTTGTTTGTTGCCAGTATGAGCTGGCCACAGGACGGTTCCCTTATCCCAAATGGAACAGTGTTTTTGATCAGCTCACACAAGTGGTCAAAGGAGAGCCCCCCCAGCTCAGCAACTCAGAGGAGAGGCAGTTCTCCCCCAAGTTCATCAACTTTGTTAACCTCTGGTAAGTTTATTATCATGGAAAGATCACTACTGGGCATGTGTAGTTCAGCCTGGAATGACAGGCGGCTTGCTGTTTTGTCTGCAGTAAAGTGTCTTTTCTTCCAGCCTTACAAAGGATGAATCAAAAAGGCCAAAGTACAGGGAGCTTCTGGTGAGCTGACATGAAACATTCAACAGGAAGTCCTCTTTTTTCAGGCGTTTCAGTCAGAATGAGAAGCTTCCTCGTTTGTGCGTTTGTCCTGCAGAAACACTCCTTCATTCTGATGTACGAGGAGCGCTTCGTGGACGTCGCCAGCTACGTCTGCCGCATCCTAGATCAGATCCCCGCCTCCCCCATCTCACCGATGTATGTTGACTGATGCCGGGGGGAGGGGCAGGGTGGCGTGGGGGTCGCTCTGCGTGCAGTGACTGGTTGGGACACTAAGCTTCAGGATGCTTGTTCCACATTGGCTCACCTGCTTATGGGGGGGGGACCACAAACATTTCCAGCCATTGTTCAGACAGAAGAACTCGAAGACGTTGCGCTGTATGAGCAACATGCAACGGCGTCTTTTGCCTGACCAAAGGAGGAACACGTCAAAATAAAACAGTCCACCAAAAAATGTAAAATGCTCAAACCTGTTGAACAAACAGCCTGACTGTGATTTCATCCTGTGTGCTCCGCGCAGACACACGCTGGTCTGTGGAAGTCACCCCTGTGCATGTGGAAGCTTGTTCCAGTGTTCCAGAGACTTTGGGGGCGTGGCTTTACCTCCTTATTTGACCCCTTCTTGCCCTAAATATGCAATCTGTAGCAGCTCGTTTTAATGCATGATGGGACATCCCGGTGCTCTGATACTGACCTCAGCCTGTTTCTTTTTAGTCACAAAACTAACCATGATGGTGAAACCGAAACCCAACTTGTTCCACTTTCAAGCTGCGAGACTCACTGATCCAGGTTTCTCTGTAATGTGGAATGAGGCTGCACTCCTGGAAACCTTTTCCATCCCTTTTATGCACCTCATCAATGCAGCAATATGGCATCAAACATTTTTATTCAACCATGTTTTTTTGACTTGTATTAAATCTGAAAGGAATGTCAAAATAAAGTCACTATTACTGTTAAAGCCATGTTTTCTTTTTGTTTAAAACTCCAGCAGTTGTGCTAACATAGAATAAAACTAAAGCAGAAAATCATTGTAACATATGCAGCAGGATAGTTGCTCACAGCAGGGTCACATGGCGGTTTCGCCATTCTGCCCGTCACTTCCAGAGACGCTGCAGAGACGCAGTTTCATGGCAGCTTATGTCACACAGCAGCTGTGTGGAAGGGCTGAAAGTTATCAGCTACGTAGGACCTTCCAGCTGAGTTGATCTTCCAACTAAAAGTATTTTGGCCCCATTTCACAGCCAGCTAAAGGGGATGAAATGTTATAAACTTAAAATGCCCTAAAAAACTCCATTCTATATTTGTTCAGACATGTTTTTCTACATATTTAATGCATAGTTGTTGCCAGTCATGTGTTTCAAAACAGTTTTTTACTTCATTTTATCTCTTTTACTTCAACCAGCTTGGATACAAACATATTTTAGCTCGAGAGCTCATTGAAAGTGAAAACTTTAAAACGGTTTCAATCAAATGTGGAGAAACTGAAGTCATTCCTTGAGGGCTGGCTTTTAGCTTTTGATGCAACTGAAGTTGATTTTACTTTCATTTTGTTTGAAAACCCGTTTGGTTTTGGTTCTGTGGTTCAGATTTCCCGTCTGTAAAGCATCAGTTTGGTTTTGTGACTAATGACAAAGCAAAGAAACACCAAACTGTTGCAACGCCTTGTCATCCCGTGATCATTCTCTTCATGTATTACTTGGATCCAAAGGTCCCATTAAAAGTCAGTCATCTGACATGACATCATGACATAAAAGTCATCTGCTGCTCGCGATGCTCTCAGAAGTTGCTCCTGGTTTGTAGAGGTGATGGTCAGCCTCAGGTGGGGGGTGAGCATTCGTCCTTGTGTTTCTCCAAAGTTTTAAAACCACCATCTGTCTCTGTACGTTACGTGAAAAAGGGAAATCTCCGCTAACACTGAGCATGCTCCTGGAATGTGAACCGCAGCTCACACCCGCCTCCATGTCGAACAGGTCACTGTAACGAAGTGCACCTCCACAGAGCAGAACACGAGAGGTGAGTGGGGTTTCTTGGTTTGACCACTGACTGTATATGAGAACTGGACTGACTGACCCCTCCCCTCCTGTTTGGAACGCCAGGGCGTTCACAGTACCTTCTGGCTCTAAGAGCCCAGAATCCCATAGACTTCTATAGAGAAATGAACAGCTGTTACTCAGAATGGTCAGAATAATCATTCTACCGTGTTCTTGTCCAGCCAAAAATGTTCTTCATATTTTTTTCTGTAGTGCAAGTTATTGGATTTACAAGCTGACCAACAGATGCCTTAATAAAAGCTTGTGGTCCACGTTGAACGTTCAAAACATTTGACAGATCCCGTGTTGGTCGCTTACAGTGGAGGCAGTGTGGTCTTCCAACAAGCTCACTCCTGATTGGTGAGAGTAGTCAGAAATGTTGACTTAGAACCATTCAGACCAATCGGTGCTTACTGATGTCGCCTGGCTCCAACACAGCGACGGCCATATTGCCAAAAAAGGCGATTAAATTGACAATTTTTGGTGGGATCTGGAAGCAAGTCATTTTGTACGGGTGACATCACACTCACTCGGTCCAGTTCTCATATAAAGTCAATGGGTTTGACTCTCAGTAAACCACGCCCACCAGAGGAATTTGTCCGCGTCCTCTCTGGGAGGCTCTATGGTGACATCAGTTGAGCTGCTTTCTGAACAGCAGTATCTAAAGACGACGTCACGCATGAACTGATTGCATGAAAGATGCACACTCCAGACGGATGGCAAGCTTTTGTCTGCAGTCAGAAGAGTGCACACTGTTAAAGTTGACTTAATGTTACATACGGTTAGTTTGCTGTGGTTACTGTAAACCGGTAACTGTATTGTATGCAGTCATACAAGTTTGAAAGAATGCCATGGAATGAACAGAATATTTTTAAAAATCCAAGAAACACAACAGAGATTTTGTAGAAGTTGGTGTTGTTTGTGAAACTCCATGGATGATGGTCACTTTTTTCATTGTCTCCATTTCCTGAAGGTCTCCATGTCTGATGTTCAGGAAGCTAAGTTTCTCTTAAACATGATGCCACCAGTTTCCAAAGTCCGTGTTGTATAAATTGCAGTATACTAGAATGTTCATATTAGAATATAAGACAATATTAAGGCGCAATGAAAAATAGTTGTATGTTTATCAAGGGTTACAAATAAAGTTCCCGTGAAAAAAGATGGAAACCTGTGTGCTGTGTTCCTTAAAAACCTGGACCTCCAAAAATCAACAACACAAATGATGAAGCTGTGATGGATTTATTGCTCATCTTTTTGTCACATACAGGGATGCAGATAAAAATGCTGGTTTTTAAAAAAAGCAAAGCAAAAATGTGGCAAAGCCACATGGAAGCTTCTGTCAAAGTCTTTCCTTATGGCTTCCCCCTTGAGGGAAAGAAATGCAAAATTTCCCCAAATGGCACAAAAACATTTGACACAATAAGACAAGTAGCAAAACATTGACATCAAACCATATAACTCATATTTCAAAAAAGCAATGTATGGTCTACACAAAACAGCATTGAAATGTGGCTTTTTAGAGAAAACTGATGCTGTCCACTCCTGTTATTGTGGGAAACTGCTGTCTCAGTTCTGTCCCTTTTCTGTCTGCTCTGTGTATAAAGTTTAATAAAGAAGTCCTGATTGAACTTTACACCACAACCAGTTTACGGCTCGCTACGGCTGCTGCTCACGTCTGCTTTTATAAAGAGGAATAGAAGGAACACAAAACCTCCCTGTGCAGACAACCTACAGCTAACTAAAATGTCGGAAGCAGTTCCGCTCATTTTCTCATTAATATTCGGCTGTTTGTTGGGTAGAAGTTGCTTTGGTCACTAATATTCAGATCTATTTCCATAACAACTACAAGAAAAAATGAAGCTAACATCTAGTACACCTGCTGATCCCTTTCATTCTTTGAAAGATTTCATTTCTGGAGCTTGTCTTTATAAGTTTGGATCAACAGCAAAATGGTCGTCAGTCTAGTTTAAAAAGAGTAGCCGTTTCATTGTTAATTAAACAAAAAAAAAAGCTAAGAAATGTTTTGCTTTCAACCATATGTATGTTCTGAAAATGACAAACACGCATACAAATGTGAAATAAAGGCACCAGAAATAGAGATATAATACATTCTTAAAGGTTCTCTGTTCTAGTCTCTGCTGAGGCTATGCTCTCCCACAGTTCTAATTCTTCCAAGGTTGAACTTTATGTAAAAGGTAATCTCTGAAGTTTACAGCCACAAATCCTCACAATATAAACCATAGAAATGCAACAACAAATTGGTAGAAAACCCCCAGAAAGCTGCAGCTGACCAGAATGTGTGAACCAGAACAGACGTCCACCAGCCAACAATTTCTCGAATGAAGATTAGCCAAACTGACCTTCAGAAGCACAGTTTTGGTCACTTCTATTCACATTTCAGGTATTTGCAGAGCAAAGCTGCAGGAACAGACTGGAGAAAGGTTATCAATAAACATCTGTACACTTGATTATATTTGTATAACTCCTTTAGTCTCTAAAGGTTGCTTTTGAAAGAGCAGACCAGTGGTCTTGGAGGAATTTGGGAAGTTTTTGCAGCTGGAGTTGAGAAATTCTTCCTTGAAAAAGGTCCGATGTGCATAAATATTGAACTGATGGTGCTGTAAAGCTGCATTCACACTGCGGTAAACAACCTGAACTCTGGGGAGGTCCCTGCGGCACGTCGACCAATCAGGGACTTAACTTTGGTGAATGGATCCATAGTTCTCCTGAACTTCCATTCGTTTTCTTAACCCGCTGGATCCCTTTCATGGCAGCGGGGTTTCTGTTGGGCGAAGGCGGGGACACCCTGGACCGTCTGTTGCAGGGCCCATGGAGCTGTCACAATCACTATGCTGGCTTCCAGGAGGCGAGCTGGCAGCCAGACATGGGGAGGCAGCCTGCTCGGCCTCCTGACCTTGATGATATTTTTCTAATTTTCATCGAGAGATTAACAAAAATGCTCGCTTAATCTTATTCTTTTTGCCCTCTCGGGTTAATGCGGGACAGTGAGCCTTCAAACTCGGTCAGAGAGATGGAAACACTGCGGAAGCAGCCGTCCAGAAGCTGAGGGAATGAAGCTCAGCGTACTAGCAGAGACTCTGAATGATCTCATGAATCCAAACATGATTCCCGATGTTTTTGAAGAGAATTTCAAAACAAATAAACCTGACCTCTCCTCATCCTCCGTGTCTTCCATCTTTTGTAAATGAGATCAATGCCGACACTGCTCCATGTAGCGGGAAGGCTTGAAACATTAGCAGGTAGCTCCTCCCACATACAGCTGGGCCGTCAAGCTTAAGGAACACATTTTTTGACCTGTGGTGAACACAAAATCGGCGTGCGGCGAAAGAGAGGCAGCCAACGTGAATTTGCCACGTGAATCATGTTTGGTGTGAACGCAGCTTAATTACCAATTATCTTTATTTATTAGCTTCTGTTGAGCAGGCTTATAAACTGTTAGACTATGTTAGCCACTCTGCCACAAATGGACATGACTGAAAGTTCAGCCAGTGTTTCATGTGAAATGGCCTTTTTATCCTTTTGAAAAACGGACTTTTCTAGTTTCTGAGATCATTGCTACTTTGGGGTGCCACAACTATAACTGTATTGGAGTTTTTAATATGGCTAGGATGATGTTTACTCTAAACTAAATTATGGAAACTATTGGACTTTGAATATAAATGCTTACATGGATTATCCCGTTTAAAAAAAAAAAGGAACCATGTTTCCACTCCAAGGTCAAAGCGTTAAAAACTATTTTCTATGGAAGTTTCTTCTCAAATATGCTGGTTTTCAAAAAGTAGGAAAGGAATGTCATAAACAGGATCCGGCATAAACATGGAGTAGAGCAATGAAAGACTGGTGTCATGTTGGGTGAATGTGATGGACTGCTCAACTTCTAACAAAATGGTAAAAATGGTTTCATGGAAAAATGTCCACCTTTGTTGAAAGCTTTTTTCGTTTCGTAGTCATGCCTGTCAGCTTTGGCTTTAGTTGCATAAAAAGAAAAAAACATAAACGGACTCAGCAAATAAGGCTCAGCTTAATAACAAGTCATAAGACCAATTATCTTTTAGAAAAGTCGCTTTCTCTCCATATGGTTAACCAGGGACAGAAAAAAGGTGAAAATAGGTTTGTAATGGATCCAATGTCTTCAAAAGCTTAAAAACCATTTCTATGCACAAAATCTAAATCCAAGTAAACTGTGAAGGAGTATAAAGCCAGAAGTGCACAGTACATTTTTTTATATTTACACATTTCTTAAAACACCAGATTGATGGTTCTTGTCCTCTCCCACACCACTGACATAGTGTACAGATGCCAGCTCGTCTGTTGATACATTTGGTTGTGGTATTTACACTGGCTTAACAATCATTGGCAGTCCAATTCCAACAATAACTTTATCGTAAAGGGATTTTTTTCCAGTAAAAATAAATGGTCCAAATGTGTCTTCAAGTCAAAATGGTGTAATACTGATAGTGTAGAAAATGTTAAGGCACCATCATCGTCAGTTTTGCTCATTGCCTTCAGGATCAAGAGCATGGAAATATGTCACTAAAGCTCAAAATTCACTTGTCTAGTACACATTCTGATGACCATGAAGATGTCAATAAAGCTTTAATGTACTCAGAATGATGCTTGAAAGGTCAAATTCAATAGCTTTAAGGGATCGTCGTAGCTGCTTCAGGCCACCAGCCATCTGATGACCGAGTTCTGATGACCGTGTTTCCTTCCTTTCACCAGTGTTCCAGATGAAGGTCCATGGCAGAGTTCAAGTTAATGTCTGTAACATCCAGGAACTCTGTGTTGAAAATGCTGGGCACATTGGGCTGAGCCACGCTGAAGGCGTTGGCGGAGTTGGGTGGTGTCAGATCCAGCCACTCCATAGTCTCCCATGGCGTCTCGCTGAAGGTCATGCTGACCATCCCTTGGACCTCAGGGATGGAGGACATCTTGTTGCCGATAGGAGACAGAGGGGTGTCCATCCCATCTCTGTTTGTCAGGAGTTTGTCCTGCTGTGAATGGTGAGAGTGACAGTGGTGGCTTTGGGGGCTGCTGTAACCATCTGTGTCTCTGTTCCTTTCATCTTCCTGGCTTTGGTCTCCTTCCGTCATTTTTCCCGTGGGCATGTCTCCCGCCCGACTAACGGAACTGCTGAGCAGCGTCTGCAGGTGGCTCTCAGTGCTGTTATTGGCTGCATAGTCATAAGGGAACTGGACGGGGGAGTGGTGGTCGTAGTGCCAGTGGAACCTTGGGATGAGCACGCCGGGACACCCTGGGGACACAGCAATGTGAGGCACAACTTTGGTTACAGAGGACTTCTCCCTTTCTTCTCTGGCATTAGCTGGTATCTCTTAAAGACAGGGGGCGGGGGGGGGGGGGGGGGGGGTGTCATAGAAAGTAATGGCAGACAAGGTCTCCAGTGAGAACCAGACAAAACTGGGAAAGAAAAGCGACCAGTGGGCACCACTGGTCGTCAAGCCAGCGGCAATTCTTCTCTCTACCTTTACCTGTCAACTCATTCAGCAGATCAGTTCCTATGTTTGCCTTCATAGGAACAGATGTCAGTACTGACAGCTCCTT
Source organism: Oryzias celebensis (assembly GCA_014656515.1). Lineage (NCBI taxonomy): Eukaryota > Metazoa > Chordata > Actinopteri > Beloniformes > Adrianichthyidae > Oryzias > Oryzias celebensis. Next base: position 35,560,617 of record BNCR01000001.1, on the reverse strand, counting down.
CACCATTAGACTGGTGTTTAAAAGTTGCTAGCTTGCTGTTGGTCTCATTTGAAGACAGAAAACCACTGAGCAAATAAATTGCTTTTAACAGAGTTAACCCATGGGTCACTACTTCCTCTATGGTTGAATACTGGCTGTCTGTGGGCAGAAAATGGGCAAACCAGTACAGGGATCGCAGGTGAAGGTCACTCGGTCAGGCCGCAGAGCAAAAATGCTCATGCTTATTTTTGTAGTCATAGTGAACATTTATACAACACATAAGGGGACGTGAGGATGAAGTAGACGCAGATTTTTTTACTTCCCCCCAAAATGTGTGAACTGTGCGAGGGGCTCATTAGTGCTGCTTAAGAGATCCATGCAGGCTCCTTGTCTGCAGCCTGACTGTTAGAAATTAGAGAGTAGTTTTTGTCGGCATCCCATGGACGTCCTACAGGTACTCGCATATTACCTGTACACCGGTGCGTGCAGCATAAAGGGCCAGTTCTCACACGTTTTAACGACCACAGTTGAGCATAATGGCAGCATACAACAGCATCACCTCAATGTGCTGAGTATGTGCAACTTTTGTTATTCTTACAAGTGCTTTACGATACACTTACTACCCCCAGGACAATCCTACTTTCTATTTTCATCAAGTTCTTTGCAGTAGTCTCAAGGGAACTGCAAGACAGCCCCCTTAAGATGCAGCTACTTCTCTCTATGACCCTCCACGTCCTGCACAATCCAACTCCACGTACAAAGGCTTCAGCAGCTTTAGTGTGCTGTGTCTTGTTACTGTTACTGTTGCTGCTTCATACAACACCATATTTCTAGTCTGCTTTCAGCATCACTCTGGTGTGAAGCTGAGAGTTTGGACCTCTGAACTTCTGATTTCAGGTTGACACATGGATTTCACTCCACTGCAGGACTGATGAAATGAGTCCAAACTTGTTCTTACCTCCATTCTCTATGAGCACATCTAACAGCTCGTCCATCTGCTGGCTGCGAGTCAGTTGCTGTAATGGTAACAAACGGTGGTTAACTTAGCAGTTTTCTTAACAAACAATAAACAGCACTTTAAGATCCAAAACAAGTAAACCTCTTTCTGTTAAGCGCTGATCCCATGAATCTAAATGTATTTAACAGGGATTTCATCCAGCACTGACACAAATACATGATTTTCTTACACCCGATCGATGTTCCAGTGTTTTCTGTGTTTGTCACTTTCTTGCCCTCAATTGATCAGACAGACATTCATCCTTCCTGACTCTAGTTCTGTCAGCGGTTTCTATTCTGCTTTTATAGTTGTCTTTTTCACTTTGGACCTTTTTTTTGCTCAGATTACACAGAAAATCCTCTGATGTAATCTGCTAGTTACTTAACAGGATATAATTGAATACAGCAAAGATCGGTTTCTTTAACATTTCTGGAGTAAACTGAAGAACAGAGGGAAGTGAATTATTAGAACTATAAATCATACACTGATGTTCCTGCCTTTTGTGTAACAGCTTGGTTCAACAGTAGGATTAGGGGCAAAATAACCTCCAACAAAACTACAAAGCTATTTACTAACGGAAGGAAGAAACTAAAAACTAGTCTAGTCAGACCCAGTCATAAAGCTAAAAGAACGTTTTTAAACCAAAAAGAAGTGACAAAACATAAAGAAAAGCCAGGCGGCAGAGTCTTATAAACCTCAGCCATCTTCTCAGATGAGACCAGTTATCAGTTTTAACCAATACTTTTTAATCCAATGGCTACATGGAGACCCGAGGAGGCCACAGAGAAATTTAGAATAAAACCAATGATGATTTGGGAGGGCTCAAGCAACTTAATTTGGGTAGAAATCTTTTCCATCCAGAGGAAAACTGTGGGTTTCCACCCCTTTTGAGGTTTTGTAGACAAAGCTTTTAAACACCAAGCTTACCAAGTCAAGATTCATAAGAGGAACCCACACATCAAGCCTCTGCCATGAACAGCCTATTCTAGATCTTCACATCATCCAAAGCTTCTGCAGTTTAAACCAGAAGGAGATGGACAGTTGCAGGTCATCAGTTTGGAGAAATCCTGCTTTCCAGTCTTTTTCTTAAGTCTGAAAACTTATGTAAATATGTAGAAAATCAAAATATTTGCATTTTAAGTATTTAACAAATAATAATCTTCTTCAAACACAAACATGCGTTTTGATCATGAATCGTGTAAACTTGCTATTTTTATGCATAAATGTAAATCTCGTTTGTCTTATTTAGCAGCGTTCCCCAACCTTTTTGCGGATGCGGACCAGTCAAGCCATGAGGATTTTACCGCAGCCCGGGGGTGCAATGACAAAGAAACAGTAGACTTAAACCTGAACATGTGCTTAACACTTAATAAGAAACAGTTCTGGCAATAGATATGATTGTTCCACTCAGTCATCTGACATGTGCCCAGGGGGCCGAGCAGCAGCCAGTGGCCTGAGCAGCCAGGGGGCCGAGCAGCCAGGAGGCCGAGCAGCAGCCAGGGGGCTGAGGAGCAACCAGGGGGCCGAGCAGCCAGGGGGCCGAGCAGCAGCCAGTGGCCTGAGCAGCCAGGGGGCCGAGCAGCCAGGAGGCCGAGCAGCAGCCAGGGGGCTGAGGAGCAACCAGGGGGCCGAGCAGCCAGGAGGCCGAGCAGCAGCCAGTGGTCTGAGCAGCCATGGGGCCGAGCAGCCAGGAGGCCGAGCAGCAGCCAGGGGGCTGAGGAGCAACCAGGGGGATGAGGAGCAGCCAGGGTGATGAGGAGCAACCAGGGGGCTGAGGAGCAACCAGGGGGATGAGGAGCAGCCAGGGGGATGAGGAGCAACCAGGGGGCTGAGGAGCAACCAGGGGGCTGAGGAGCAACCAGGGGGATGAGGAGCAGCCAGGGGGATGAGGAGCAACCAGGGGGATGAGGAGCAGCCAGGGGGATGAGGAGCAGCCAGGGGGCTGAGGAGCAACCAGGGGGATGAGGAGCAGCCAGGGGGATGAGGAGCAGCCAGGGGGCTGAGGAGCAACCAGGGGGATGAGGAGCAGCCAGGGTGATGAGGAGCAACCAGGGGGCTGAGCAGCAGCCAAGGGGATGAGGAGCAGCCAGGGGGCTGAGGAGCAACCAGGGGGATGAGGAGCAGCCAGGGGGATGAGGAGCAACCAGGGGGCTGAGCAGCACCCAGGGGGGAAGCAGCCAGGAGGCCGAGCAGCCAGGAGGCCGAGCAGCAGCCAGGGGGCTGAGGAGCAACCAGGGGGCCGAGCAGCAGCCAGGGGGATGAGGAGCAGCCAGGGGGCTGAGGAGCAACCAGGGGGATGAGGAGCAGCCAGGGGGACGAGGAGCAACCAGGGGGCTGAGCAGCACCCAGGGGGGAAGCAGCCAGGAGGCCGAGCAGCCAGGAGGCCGAGCAGCAGCCAGGGGGCTGAGGAGCAACCAGGGGGCCGAGCAGCAGCCAGGGGGATGAGGAGCAGCCAGGGGGCTGAGGAGCAACCAGGGGGCTGAGCAGCCAGGGGGATAAGGAGCAGCCAGGTGGCCGAGCAGCAGCCAGGGGGATGAGGAGCAACCAGGGGGCTGAGCAGCAGCCAGGGGGGAAGCAGCCAGGAGGCCGAGCAGCAGCCAGGGGGCCGAGCAGCCAGGGGGCTGAGCAGCCAGGGGGATAAGGAGCAGCCAGGGGGCCGAGCAGCAGCCAGGGGGCCGAGCAGCCAGGGGGCTGCTTTAGCAGGGAGCTGCTGATTTCAACAGTGAACATGGTTGGGTCAGCTGCCTCCCTGACTTATTTTCTGTTTGACCAAGGTTCCAAGTCCCTGTGTTTGAACCAGCACACTAATTATTTTCCCATAAGTTTACAGGATGCAGTTTCTTTTTCATTGAGTAAACTGTGTTCTTTTAGTTCTGGTGTCCAGTCTCTTTGTGTTATTGTCCATCCCCTGACCTCGAGCCAGGTTTGCCTATTGGGATGTCATAAGGCCACTTAATTTAGTGTGGTGGTTACAAACCAGTTTATTTTACTAATATAAGATCATCTCATTAAAAAACTTAAATACAGTAACAAAATGTATTATTTATACTCAATAAAAAAACAAATCAAATTACTGATTTGCGCAACTCTGACCCCCACCCCACTTTTTTCATGGAGGTTCTTGCATGATTCGGGTGTTCACAACTTCTGTGACGAGTGCATCTGAATGAATGAGCTTTTATGTGAGAAAGTCACATCTCTATGCAAACAGGCAGGGTGTATGGAATCACCTGTGTGATGAATCCATATTAGGTAGCCTAATGTTTTTGTTTTTTTGTGTTGTAGTTGTTTCCTGTTCTTCTGTCTGTTCCTGCACTGATCCCTTTTATAAAAGGTTCCCCATAAAACTGTTCTTGTGTTGCACGGCCCCAGACTGTTTTTAGTGCTCAAGTGACGGAAATTTAATCAAGAGAATCCAGTTTATTTAAAACAATTATTTCACAGACTGGTCCGTCGCCCGGTGGTTGAGGACCATTGGTAGTTTTATGTGGGGTGTGTGTGTGTGTGTGTGCTGTTGTTGCTTGAAAAAAATCAATTCCAATCCAAGTCTGACAAACTAAATGTTCTCTTGGCACATTTTTTCCAGAGCTTTATATCCTCCTTCGGTTGTGGAAGGAGCTCCACCAAAACTACACATTTGACAAACTTGACTGCAGATTATTATGATCACTTGCCATGCACACCTCAAACTTGAACAAATAACAATTGCTTTTTATCTGTATTAAAGCCAGTGTCAAAGTTGACATTGGTTTGATGACGGCCTAATTAGAACATGACAAAAAGCAGACCTTTGAAATGATCAAAGTGATGGGGCAACAGAAAAGATGCAAGACTGGTGACGGACATCTGAGAGACAAAAGACAGGACAGAACTGGAGGTACAACAACGCCACAACTGTAAAATCCGTTGCCAGCTTGAAGTGTTGAGCTTCAGCACAGCTTGGACTTTACCTGCTTGACTGCATCCTCATAGCATGGGGGCTGTCTTAAGTCATCTGAATCTGAGCTACTGAAGGCAGGGGGAGAGACCTGGCATTTTTGGCCAAGATGCCTAGGAGACGGCATTATTGACATCTATATGAGAAATAAGTGAAAAGTGACATTAGCATCTTGTAGGGAAGCTCACCAAATCTGAGCTGCAGAGGAAAAGACCACAAACGAGGCCCTCATGCTGGCGTTACGTGATCACAAGAAAACTTAACTTCAAACAAGTTGGCGTTGTGTTGTGAAAGACAAGACAAAAACGAGTCAACAGAATGAAAATGAACTTTGTTTAAGAAGACAGAGCTAAAGCAACGAGAAAAACATGAACAAAAACCAGAGTGAGCTGATGTGCATGATCCTGAAAGCAGCCAACGCTTATCTGATCGACCTGGTGTTTACCTTTGGTTGCAAGCTCTGGCTCTCGGCCTTAGTGGAGCAGTTGGGGTTAAGACCACAGTCAGCGGAACCAGGAAAGACCGCCTGAAGGCTTCTTTGGTCCGCAGAAAAAGAGCAGTTCACCTGCTGAGCAGCACCTCTCTGCTGCATCTGCAGGAGCAGAGCACAAACGCAGCTTTAAAGACACCAAAAGAGGAAATGCATTAACACGGACATGAAGAGAACAACGATGAACAAATGAACCTGCCACATTTCATGTTTCTGTTGGAAAATTCAGGGACTCGTTTAGGTGACTCAATCATAAATGTGTTCGGCTCTCAGGTATTTCTCCCCAAACCAACCACTTTGATTGGGTGGAAACACAGTAACTGACAAAATGACAGCTCACAACACCAGGCGCTACAGCGATCCAAAAAGAATCAACATGCTATTTTCTTTCAAAGTGGTTTGAAAAACTGATCCCTTTAGAGCAGATTCAGAAAACTAAAAAAGTAATGCTTGTTAAATGAGTTTAGCACTATAAAACATTGATGCTTTTCATTGATTCTAAATCAGGATGGAAACATGGACCAAAACAATACAATGTAGATCGTTGTCACAATGTTCTTCTTTCTACAAAGGCAAGAGTATAAAACTGTCCCATAATGAAAGTGTTTTTCTCCTATACATATTAAAACATGTTACATTAAATATACATATTTAACAGATGCAAAACAAAAAAAACATTGCTTCAAAACAGTCATGGTGTACAGCAGGGGTCTGTCCTAGAGCCTTTCTTTTGACACAAAAGAAAGTTGACACAAAGGTCTTTATTATATTCTTAAGAACCAATCAGCTACCCAGAGAACATTTCAATGTGGGCCCATATGGTCTACCTGTGGGCTACATTAATGAGCCTCATGTGGGTTTGTCCACATTGGCTTCAGTGGGCACTCCGGTGGACAGCGGAGCAAGCTAGCTCTGCCAACCCCTGAGTCGTGGAGCTCGCTCCACTGTCCACCGGGTGACTGGCTATCATAGCGATCCAGACTACTGTGAGCCCACTGAAGCCAACGTGGAAACCCACATGGGGTCATTAATGTAGCCCACAGGTAGACCATACAGGCCCACATTGAAATGTTCTCTGGGATATTTTAGCATTTGCTTTCAAAGGTTTGGATTTTATGTTCTGAATTCTGCTAGACAGAATTGCTGGTTTTGAACCTTGATTTTCTATTGAGAATCTGAACAAATAATTCAATTTATGAAATGGCAGCTTTTTTTCTCCTCACAGTACCTGCTAAAGCCTGTTTCACTTTAAAGCTGAGGCGTGCAATCCCTGGCCTCCATGGCCATGATTCAGCAGGTTCTAAGGATGGATGGATGAATGGATGGATGGATGGATGATAAATGGATGGATGGATGATAGATGGATGGATGATGAATAGATGGATGGATGGATGATGAATAGATGGATGGATGGATGGATGATGAATAGATGGCTGGATGGATGGATGGATGGATGGATGGGTGGATAGATGGATGGATGGATGATAAATGGATGGATGGATGGATGTTGAATAGATGGATGGATGGATGGATGATGGATGGATGGATCAGAAGACAGACTCCTACCTGGTGAAGACAACATTTCTGCTCTTCTGACTTTAAGCTAGCCTTCATTAAAGCAGCCTGGTGGTTTTAGACTGATAGACTGTTAGATTAATGTCTGCTTTGTTCTTTTTTAAATCATAAGCCGTGAATTTTTTTGACTCCAAATTGTGAGGATTGGATATGGCTTGGAGAGGTCAGCGTAAACAGTTAAACATGATCTTTGTGTGGTCCTTCTCTCAAATCTGTCAAAGTGGATGAAATCCTAGCGAATAGTTCAGTGTTTCTCTACAGCTCCAGGCCTCGAGGGTCAGTGTCCTGCATGTCCGCCTACCAACCTGCCAGTGAAGCTCCTGATTTGCTAAACACACCAGATCCAGGCAATCAGCAGCAGACAAGGCAGGATTTCTTGAAAACCAGCAGGAGGCCGGCCCTCGAGGCCTGGACTCTGACATCTGTGCTCTACATCAAAGGTTTTTACCTGCATGTGGCGCGCTCTGTTGCTGCTTTGGCTTTGGGGGTGACCGCAGCCGTCTCTCCCCATCGACGGAGTCAGCAGGTAGGAGTTGTTAGGCGATGAGGGGTGTGAGCCACTGGATGGTTTTCTAACGGGAGAATCTTGAGGGGAGCACTGTGGACTGAGGAAGGCAGACATGGTGGAGGGGCTCCCAGAGGAGTGGCTCGTTTCCATGCACGGTGGACCCGCGAGACCCCCCATAGTTGTGATGGAGTGTCCCATGTTCTCTATGCAGGCATCAGGAGGGTTCTTGGGCTGCTTTGGAGATGACAGAGGGCAGCTTGAAGGCGCACCTTCCTGTTTGACCGTCACCCCAAAGAAGTGTTGACCCATCATGGCAGGAGTCTGCTGCTGGTGGAGCATTTGGGGGTGAGATGGTGCAGGGATGGTGTCCTGTGTTGCTCCAAAGCAGCGTTTCCTCTTGTGAAGCTGCATCTTCAACTCCTCCACCTGAAAAACATTATCTCTGACAAATCAGTCCAGTTTTGTGATCACTCACTAAAGCTAACCCATTTAGACTTTTACTGCAGTGTGTGGTTCCCAATGATGCAACCCCCAAAAACTTTGTGTTTTTGCTAAAAGTTTAGGTGGACCTCTACATTTTTACCAAGCTCACATTGAAACGCTAAATATAACAAAGTCGATTTGTAATTCAGTTTTTCTTGTTTAATTGATGTGAGAAGACATGATCTAGCTAGAAACTGAGATGGAATGACTGCAATAAGCAGATACATCTGTAAGAGGAGCTGGTGATAGTTTAGATAGATTTTCCACAAACGGTTGCCAGTCTTTTCCCGGTGTGATAGCTTACTGTATTTGGCTTAAAATTGAAAACACAATAAGTATATCACAAAGGCCATGAATCTTCAACAAGAAAAGACCAACAATGTCAGTCAGAATCTTCAAATGCCAAATCAACACTATGTGAAACCCTTCAAAGCTTTTCTCACTTAATTCATGTCAGCTTTTGACCCTGAAAGTAACAGAACATCCATTTATCATCGGGCGTCCCCCAAACCTCCCCGTCTCTTTGCCGGCCTTCAGGTGACACAGAGGCATTTCCAGGTCAGCCAATGGACAACTCATAACATCTCTGCCCAACAGTGCAAACAATGCAATCGAGGGTTCATTGAATACATCACTGTCTACACTCAGAATGCTCCTTTATCATTAGAGCACAGTTGCTACATTCAACATACTACATGGCAGTTTTAACTCCGCCTCTCAGCCTTAAGTTTGGTTACTAGTTGGCTCCTTCACAAACTGAATAATTTTTAGCTGTTTATTTACATTGCATCCACCAGAATTTCCATGTCAGCTCCAGACCAAATGGACTCCGTTGGCCCTCAAGTTCTGATGGTCTTTAGTTTGTGGTTTTTCCATCAGGAGCCATTAGTATTGATTAGTAATGTATGGTCACGAAAGAAGCATCACAAAGTACTGCGTCACATCTCACGCTCAAAGCACAGCCATACCACTCAAGACTAAAGGGAATTGTGTCAGTGCAATTCTGCAAGCAGGCCAACTGCTCCAGAGTGATAAAGTGATCACAGCAACCAAATAACTTTCCTTTACAGACCTACTCCAATGAAAATTGTGTTTTGGGCGTTTTTAACATGTTCTTGTAGCCTTTTTCTGATGATGGAGACATGTATAATAACAATTAAGATTAAAAATACAATTCTGGATTCAAATCTTTGTGAATCAGGAGCAGACGAATAAAATGCAGTTTGAAAAAGCTTGTAGCTTTAAGCTAGCAGGTGAGTGTAAAAAAGGATGATGAGAAATGAGTACAGGCTAACCCAGGCTAACCCAGTGCCGTCCACAAGTCAGAAACACATTACTGATGAACTACTGCTAGAAACTATGTTCTAGAAAAACAACGTTTTTTTTATTTTGGCTAAAAACAGCATAATCAGAAGGAAAAGACCAATGGGAACACTTTTACAATAGATCGAGAGATGATTGGAGTGGGACCTCAATCCTCAACAATAAATAGATCACAGATAGGCAACTCTAGCCCCCGAGGGCCGCATTCCTGCATGTTTTCCAACATCCCATGCTCTGGTATGTTCTAACTGGCTCGACACACCTGAAGCAGGTAATCAGTCATGAGTAGGACTTGGATATCTAGAAATCATGCAGACACTGCGGCCCTCGAAGCCTGGAGTTGGCTATTCCTGAAATAGTGGGTTTTGAGGAAAAGTAAAAATGTGGGAGCGTAAGTGAATAAACTGAAGTTTTCATCTTCAAGCGCAACAGTTAAGATTTTGCAGGTAAAAAAGGGACTTTTTTGGTGTATTCCATTTGTTTGCTCTAATTCGGACAACTTCTGCACAAAACGACTGAACTGGTCTCATCAGATGCTCCCTCACCTGTCTCTGTTCCTGGTGAAGCTTCCACGTCAACTCATCAATCACCTTCTGCTTCTCCACCAGCATCTTGTCTTTGTCAGCTTCCATGCCGTCAGTATCTCCATTCTCCCCCGTCCTTTGTGTCTCCCCACCAACACTGCTTGCTCCCCTGTGGCCGTCCTCCATGCTGAAATGCACCGGAGATGGCTGCAGGCCGAACTGCGTTGGTGAGGACATGGGAACGTCGCTGAAGCTGTCTGGCAGTGAGCCGCTGAGCGACAGCTCTGAAGATGCTGGAGAGATGGGCGGGGTGGAGGAGGTGCTGGGGTAGGGGTAGTATCCCCCCTGCGACAGCGTGCTGGATGAGGACGGGGACTGGTACGAGCATAAAGACCCAGAGGGAGTGACAGGAAAGGTCAAAGTGGCAATGTCGGAGGACCCTGTGGGCGACGCTTCTGCATTCGGGTCCTTGAAGGGTCTTAGCCGCTCAATCAAGGCGGTCTTTGTGCCTGAGACAGGCATGCCACGGATACGCAGGTGCTGCCTGAGCTCGGACACCTTACAAACAACAAAGAGTGAGCTCACTTACAGGTAACGGGAAAGCGATGAAGATTGTGTCATCATTTTCAATGATACCCACTTTCAGGTCATCTAGATTGGCTGGAAGTGGTCCCGCTTTTGCAGGCGAGACGCTGCTTTGGTTAGGATACGTGTTCTTGATCGGAGAAGAGCCACTGTTGTCGGCTGAACTTGATGGACCGCCTGAGTTACAAGCTGATATCTGCTCGCTGGTGCCTCTGAGGAACAAAGATTGAAGAAAAAACAAAGTAAAGTGATGCCAACTCAGTTTTAGCTGTAACCTGGTTACATGCATCTGTGCGGGGATTACGGATGTCGAACCTGTGAAAGGTTGTCAAGCGGAGTGTCCACTAGCAGTTCCCTTGAGGCAACTTCACCTACTTCATCCTTTCTTACCCTTGAGTGGTGTGTAAGTGTTCACTATGACCAGTTTCTTGCACCATACCCATAGGAAAAAAATGTGCATGAACTCTACAAGTTCACTGCGTGGGCTACGAGTTCCAATTTTCTTCCAGGTCACATGTGTGTCCCGTACAAGTTTGCGCATTTTTGCCACGCAGACAGCCAGTCGTAAGGGCAGATGTAACTATGGCTTCTGTTATTTGGTTTTGTCAAACTAAAGGTGCATTCACACCAAAGGCAATTCGAGCGGCCTTGTGGCCCACCGATTTCTTGCAGCGCGGAGACTTAACTGCTCGCTGTGTGGCCAAAACTGTGTTCCCTGAGCTCACTGCCTTGTTCGTGTGTGGGAGGAGCTAATAGCTAATGTTTGTAGCCTGATTACTACACGGAGCTGTGTCTGTTTATCTCATTTACAATGCATGGGAGACACAGATGACGTTTAGAGATCAGGATTATTTATTTGGAAGAGCTCTACAGAAACATCAGTGATCACGTCTCCATGTTTGGGTTCATAAGAACATTTAGTTTCCCTTTAGTTCCAGTGAGTTTCTCTCCTGCTGCTGTGTCTGATTGATGGTCACTTCTGCTGTGTTTCTGTCTCTCTCTGAATGAGTTCAACTGCTTACTGTCCCGCATTAACATGAGAGAGCAAAAATAAAAACTAGAATAAAATGAGGGACCTTTTTTTTTATTGTGGTGGTTACCTTTCCTGTAGGTTTTCCTCTCTAAAGTCGCCCAGTTTTCAGACCATATTTTTTCTGAAGCCCCATAACATCATTGGTGTCTAATATATGGAGTGAACAAACCAGAATTTTCCAAAGCGGTTACTCACTTCTGTGAGTGGGAATGTGGGTGAGGCTGGTAGCTGAAGGTGGGCTGCCTCTGGTGGCCATGCGGGGTAAGAGCATTCTGCTGCTGCGACTGAGAGTGTTTCTGCTGGCTGAGGATCTGCAGCTGCAGGAAGAGCTGCTGCTGCTGAAGGAGGCGGGCATACGCCGAGTCCATGGGGGGAGGGGACTTCTCTGCTTTCTGATCGGGAGGAATGTATTGGTGGTACTTGAGCTTCTTCACCTTTGGCTTCATATCTTTGGGTTTTTTGTGTCGGTTCTTGTCTGATGTCTTGGACTGTTCGGGTGAAAGAAGAAGACTTTCCATCAAAGTGCATAGAACTGGTTGAAGTGAATTGTCCCTCTAGGACTGGCTGACCTTGGCGATGGTGGAAGCTGGTACTGGGGGACTTGCCTGGCTGTTGTTAGCAGCAGACAAACCTTCTTCCTGATCTTGATCAGCTGGGTCTCTGCTGGCTCCGCACTGTCCCAAAAGATAAAGAGTCAGTTACAAGCACATCCAAGAAGCCATTTCTTATCTCTTCACTTCCTTTTGGTTCAAGTTAGGTTACATCATATATTCCTCCATGTAAAAAAAAGCTGTTTCTGAGTTCACAGAATTGTTCGACTAAGATAAAATTTTCTGGTTGAGAAAAATATATATTAGCATTTCTTTAATTTTCCATAGACTTCCTTCCTCTTCTTAGGGCTACTCACACTTGGCAACGCATGCCCGACAGTGCAACAGCACGATTGTTTGCAAAGAATGAAAGAGTCACTCATCCACAGTGCTGTGATTGGATGTCATCATTGACTGTATATGAGAACTGGAGCGAGTGAGTCACAAACAGGGAGTCAGCTGGTTCCACGTGCAGCAGGTTTGTTGGTACAAACAGGAAGACAGGAGTCTAGCACAGCTCAAAGTCCACAAAGCTAAATCAGGGTCAGGCAGGCAGAGGTCAAAGATGAGCATGGGAACATCAGAGATCAAACTAGATTAGTCAGGGTCCAGGCGAGCGTCGGAGGCAACAGCAGGCATGCAAAGTCAAAGACGAAGCGGGGTCAGGCACACAGAAGATCACATCAGGGTAACGCTCGGTGTGCAGGCTGAATGCCACGAACAATACTTCACACTGAGCGAGACTCTGTGCACTGCTCAAGGCTCTGTGGATGAGTGTGAATGAGTGTCAGGTGTGCGGGGATGAAGCTGGGGTGGCGGGGAGATTCAATTCAATGTTATTTCCAAAGCCCAGCATCACAACCATAGTTGTCTCAATTGGCTTCACACCGGTATTTGTACAAAAGAACATAAAGTCAGTCATCAAATAGAAACAAAAGCTGGTGACTAAACTAAACTGACTAAGTTAAACTGGCATCCGTCCCCGTAGACGTAACTGGCTGGACACACCTGGACCTGGTAATCAGTCGTGAGTAGTGCTTGAATATCTGGAAATCATGCAAACACTGTGGCCCTCGAGGCCGGGAGTTGCCTCTGCCTGCTTTAGACCCTCCTTCTCGTCAGGAAAAACAGATTTTGGCAAAAAATGGGAAACCTCAGAGATGTCCACATGAAGGAGGGATCCTCTCCCAGGACGGACAGACAATGTGCTAGAATGCCAGAGATGTAGTGTCAATGCTCTGGAGGTGGCTCCTGCCGGTGACTAGAGGGGGAGACAGAGCTCTGCCCCCTGACAGGGTGAATGTGTGACATTACCCAAAGAAAACTTCTTTCTGGTTCCAACAAAATGAAGTCAGCTCATTCCCCATTTTCTCACAACAGTTAGGATCATGTCAAATGAAGAGTTTACTCTGTGACCACTGGAGGGCAGCAGAGTGCCAAACCACAGAGCACAGAGGCCTTATTTTACCTGCTGTGTGTTGGTGAGGGCAGGTGAGGAAGAGGAGGAGGCAGTGCTGCCAACAGGCTCTGATGAAGGGCAGGCTGAGCCCTGAGACTCGTCACTGTGGTGATGCTCTGGAGACAGACTCTCACTGCTGCTGTCCTCCTCAAACGCGTACGAGTCCTCCTGCTTTGGGAACTTTCCATGGTTCACTGCCAGAGGGTCAAACAGGACAGGATTAGTGAGTGAATCCGTGTGGATCAGGTTGAGTGATACCAGAATTACTTTACAAAATACAGACAAAAAAGTCCAGTTTTTTGGGACCAGGGAGAGTAAACTCTGTGCTGCATCAACCCTTAATAAAGAAGAGACCCTGGACAGCCCTAACAAGTTTGATGTTGGAGCATCAACACGTGTAATTCGTTATATTCATCATTAGATCCGGGGTCAGCACCCCTCAACAGTTAAAGCGCCATTTTCTCACCCACAACAACCCTTCAGGATCCACAAAGTCTCACTGCACCCTTTAGACCAATAAGACACTGATCTGTTTTGATGTTATTGTTGCTATGATGAAGAATATAAATGAACTGGTGTGTTTTAGGCATCAATAAACATAAACGTAAAGAGGAACTAGACTTTTTCCAAAATAGTTAAAATATAATATGAAATAGTTTAGACCTTTTGACAGAGGTTCACATGACTTCCTTTCAAAATAAAAGCCACCTTGTGCCACAGATCATCTTAATGCAGAAAATGTGGTAGTTTAGAGTCAGTTCAGGAATCATTTAATTAAATTCCATTTAATTTACTGTTGTTGGTGCATCTCAGTCAGAAGTCATAAACCTCTTTGGTTTTCCTCTAGACCTCTTTCCTGCAGTTCTAGACTCAGCCTCCTTCTACCAACATCTTCACCGTCTCTCCTCTGGACATGACTGAATCATCTCATTCTGATCTCTTTATCTCTAGAACCTCTAACATGTGCTGTTCCTCTGATGGACTCATTCCTGATCCTATCCATCCTGATCATTCCCAAAGAGAACCTCAGCATCTTCACCTCTGCTGCCTCCAGTTCTGGATTGGTTGTGTTACAAACATGTAAGAGTAGGGAGAAGCTGTAGGATTGGGGAAGCTGTCCTACTCAGCCCTCCATTTTTTAACGCCTCCTTCATCCAGACAGCTTTGATATAGAGAAAGCAGATTTCTCTGCTTCAGGAAACTTGGTGCACACAGTCTTTTAAACTTGGTTGCAAAAGCACAATTTCTGGTTGATGTTTTAGAAACCAGATTTTTCTAGAAAGTTGAGTGTAATCTGGTTACTAAAGCAATTGTAATTCACCTCCTTGAGTCTGGCACCAGCACCCTCAGCTTGGAGGTGTTACAGCGTGTGGCTGAGATGTTGATTAGAGACTATCTGATCAGCTGCAAGGACAGGGCTGCTGGGTGGAGGGGCGTCTGTGAAAATGTGTGAAATTCACATGTGACAGCCCGGACGCAACCCTGGATTCAGTCACCAGACCAGGGTTGACCCGCTGACCTCAGAGCCCGGTTGTCACTCACCCCCCCCCTCCAGCTCATGTTTGCCTCCTGCATCACCAACACACTTAGAGTGTGAAAGTACTCGCACAGTAGCTCCTTCACATGATGGGGTGTCACCGGATGATTGAGTTGGCAGAATTACAGGAAATCAGCGCTGCATGCACTTCCGCTTCTCAAGTGACTGTTTAGAGGACAGCTCATTTCTAAAATTAGCCAGAGAGGCTGAGGCAGGCCGATAGTGTCAGGGGTGAGGGGTCTGAGATGAAGCAGCAGAGGAGAGGAGGCTCGCTGCTGTGCAGGCAGGTATGCTCACGCATGAAAACACACTTGAGCTCAGACCTCTGAGGAAAAAAAGAAGTCCAGCTGCTGCTCATCTCCGTGAAGAACCTCCTCCTCCTCCTGACGCAGCGTGTTTACTTGAAGCAGACGTCAAACCTGAAGCAGCAGTCTGCACACAAGAAATCTGTTTTCATGTCTAATAAATGTAGATCTGTAGGATTCAGTACTAAAAAACAAAAAAATTGTCAAGACCTAATCATTTCACTAATTTATGTGGAGCAGGCAGTTATGCAAGTAACAAAAAAACCAACCCGATCTTTTTTAAAGCCATCCCAGTGGTCTTTTAATTATGACTATGCCATTTTTAGCTAAAAAAAAAGAACTGTTGTTTTCTAGGACATAGTTTCTGCAGAGCAACAGGAAGGTGGGACTATTGATGTTGAGCAACCCCATCCCTTCCCATTGCTGAGAGCTCTCTGTTTTCATTCTCTCTAGCTTATGGTCCCTCATACCCCCAACCAAACACAACCGGTGCAACAAAAACGACGAACAGTATTGGAGCTATCCATCCAGATGAGTAGTTTAGATCCAGATCCAGATCCAGATCCATTTGTCTCAGTAGATGCATCAGAAAGTTTTTTTTTTACTTTGCTAAAAAAAGATCCCTCTCAATTTGTTGCTTCAAGCCAAAAGGTAATTCAGTTTTGTTTGGAGACATTTTTGTTGAAAAAAACCCATGAGATTTGACCGGCTTTACCTTTAACTAGCATTTGCGTTGTACAGAGAGAAGACTGTAGCTCGTTCTACACACAAGATAAGAACCTCATAAAACAGTTTATAAAATTTACTGAAAAATTGGGCAAACCTAATCAGCCCTGCAGTGTCTTGAAAATTAAAATTTCACAAAAATATTTTCTGACCTCAATTATTCATTGGTCCAATTAAAAAGTAGGAGTTGTTCATTACCAATTATCACACATCCTAAATTCTACCTGTGGACTTTTTTAAAGTGTGCATGTGGGGAAATAAGTGTAGAATAAAAATAGAATCTGCTTTTTTTCTTCAGAAAAGACCCTGCTAATTATGAGAAAGCTACAATAAAAAAAGATGAACAAACTCCTTAGAATGTGGAAAATTACAGACCTGACTGAATTCATGTAAAAAGTGAAAATGCAACTACTGACAAATGATGAAAAAAGTTGTATAAAAACCAGGTTTGCCTTTATATCTGTTTTTGAATAGAAGAAATGTCAGATAAATGTTTCATCAATAGCACTCAAAGGAAACAGACCAGAACTTGATCATTGTCTAATACTCTTTGATCTTCATAATATGCAAAAAGCTCGCATTTTTTTCTCCAATCTGATAGCTTTATGGTTATAATTTTAAATGTTCAATGTGTTAACCCTTTAACACTGGAGATTTAGCCCCAGTGTTTATGTTCTTTACATTTACGTAACTCCGAAACCGTTTCTGTAAATAACATAATTCCAAAGGATCCTGAAGCGGAGAAAAGTGATTTGTTCCTAAAATGGAACAGCTATTTTATACGTTGTTGCATTTCAGTGCAAAATAGCTTTTCTTCTCTTCAGGATCTGTTGGAATTATATTAAATATGGGAGAGTAACGTTAGAGCGCATGTGCTACTTCCTGTTGCTGGAGCTCCAAAGGGTTAGCATTAGCTAAATTGTAATACCCAACCTAAACACTAACAAGCTAATCACTGATCTATTCTAATCTATTAGTCACTAATTCAAACTGAGTGTCTTACCATCTTAAAATTCAAGATTTTAACTGTCTAATGGAACAAATATCTACAACCTCAACTTCAGTGTTCCTGAAAATGTGTCAAGCTATCATTAGCAATCGCTAGCATTAGCAATTTGCTATCACCCTTACTGTCATAGTGAAGATTACCCCTTCTCTTTCCGTTCCAGATTACAACATTGATGACTCATCCCTCATCAAAATAAAAGTCATTCTAACATTTGCTTGTTTCTCTGTTCTAGGTGGTGTCAGGCTAAAGTCCAGAACTAAGAGGGAACTTATATAGATATACAGGTGCTGTAAGCTTTTACATTTAATTTATTTTCTTTGGACAACTGACTCAAATACTTGACTAGTAGATAAACTGGTTTTCCAAATTTTGTTTTGCAGACTGTGAGAGCAGCCATCTTGGACCGCTACCTTGTGGTCATGTTTTCACATCACATGACCTAGTACTCTAGAGGATCAAAAGTTCTTCTGGTTGATACATTCTTTCTAGATGTCCGTTGTTATTTTTTAAAATAATGGTTCTGATGTTAGCAGGCCCCGCCCTCATCCCATTATTTAAATATAAATATATATATGTATATAAATATACATATATATATTTCTTCCCCTGAAAACATTGTTAATTTTAAGCTTTTTCTTCTAAAGTTTGTCTTTTTTGTTCTACACAATTTTTTAAAAACTTTTTGTGTGAACATAATCAGCTAAAACATTTTTAAGTGTCTGTTTTTGCTGTGATGATGTATACAAGTTGCTTCACACCACTGAGTCCTGGAGTTCATGGTTCTGTTTGGCTTTTACACCTTAGATCCAGTGCAGTCAATAACGGAGTCAAAAGAGGTCGATCATATTTTTATCTAAACTTCTTCAAACATTCAGGAGTTTTGCTCTCGAGTTGCAGAGGATTAACCTGCTCCTCAGTGCTCTCATGTTTAAACAAGTTCATTTGTCTTCATCACATTTGTCTGCTGCCTCGTCATCAGGCAGCTCAGCTGTAATTTCCTCTTCAACGTGGCCTTCATCCTCTCAGATTTCATTTCTGTTTTTGGGGTCAGCTCTGATTTCGGGGTCCGCCGCCCCGCAGACACTCTGAGTGCTGGACAAATAAACGTAGAGATGTAATGAAAAGGCACCAGCAGGTGCTGCTCTCCTTCACCGCCTGTCTCTACTGAATCCAGAAGAAACAACCAGGACTCACGAGTTACCCGACAGCAGCGGAGAAACCAAATCAGTTTGTTTATCGGCGTGTCAGGAGAACAAAAAAAAGGTTGGAGACCTTTGAGCCAGCTGAACAGGAGAAGTGAAAACGTCTTCTTGATCAGCAGATCTGAAACATAGACGTTCGCCTGACTCAAGATGAATGTGTGGTATGAAGAAGAATTTTAAATATTTGGATCCAGCCTATTTAGAATGCAGGAATTATATTTGAGAAAGAACACTCATGGTTTAGAGAAGGAAAGAACTGAGGGGCAAAAGTAGATTATGTTTTGTCTTGAACGTCCCACTCCGATCTTGTTTTGATCCCAGTGGTCTTTTCATTTATAAGGGACCTATCAGCCAAGGAGGCAAAGTGCAGCACACACAAAAAGACAATCATAGAACATTGTGCAGTAATGAAACAAAAGATAAAAAGCATTCAACGAGTTTAAAACCAACAAAATAAAAGGACAAGGCTGATGCTAAAAGCTGTGACAGAGGAACATTTTATAATTATGATGAAGTCGTTTTTAGGCAAAATAGAAAAAAAACTGTGTGTTGTTTCTACATAGCAAAAACAGACCCCCAAGAAATAAGACAAACATTCTTAAAGTTTTTAAGATTTTCACTAAATGTGCAAAAATAATCTGCCAATGGGATACAAAAACTGAGAGAAAAAAAGTTCTATAGTTCTGAAAACCTTCTTTGAAGCTACGATGATTTTGTTTTTGAAAAACTTTCCTGATGACAGAAAATAAGCTCAGATGAAAAAAACAAAGACATCCATGAATCTAGTCGTCTACAAGTGGATGCATCAGAATGGAGTGGAGCAGGGAGCTTGTGCATCGCCAACTGTAGCTTCCACGTCAACATTAGTCTTTTTCAAACCCCATGTTTTTCATCTGCTTATTATTTACAACGCTTTCAGTTAATTAGGTGATTAGGTTAATTAGTTAATTTTCAGAAAATACTCGAGTATTATAGGGCTACATTGATAGAAGCTGCCGACAAACAGATGTATGTTTGACCTCTGACCTTCCTCTCCCAAGTACAAAAACTCACTTTAAAAATCCCAGTAAAAGGACTTTCATCGGTGGACGTATCCACAAATTCTTCTTGAATGAAACATCTAAAGCCACAGATTGCAGAAGAATCCAAGAAAGAGAAGCAGCTGAGAAAAATAATCTTCCAAACAAAAAAAAGGTTTTGTTGGACATAACGAGGAGGGAGGACATCAGTATGATGCAATAAGTGAAAGATCCTTTACAGATGTCATTCAAAATAAAGGCCATATATTTTTGGCTCAAAAACATTTGTTTCTTTAGACTTCTTTAACCATTCTGAAGAGTCCGTGCTTACCTTGTAAGTGGAGCCCCATTATTAGTAAGGACCATGCCCGAGCAGCTGATTATTGGAACAATAAGAAATCTCCTGAACAGCTGATGTTTCTGCAGACTCTTGTTGTTGGAACTTCTTGTTAAACATGTGAACAATGGTAAAATAGGTATCTGGTAAATGACTGCATTTAGGAGAATAATGTTTACATTTAATTGTTCTTCTTTTCTTGCTACTTTTTGTTGTTTTGCATTTCATCGTATTACAATATTTTGCAAATAAGAACAAGAGTAAGGATCCTGACACTGAATGACCAAAGTATTTAGGTAATTTAAAATAGATTTTAAATGTTAGTGAGCTTGTTTACTGCAGTGATGTTTGCAGGACAAACAGCTCCCATCAGAAATATGTCACATTTCAGGACTGAGAAACCACATGAAGATCCGCTGCAGGAGGACAGTCTGAGGCTACGCTCACACCGGGCATGTGACACACATTAGAGAAAGAACTAAGCCCACGTTTGGACCAAGGTGGTTACACTGGTCAAACAGGGAGGGACTTCTTCTGCTTTTTCTAGTGTTTACCAGTGCATGTCCCCCACCTACAGATGGAAGAGGTTTGCTGTAAAGTGTTAAGGCAAATCTTGCTCCAGACATTTTCTTTCACAGCTCTATTCTGATAAATTAGTGTCATAGAATTCCAGCAGAAAGCACAAATATTACGACTATCCCATATCTTTCCTTTTTATTAAGTTTTTTATTGTGCATGATATTTGATTTGTCTTGTTACAGTTAACTGTTTAAACTGGTTAATGCAGAAGCGGCCAGTTTCCATGTTAAGTCAATTGTAAAGATGTAATCTGAGGTCCTGCAGCGCAATTTGAGTGACAGGTCCGGCGGTCCAGCAGTAGCTTTGGCAATATTTTCATGTCATGCCAACCGATCAGGGACTCAGGTTTTGGCACATAATGCTTTCATTGACTTAAACAGCAAGTGAAGTACAAATCCAAATGGCAGATTGTTGCGAGGGTTCTCCCTCTGATCAATCCATCATTCCATTTCTAAACCCACTGTGTCCCTTTTGGGCTAAAAGGGGTTGCTGGAGCCTGTCCCACGTATTGTTGGGCAGAGGCAGATACACCCTGGACAGTGAAGCTCACCATAGCGGGAGATAAAAACACCATAGCAGGAGTGAAGCTCACCGTAACAGTAGTGAAGCTCACCGTAGCAGTAGTGAAGCTCACCGTAGCAGTAGTGAAGCTCACCGTAGCAGTAGTGAAGCTCACCGTAGCAGTAGTGAAGCTCACCGTAGCAGGAGTGAAGCTCACCGTAACAGGAGTGAAGCTCACCGTAACAGGAGTGAAGCTCACCGTAGCAGTAGTGAAGCTCACCGTAGCAGTAGTGAAGCTCACCGTAGCAGTAGTGAAGCTCACCGTAGCAGTAGTGAAGCTCACCGTAACAGGAGTGAAGCTCACCGTAACAGGAGTGAAGCTCACCGTAACAGGAGTGAAGCTCACCGTAGCAGTAGTGAAGCTCACCGTAGCAGTAGTGAAGCTCACCGTAGCAGTAGTGAAGCTCACCGTAGCAGTAGTGAAGCTCACCGTAGCAGTAGTGAAGCTCACCGTAGCAGTAGTGAAGCTCACCGTAACAGTAGTGAAGCTCACCGTAACAGTAGTGAAGCTCACCGTAACAGGAGTGAAGCTCACCGTAGCAGTAGTGAAGCTCACCGTAGCAGTAGTGAAGCTCACCGTAACAGGAGTGAAGCTCACCGTAACAGGAGTGAAGCTCACCGTAACAGTAGTGAAGCTCACCGTAACAGTAGTGAAGCTCACCGTAGCAGTAGTGAAGCTCACCGTAGCAGTAGTGAAGCTCACCGTAACAGTAGTGAAGCTCACCGTAACAGTAGTGAAGCTCACCGTAACAGTAGTGAAGCTCACCGTAACAGTAGTGAAGCTCACCGTAACAGGAGTGAAGCTCACCGTAACAGGAGTGAAGCTCACCGTAGCAGTAGTGAAGCTCACCGTAGCAGTAGTGAAGCTCACCGTAGCAGGAGTGAAGCTCACCGTAACAGGAGTGAAGCTCACCGTAGCAGTAGTGAAGCTCACCGTAGCAGTAGTGAAGCTCACCGTAGCAGTAGTGAAGCTCACCGTAGCAGTAGTGAAGCTCACCGTAACAGTAGTGAAGCTCACCGTAACAGTAGTGAAGCTCACCGTAACAGTAGTGAAGCTCACCGTAACAGTAGTGAAGCTCACCGTAACAGGAGTGAAGCTCACCGTAGCAGTAGTGAAGCTCACCGTAGCAGTAGTGAAGCTCACCGTAACAGGAGTGAAGCTCACCGTAACAGGAGTGAAGCTCACCGTAACAGTAGTGAAGCTCACCGTAACAGGAGTGAAGCTCACCGTAACAGGAGTGAAGCTCACCGTAACAGTAGTGAAGCTCACCGTAGCAGTAGTGAAGCTCACCGTAGCAGTAGTGAAGCTCACCGTAACAGTAGTGAAGCTCACCGTAACAGTAGTGAAGCTCACCGTAACAGTAGTGAAGCTCACCGTAACAGTAGTGAAGCTCACCGTAACAGGAGTGAAGCTCACCGTAACAGGAGTGAAGCTCACCGTAACAGGAGTGAAGCTCACCGTAGCAGTAGTGAAGCTCACCGTAGCAGTAGTGAAGCTCACCGTAGCAGGAGTGAAGCTCACCGTAACAGGAGTGAAGCTCACCGTAGCAGTAGTGAAGCTCACCGTAGCAGTAGTGAAGCTCACCGTAGCAGTAGTGAAGCTCACCGTAACAGTAGTGAAGCTCACCGTAACAGTAGTGAAGCTCACCGTAACAGTAGTGAAGCTCACCGTAACAGGAGTGAAGCTCACCGTAACAGGAGTGAAGCTCACCGTAACAGTAGTGAAGCTCACCGTAACAGGAGTGAAGCTCACCGTAACAGGAGTGAAGCTCACCGTAACAGTAGTGAAGCTCACCGTAGCAGTAGTGAAGCTCACCGTAACAGGAGTGAAGCTCACCGTAACAGGAGTGAAGCTCACCGTAACAGTAGTGAAGCTCACCGTAACAGGAGTGAAGCTCACCGTAGCAGTAGTGAAGCTCACCGTAGTCGGAGTGAAGCTCACCGTAACAGTAGTGAAGCTCACCGTAACAGGAGTGAAGCTCACCGTAGCCGGAGTGAAGCTCACCGTAGCAGTAGTGAAGCTCACCGTAACAGTAGTGAAGCTCACCGTAGCCGGACTGAAGCTCACTGTAGCCGGAGAGGCTCTGAATGATCTCATGAACCCTAACATGTACACGTGATCAAGACGTGTGGAACTCTTCATAAATAAACCTGATCGTTCACCTTCCTCTGTGTCTTCTATGCATAGTTAAAGAGATGAACACAGACACAGCATCATTTCGTAATCAGGCTGAAAACATTAGCCACGCAGGCCGGGCGTCTAACTTATGAACATGTTTTTGAACAGGTGCTGGGCAGTGACCTCAATGCAAATTGGACGCTCGAATCACCTCAGATGTGAACGCAGCTTATGAGGTAAGATTCAACACATGAAACACCAAACATTCGTTTTTTGAAAGAAAATGTCTGTTTTGAGGAAGAAACTTTAACTCTTTACAACTCAGTCCAAGTAACTGCATGTTCAGCACCATTTGAAAGTGCATTTGACTGTTCTGCAATTCTCCATAACAGCTGCTGTGTCATGACCACCTGGTTCATGTGTGTGTAGCCACAGAGAAACAGAAAGAGCAGGGAACAGGAAAAAGGAAGCAGCCCTTGAGGCCTGGAGCTCGAGTTTGAGACGACCCATGCCAGGTTTGAAAAGCACAAGCATGCTGCTTCCTGCAGGCTAGCTAGATTCTAGATTCTGGAATGGCGTTAATTACGTTAACGGTTGGAAAGTTACAGTAGAACAGTAGAGATTTCAACAGATATTTCTCATTCGCTTAAACTGCTGCCAGCATTGAGCATGTGTGCAGAGTGCATGCACACGGACCCAAACTGAGCGACACAGATATGCATGCTGAATTTGTGAGTCATTGTTTCTATGGCAACCACTCTCACCTATCAGAAGTGAGCTTGGTGGAAGTCCACACCCCTACCACTTACCATCTTGAAGAATCAAACATTTCGAACTTTGGATATATGATCACATACTTTTATTGAATCATATGAAAGGTCATTTTATGCCTAATGAATAAAACAAAATGAAACTACAGAAAATATATGAAATAAATGAAAGTTATCAAGAACATGTTAAAAAATGTATCAAAACAGTTGTTCTGACAAATAGAATGACTGAATAACAGCTGTTTATTTCTCTTTAAAAGTCTATGGGATTTTAGATTCTTGGAACCAGCTGGTACTTCCTGTTTGGAACGTGAGGGGAAGGGGCCACTCAGTCCAATTTTCTTATACAGTCAGTGGTTAAAAAAGAGAACTACAGGAAGTTGCATGAAACCCAGCCTGTGTGGGGCAGAACGTAACTCCCAACATCCTTCAGTCTGTCACAGCAGAAATGGCACCAATGATGATTGTAAGACGGAGAGGTGAGGGCACCATAAATCCTTCAAGCATAAATCCCAGCAAATACAGCTGCGTTATCTTCACCAGGAAACATTTGTGCGTGGAATCCTACACAGGCTGCACGCCAGTCAGGGAGAGGGGCAGGGCAGATTCTTCAACAGTCTAATAAACACCAGGTGTTCCCTGGTAATATATACACAGACCCTGTGCCGCCTGCGCGGCCTGCGCGGCCTGCGCCGCCTGCGCCGCATCCGTCTGCTGCAGCTAAAGCAACAGCACGCAGAGCCAGCACTGGCAGCAGGAGGAGCAGGATGCTGCGTCTCCATCAGAAGTGTTTGGGGTGCGGACGTGAGTCCCTCGTCGTACCTGCAGACTATTTCCCACCTTTGCCACACTCCAGGCATACGCAGCCAGTCAGTTTTTTCAAGTTGGATTCCTGTCCACCAATTGTGTTTCTCTTTGCTGCTTTATCTGCAACAGACTCTGAGGAACTGATAGGGTCTTACTGGCCTCTGGATTCCGTTCCACCGCACACTCACAGCATTTATCTGAACGCTGGAGCCTCTGTGAAAAGGCAAACGGTGCCAGAGATATGGCTGAACAAAGCCCTGCACCGAAGCAGTGTCCCCAACAACCAAACCCGAAACTCCTACGTTTGTGCTGCTTCAATGCATCGCTTGAATGACTCCCTCTTAGAGTAACCTGAGCTTCAACATCTCAGGATGCTCTGTCTGATCTCTGTCACGTGTGCTGGCAGCCCCAGTTACGCTGACCTGCGCTACGCAAGAGGCTGTAAATCCCGGCAGCATTCCGGATTTAGGAGGATGCTCAGGTCTGCATGTTGGCAGTTTGGTGACTTATTACACGTGAAGAGAACAAAGACATCCCCCATCCAACTTTTAAACACCAGCTCAGGCTGCACTCCGACTGCGCTTTGATGCAGCACTGCACTGTAAACAGGCATGCTGTCTGGGAGCCAATCAGCTGCTGAGTCTGCTCAGATCTGCTGCATTCCTGAGCAATCACTCACAGACCCATCTGCGTCTGCGTCTAATCTAAATTTAAGCGCTCTAAAACAGCTAAACTTAATCTAATTTGTAGTTGATGGAAAAGTTGTGCTTCATCATCATTGACACACACAAAAACACACCCTCTCACACACACACATGCACACACGTTCAGATGTGATAACTGTTTGCTAGAGTTCATCTCAACTTTTAACTCATGGAGCATCAAAACTTGCATTCCTCTTGATGCTGATGCAGTGGGACATTTTGCCATGGTAACACACATCATACAACTAACCCAGGACTTTTCACTCCACTTCTTTTTAAATAGCATATATCTATCTTAAGGTGTTAACTTAACCTGTCACATGAAGGTAAAATATGTTTGAATTTAAGACAAGGGCATTTCTTTTTTTTTCCCTGACTGATGTAAGAAAACCAATAAAAGAAATAGCACCATGAAGAATCATCATCCCGGACCAGCCCCCAATTGTGTTGGGCGCCTTTTGTCCCAATACTCATTCCAAGTCTTCACATGTTGATGAATGGTTAAGGACCATTTGCATCACTTTTTGACATTTTGGGTTTCCTCAACTTATCGTTTTTTGACATGCTGGCTGTTCCTATTAAATTCGGCTAATTTGTTGGACACGGTACTGGATGCAGACCAAACTTCAGCAAGCAGCCGGTACTCAAACCCGGTACCCTAACCATAGCCTAGTCTGCATCTGGAGTGAGCATTTGTGTTTGTCCAGGAGTGCGGGTCATAACATAAAAAAAGAAAGAAACTTAATTGGAATTCAGCCAGCACTCAAACCACCAAAGAAATTCTAAAATAAAGTTGCTTAGACAATTTACTGAATACAAACTGGAAGGTCACCAGCCAGCAACATAAGTTCTTTTTTCACATCACAGTTTACACCGACTGTCCCCAACCCCCAGGCTGTGAACCAGTACTGCATCTGTAGGACAGTTGATACTGGGCTGCAGAGAGAAAAAACCCAACCTACAGGTTTTTCTGAAGGAAGTTTTATTACGAAAAACTACTGGATTCTTTCCACCACTGGATTCTCTCCGACTCATTCTTAGTGCATGTCAAGTCACTCAGTCCCGTGTTGAAAATCAATTTGATACTTTTTATAAAGCGTCTGCACCGACCGCTAAAGTGAAACCCTCAATTTAGAAAAGTTAAATAAAAAAAAATTTTGGGGAAACCTTATTTTGGCAAAAATCATTCTGTGAGGGGCTGCACGGTGGCTCAGTGGTTAGCACTCTTGCCTCACAGCAAGAAGGTTCAAGTCCTGACTGGGGGACTTGAAACAGCGTCACCAATGGGGGACCTTCCTGTGTGGAGTGTGCATGTTCTCCCCGTACAGGCGTGGCTTTTCTCCTACCGTCTAATAACATGCTTCATAGGTTGACTGGTTACTCTAAGTTGTCCCTAGGTGTGTATGAGTGTGTGATTGTGGCCCCTGCGACAGACTGGCGACCAGTCCAGGGGTGTCCCCCACCTTTAACCATGAGTAGCCGGGTTACGCTCCGGCAGCCCCATCACCCCGAAAGGGATAAAGCGGTTTGGAAAATGAATGAATGATTTAGTGAGGAAACAGAAGAAGAGTCATCAACTTCAAAAGAAATCTCTATCTAAGAAACAAAAAGCAGGTGTTTTTACTCCAAATAAGGATTTATCCCAACACTTGTTCCCACAGACCATATTAATAAGTCAGGATATTCAGCAACTGACTGTCTCCTACGAGGATGCTGCTAATAAAGTTAATCAATCGCTGGATTCACGTTTATTTTTAAATTTGGAAATGGTTTTGTGATGTTTTTTATGTTTTTATCTGTCGCACTTCAGAAGCCAGACGAGGCTGTAGTTGGCCTCTGATTTTGTGGCTTCCACTGGCAATTATGGGTTAAAAGCAAATCTATATCACATTTTAGTGGGTCCTGCAAGAAATCTAGAGTACAAATGACATTTTAAGCAGCTAAGGACATTTGACAAAGAATTAGAAAAAACAAAGTTAAAATTTACCCTCAGCAGAAGATGGAAGGCTTTAAGAAAGAAATCAAACGCCCACTTATCTCATGCTGGCTGGTCCATGAGAATATTGTCAGACATTAATCTGGTCTGTGAGAATATGTGGCCTGAAAATGGTTGAAGACCACTAGATCTGACGCCTAAAAGACATGAAAAAAATGAATCTAAATTGTTGTGGTACAAAGAGTTTTTCTGAAGACAGGAGAAAAAGAGTGAATACTTCTTTGACACTTTTACTCATAAATGAATGCATAAATACTGTAGACGTGCATGTTCAAATAAGAAGTGGGATCAGATTCTGCAGAGCCTGAAACGCATTTCCTAACTTTAAACACTAGAGGGCTCTTTTAGTTGCGTTAAAACAGAAGTCATGTGACTTGTTGGAGTAACGTTAGGTTGAACTTTCAGTTTGAAGTTGTTTTCATTTATCTTCCGGACATCCGAACACGCTAACGATAATCAGGACCAGCCAGAGAGGAGAGCTGACCTTTCACCTCTGTATCTCAATGCTAATTGGGGATCCTTCCTACAGATACTCCCCTCAGCCTCCCTGAAGGGGAGAGTGTGTGTGTGTGTGTATGTGTGTGTCTGTGTGTGTGTTTGTGTATATGCGTGCATGCTTGTGTGTGTGTGTGCATACGTGTGTGTGTGTTTGTGTGTTGTGTGTGTGTGCTTGTGTGTGTTTGTGTGTTGTGTGTGTGTGTGCGTGCTTGTGTGTGTTTTTGTGTTGTGTGTATGTGCGTGCTTGTGTGTGTGTGTGTGCATACGTGTGTGTGTGTGTGCGTGCGTGTGCGTGTGCGTGCGTGCATGCGTGTTCGTGCGTGCGTGCGTGTGCGTGCGTGTCAGCTCTGGGGGTGGTACTCACGAGGCATGATGCCCTGCTCTGCCAGCTGCTCTCGTGCCCTCCTCTGCTGAAGCCTGAACTGTAACACTGATGTTTGGAGGAAGAGGAGGGAAGAGAGACATGGAGAGGCAGGTGAAGGAACCAGAACCAGCAGTTTCAGAACATCACATGAGTAAAACACCCATCCCCTCCTGAAGGCCCGAGTGGACGTGCGGTGATTCCACTGGCATGTTCTCCAGCACACGAGATCTCCCAAATGTTTCAGAGCAGGATGTAGGGGCCGATAAACACAGCTCCTGGCGTTTAAACAGATCTGCCGTCCGGTGTGTGGTCCACGTGCACGTGCTTACCCGTGCTGTGTGTGTGTGTGTGTGTGGGTCATAAACACAGAGCCTCCTCCATGTCTGTGCCTCTCCTCGTGTCTCGTCTGCCCCCTGCTTTTATCTGAAGGTCTCCAGCTCTGATCCTGAATGTGACGCATCAGTACAGAGTGTCCCCCCACCCCCGATGAAGGCGCTCAGGTGGTTTTTGTCCGCTGACACAAACGGGGGGGGGGCGTCCCATCAGAGCACCTCCATTATGTAACAGCTGCCCTTCCCTTCAGCCCACATCTGCTTTGGTTTACAGTGAGCTGGGGGGGTTGCAGCGTCACTTTGTGATGAGGTCAAAGTTTTCTGTCATGAAGCTCCGCGAGCTTCTGTCCGGACAAAAAGCTGGAAGAATCACGCCACAGTGTTCCTGGGATGAGGTTCGGTTCCCGCCAGGTGGAAGCCTCTTTCTTTGTGACCCAAGGTGTGCCCTCTGAAAGCCAACACGCTGGTTCCAGCAGGAGAACAAAGGACACGAGCCGACCATCACATTTACAAGAGCTCAGATTTACGGCGTGTGTGAGGTACGGCCTCACGCCGCGCTGAACACTAACCAGGGAGGAGAAGTGCTCGGAGACGGGCTTGCTCCTGTCCTGTCCTCGGTTGGTGGCGCCCGTCACGCCTCGTTTTCCTGTGCTGGCTGGTGAACAGGTTCTCCTAAAGCTGCCCGGTTTTCAGTCAGTGTTTCAAAGCACACACTCCCAGAAATAAGTCACAACATTTTCTTCAAATATTTAAAAAAAAAACTCTGCCAATGAGCTCAGAAAAATGCTCTCACCAAGAAGTCTAATTTTAAGAAAGAAATACCACGTTTTCTCAAAATCCAATGATTTTGCTGTTTATTAACTTTATTGATAAGATCACGCTTCTTGAAACGAGAGACTTTTACTTTTAAGGATTCTGTTTTTGCAGCAGCTCATCCTGCTGCTCTAACCTGCAGTTTGAACTGAAATAATACATTGAAAGTGCGGACAGGACTCATGCTCTAACAGACTAAACATGAACAAATGTTTTTTCTAGTTTTTATAGCTTTGTTTTAAATAACACATTTTTCTCTTGGACTCTTTGCAGATGGATACGCTGTACGATTAAAGCTTCTTTCAAGATATACAGCATTCCTGGATAATCAAACACTTTGTGGCGGCATTGAGATTCCTATTTCCATTTTGAAGTTGGTTTGGCGTCCTGCACCCGACTGGTGAACCCCAACTTCACTCAACGGTAGCTGGGTTCGCTCCAGCGACCCCATGACCCTGAAAGGAATTAGTGGGCTTTGAAGACGAACGGATCAAGTTGGTTTGGCTAAAATCCGCCCAATAATGTTTATGGATTATCCTATTTGTGGAGCTGGTTCGAAAGCAGGAGTTCCTTCCGTTCACTCAGTGGAAAAGGAGAAATTTGCCTCTGAGTTGTGGCTCAGAGGAACCCCGCCCCCCTTCCCCTGCTCGTTACTGAGAGCTCTCTGTTTACATGGATCCTGGATCAGAAGCGGAGCAGAGATTCAGCAGATCATCACAGATAGGATCTTGTTCCAACAGCATTTCTTCATCTGCTGCTGATTCACAGCGAGAAAGCCGGAAATGCAATTTTGAGCTGGATTTTCTTTTTAAGGGGGGGGTTAGAGGACTGTCCCACACCCTTCTGTCATCAGCAGTGATGGCGGGGGCCAGCCTCTTCATGCTGCTATCCTCCGGCATCGAGCCGTGCGGCAGAAGCATCAAGCTGCACGTTGTGTCTGTACATCTGCGGCACATTGGGGGGGGCTCGGGTTAGAGCAACAGTCCCAAGGACCCTCTCAAGCGCCGACCCCCCCAGCACAGAGCAGCTTTCCGGTCGTTGGAGGAGCTCCGTGCAGCTCAGAGGAAAAGCGTCATTTGGCCCCCCGGCTGTGTAATTACCCAGCCATGCTGCTGCTCCTGCCTCCTTTCTTCAGGGAGGGGGCAGTGTTGGTCAGGCAGCGGTGCAAACACGCCGGCAGCAGGAAAAAGGACGGAAAAGAGTGAAGAGCAGGACACACATGCATGCCCTTCATCTGCCACGTTCAGATGACCTTTGACTCCCCCCTCGGTTGTTTAATGCCCCCGCCCACTGCAAGGACAGCGGTTGGGATCCCTCCGGCTGCAGGTTGGTGGAGGACGAGTGCAGCAACCTGTGACAGCATCCTGCACCTAAATCCATCACACTTGAAGTGCCCCCCACCCCCACCATGCACCTGCAGACCCCCCCTCCCAAACACACAGCAGGAACAGGAAGTCTCCTTACCTGATCTGAACTTTCTTCGTATGAGGATGGAGTGCTCAGAGCCCAGCAGAGTCATAATGGTCACAGTACAGTTCCAGTGCTCGCAGGTCGCAAAAAGCAGCCGCACAGACGCTGACCCCGACGACCTCCTCTGCAGCCCAGACGAGGAAGAGGAGGCCCGCTCTGCCTCATGGAGGAAGAGAGCCGCTTTCTGCCAGAGAGCTCCTGCCTCCCCTCTTCTCTGTGGGCCGATGAGGCTTTGGTCCCATCCAGCTGAATGCTCTGAGCACGCCAGGGACAACACACAGATATGCCCCGCTCAGGGAGGGGCCAGGGTTCCCTCCAAGCCCCTCCCACCAGGCCCGAGGCGCAGCAGGGTTTGGCTGATGACTCCTTCCTCCTGCGCCACCAGAGTAAATATATCTGCCTATCGGCCCAGCTGACTGTCATTAAAGGGGGGGTTACTGACCAGAAAAAAACAAGATAGAGACTCCCAGTCTGATAGGGGAGCACGGCACTGCTGGGGGCTACAGAGGCGAGGGCGGGGAGCTTCTGGCTTATTTTCTGACAAGAAGTTAGGGACCCCCCCCGCTTCTTTTTTCTTTTCTTTCATGTTTTTTTGGTCATTCGACCCCATTTTCAGGTTAGAAAAACCTTTTTATCATCGCCACACGTTTTGTTTTTCCTGTATCGCTTCAGGACACATTTACAATCCTGCAGCAAAATTCCCATCAAAAACACCGGCTCCTTTGAAAGCTCAACATCCAACCAGCAGAGCCTCAAACCAGGGCTTTCCTTCCTCTGTCCTGAAGGGTTGGAGCTTCTCTCCACTGGGCTGGAGCGGCACTTTTTTAACCCTTCAGCAGCAGAGCTTCAGCTCCAGGGTTACATTCTTGAGACTAACTTTGTAAATGTAAAGGCTCTCAAATCCAACGTTAAGTGTTGCAAGTCAAACATGAAAACTAGCATATCAGATAAAAAGTGTTGTTAACTTTGACTTCCGCTTCCATTAGCCTTCAAAGTCTTCCTAATAATTCAAGTTTTACCTGTATTTCTGTTCTGAAACATGTCAGGTGAAACTACCTCCCGTTGCCGTTTGCATGACGTTCCGTTTATCTCTTTGCTGGGAAGCGTGTTTGCAGCAAACGCCTTTGTTGTTTGAAATGAGAGAAAGGACTGAATATGTGACGCTGGATCATCTGCAACGTAGGGTCTGTTGGAGCTGCACAGAAACTGCGCAGACTGGAGGAAAAAGGTTTACAGAGTGACGGCTGCATGAGTGAGGACCTGTTTAAGGATTTCCAGCAGAAAAATGGAGGCCTCTCTGGAACTCTCACTTTGTTTATGACGATTCCTTTCAGAACTGACGACAACAGCAAGCTGTCCTGACTTCTAACCATCAATACTTCTTCCTGACGCTGTGTCTGCTCGCCCCCCCCATGTCGATATGCTCAGGAAGGCAACAGCTGATTGGCTGTCGTGTCTGTGGCGGGTTTGTGACCAGCCTGAAGCTTTTGGAGCCTGAACCGGACTCCAGGGAGCCACGTCAGCCGGACCTGCAGAGCTCCAACAGCTCTTTGTTCTCAGATTTTACGACTTTATGAAGTTTGACACAAAACCTTAAAAGATATAAACAGGCTGAAATGTGATGAAGTGGAACGTGTTCTTGTTTTTGTTACAGAGCAGAACTTTGCTGCTTCACTGAAACCAGACTGAAAGGATAAACGCTCACGGCTGAAGACGTTGGCTTCTGCGGGGGTTTGTCTGAACAACAACGCTCTTGACAAAACAGACGTTGTGTCCTGACAGTGCCAATAAGAATCATTTCTCACCATTATATTACATTTTTATTACAACATCAGATTGTACAAACCAGTAGAATAAAGGATGTCTGACACATCGACAGGGAAAATGCAAATAAGATCTTACCCAGTGAAAGCCTTTTGTGAGCTAAAGGGACCTTAAAGTCCCACCACTTGACAAACATAATAAGGGAACGACCTGTAAGCTGTCTCTTTTAAACTGGAGAGATCCTCTGTTCTAAGTAGCAACTTGTATGTAAGGCTTTTGTTTATAAGAAGAACCAACAAAGTTTCTAAATCTTTTGGAATGTTTCTAACATGAGCAGCATTTAGCTCTAGGGGCGGCTATAGCTGACTGATTATTTATAATTAGAAGAAAATCCCACAACAGTCTTTACGGTATGAGAAAGGCTCACTCAACCTGCTCTGACTTAGATCAAATGTTAATCTTGGTGTGTTTGTTTGACCCAATAAAACATTGTTTTATCAAAAAGAGTGAAATCCATTGGAAACACACTCTGATCATCTTTTGATCTACCGTGAAAGCGTCCCCAGCGGTCTTTTAATGATAATTATACTCTTTTAGCCAAAATCCAAAATCTCTAGGACATAGTTCCTGCAGAGCAGCAGGAGTTCAATAGAAATTCACCTCTGAGCTGTGGCCATTCATCCCTTCCTTTCCCTGATGCTGAGAGCTCTCTGTTTACACTTTCTCGTAGTACCTTACTGCCCCTCATACCCCCAACCGGTGCAACAAAAAAGGTCAGCAGTAACGGACTATCCAGCCACACAGTTCTGAGTCAGATGCCAGCTCAGATGTGGAAACAGAAGAAGTACATCCTGATTCATAATGATCTGAATAAAGAAATACCAAGAAATACAATGTTGTACCTCGTGTTCTCTATGTATGTCCTCCATCATGAGAGATATGTTACAAGAACATGCTTAAAACACAGTTTTTGTTGGAGTCGGTCTTTAAGAATTTCTGCTGTCTTAAGCTGTGAGATGACTTTTGTTGGAACTTAGTCCTTGGAAAGCAATTATTTTATTCTTTTGAACTTGAGTGACATGGACTTATGTCTTTTTGTTTGTGGTGGCACAAATGTGAGGTATGAAGTGGTCTTAAAATAAAAATGGACATTTAAAACATGGCCTTTTAGACAAAAACTGAATGTTTGTAATAAACAAATACCAGCAATACTGGGGTTGTTTACTGTTTGCTGGCTAGACCTATAAGTAGAAAACCTGACACTTCTGGAGCATGACATCCCTGAAGGATTTAGAAAAGCTCCACAACCTTCATGTGTGTTTTTGTTTGGATCCTCATTCGCTGTGTAGCTTCTCTGCCTCGGGCCCACAAAACTCAATAACAAAAAATAAATTCGATGACATTTTGGGATCAATACGAAGTTAAAACCCTGTAAGCTAATCAAAATCTTTATTTTGTGTAATTATAGAGCATCAATCAGACTTAAACAAATAGCTGTTTGATTGATCATCTGGCTAACATAGTTTCTTGATACAAGTATTTTTTAAACAATAAATAAAGCAATAATGAAAGTTACATGTTAACTTCAAAAACACTAAAATCTAAACATTTTTAGCTAGCCACACTAGCTAGCCTCTAGAGTTTGTAAATGGCGTTTACTTATATAACAGTTTTCTACCTTCATTAAAGGCCCAAAGTGCTTTACATTCACACACTGATGGAGGCTCCGCTGCCGAACACTTGCACCAACCTTCCATCAGAGGCAATGTGGGGTTCAGTGTCTTGCCCAAGGACACTTTGACACATAGGCACGCAAGGCGGGAATCGAACCTGCAATCCTTTGATCACAGGCTGACTGCCCTTTCCACTGCACCATGGTCGCCCGCAGTTAGTTTCCACAGCAACCACATTTGATTATTTTCCGTTAAAAAGCTAAATTCAATCTCTTTAAACATCATTTAATGAGTCAATTTTAACAAAGACAAAAAATACTTTTTATCTTGATATTTCGATTAGTGACAAGCTTTCCTTTTTATTTTTTATCGAACACATTTTACTTAGACAACTAAATGGTGTATTTGTGCGTTAGCTTCTTGCCAACGTTTCTTTAATGCTTTTGCCGTTCAGTTCATGTCTGTTCTTGTTTTGGAATAAAAATAATTGGATAAATCAAATGCAATGCAGGGAGCAGACAGTGGGGAGGTTAGAAAGAGACTCATGAGAACATTTTACATTGTATCTTAAAATAATTGTATTTATGTTTACTTAGATATAAAATCAACATTTTGAGCAGCATTAATGGAACAAAAAAGCTCAATCCACACTCATCTTTAAACAAAATGCTTGTTTTTAATGCTTGGTCAAATATTTCTGTTTTTCATCACACTTTTTGATGTATCTTGTAACCTTCTGTTCTTTAAATTTCAGGTGGGTGACCTTATAACCCTGCTGGTGCAAACAGTGTAGCAGCTCCAACCTTTGTTTTTGTAGTTGTGACAAAGGTTTCCAACCAGTGTTCAGGTCTGGAAATCGAGCTGCTTGTGTTTTTTCAGTTTTTATGTCAACTTTAATCCACACCGACTAATCTGCATGATGTGGAGCAATGTTCTGCTAAAGAAACAACCATAGAGGTAGAACAAACTTTTTATCAGGATGAGTTTAAAAGTCTCCACACAGAGGAATCTACTAAGTAGTATTTTTGCCTAAACCTCTACATTTCTGTGAAGCGTTGGTCAAAGCTGAAACTCCTGACAGACGATGGCCAGTGGGCTTTTCCAAACTTCTTACGGCTGCTTTTCTCCACTTCATAATCTGCTGAAATGACAGTAATTGCATCAACACTTGAAGAGGTATGGTAGTCAAAAGGATGTAAACCCTGGAGCTAAAGTTGTGTGGTGCTAAAAGTTTACAGATCTTGTGGTACAACCAGAATCCGAAAGCAACATTCAAAAAGCAGAAGCACCCGCGTGATAATTGACTATGCTCTGTGTCTAAGTGTGAATGAAATAATGAGCTGTGAGTTTATGGGGTAAGGAAACGTAAGGGAACGTACCTCAGCACAACACCAGCCAGCGGCGGCATATTAGCGTGGGGGATCCCCGCTTAGCCTGGCAGCAACCCAGGACAGGAAGGGCGGCTGCACCAGCAGGTTAGGAAAATGGATGGAAATAACAAAGACAGCTAAGCTAACTCAGGGCTAAAGTAGGCTTACTTGCAGCCGACTATAAGAATAGCTAAATAGTTAATAGTAAAAATTAGAAACAGAAAGACAGTTGGGTATTCTGATCCTACTGACTTTTTTAATTTTCTTTTTTGTTTGTTGTTTCTGCTGCAACAGTCTGCTGCCCGTTTGCATACTTTAGCTCCAAGTTAGCTTAGCCGTTTTGGTTTCGTTATCCTCTGGTTATCAACTAATGTCAGCAGACATGCTTTGTTGAATGAGTCGACTCATACGTCTGCTACGTCTTCCAAGACTGTTTTCCACTTCTGGTTCTAAAATGACCCTCTGTTCACACGATCGTCTGTTGGAGCCTGAAAACCAGAAAATACAGCTGGAGATCGCTGTTCTTTAAATCTATATTATACAATTTTCTACAGAGCTATGACTATCAAGATAATTTCCTTATTATTGGATCAATAAAAGTTCTATTTTATGTTATTTTATTTTAATAAATAAACTGTAACACACATGCGCAGTTGGAAGAATCAATGCTCCGGGACTCACCAACCACCAACCTTGTTTGTAACATTTAAAAAAACACAGACTGATACTGAAAAGAAACGCTATTGCAACTACACTAACACAACCTTTTTCAGGACACGTAACAAACATTACATGCTAGTCACATTAGCTAATTCGCAATAAGACCATATCTTTGTTTGCAACTGGGGAAAAAAATAGATTGATTTTACTAAAACAAACGTCACTGTGACTATGCTAGCTGCAACCTTCTTAGTAACATGTAAAAAACACAGTCCAACAGCGCTACACGTTAGCCATGCTAGTAGATTCCCAACAACACACAACCAACCATTTTGACACAACGCCGTGTGTCTCTCAAAAATGCTTTGGCTTCAGAAATAGTCCGGATTTTAAAGCGTATTGTTCTTTTTGAAAGAAAATTGAGCTTACGTGTGCCAAAATACAATACTATGTTGTTCCTCTCTTGTATAAACGCACTGACAATGAAACTTTATTAACATCTTCTTTTCTTGAGGTTTTCTGTCGCTACATACACATTCCCTCTTCCACTTTGTGTAAAGGCTGTAGCCACGGAGCTAATCAGTCATTTAGAGCGTTGTCCAGCAGCGGATCACTGCTTCTGCCTTGCCACGATCCATTTTCATCTCTTCACACCATAAACACAGCTTGGTTTGTTGCTGCAGAGCCTTAAACAGACCAGCGTGATGCGTATGGCAAAACATGTAATATTTTAGAATAATAAATGACGTGCCCTGTCTGTTTGCTGTTCGTCTGCGTGTTGACGTGTGCTGGAGTGAGCTCCAAAACCCGCACAATATTCAAGTCAAATATTTACACAGAAGCTTCTTTGGCTGCAAATCTGTCCTTGACGTTTGCAAGTGGCTTTGTCTCGCGTGCGCCTGAACACACACACACACACACGAAGAACATAGGTGCACATGCACACACACTTTTGGAGTGTTAATTAGCAGGTGGAAATGCTTAAAGGGAAAGTCTGTCAGAGGATTTGACAGTGTACACACATCTTGGAGATTCCTGAGGAGGTCACCCAGCCCTCTCTTAATCCTCCCCTTTAATTGGGCCCCATGTCAGCGGACATAACAAGTCTCATCTGAACTGTCTGGAGCCACATGTGTGTTTGTGTTTGACTGTGATAAAACCACAAAAGAGGGTCACACTTATACTCTAATTGGACAGAGCCAAGAGTAGTGTCTACAGGACGCGTGCAGATGGGGGACCATTGACCGTCAAAGACAACAGAATCTAAAACAAAGCTGGTCAAGAACTTCAACATCTTTGCTGTGGCCATATAAAATACCAGCTTTCATAACACAACAGTGTGTGTTTATTGGCAAAATGTGCAGACTTGTAGATCAAAAAATGACTGTTAGTGTTTGGTCTGATTTCTGGTGTTTTTGATAAAGCAGATGCGAGGAACTAAACTGCACACAATATCATAAAAAATGATGTTGAACTCAGTAGGAGAATTACAAACAGTTGCACTCTTCTGGGAGCTCACTTCATTGTCATTATCATCATATTCGTCAAGATTGGAATGGTGGTATGTGAGTCCTCCTCCTGCTGGCTGCTTCGGACACTTCCACAAAATGCTTTGAATTTCTTTGCCCCTTTCTCCCTCAGGAGGAAATGTTCTGCTATGTCCCATCCAGCCTAGTGTGCATCAAGCGTCAAAGGGAAAATCTTTCTGTCAATTCTCTGCTGTGTCAGAAATCTCCGCACACAAAAAGCTAGTGTGGGACTATCTAGTGTCCCGGATTTTAAAAGCAATTCAGACATCATGCTCACTGCTTTTTTTAAATAACGACAAATATGATGTCACTGAAATCCCAGAGTAAAAGCTATTATATCTGAACGTTTTAAAAAGACTCTTCAGAAATTCACTGATGATGAAAACATGGACAGTTTGTGAAAAATGACCTGAAATACATTTTTTACACAGGAAACACTGTTCAAACGCAATGCATTGTGGTCTATGCACTATATAGTGTACTAAGTAGTGAAGGATTCAGACGCAACCGCTATCAAGTCCTTTTCCTCTGTGGATGGACCCAAATTGCAACACTGCAAACAAGTATTTCATTGCTTTGCTTCTGTGTCGGATTTTTTTAGTTTTGTTTCTCACTATTATTTTAAATGTTAGATCATAAAAAACAGATCAAATATTCAGCTCAAGATTAAAATTGTCTGAGCATCTTCCAATAGGAGTGATGTTCCTCGTGTTTGAGAGTGATGGCGCAGTGATGTTACCAAGATGGCGACGACTCATTGACTGGATGGAGGGGACACCCCCCCCTCCAAACATCCAAACAGGAAGTAGCCGCTGGCTTCAAGGAGCCTCAATCCCACAGCTGTTACTCAGTCATTCTATGTGTCAGAATAACCATTCTTGCTGTGATTCCTTTGTTAAAATCTTAATTTTTTTCATATTATTATTTAAAAATATTCTCTACTATTCTTATTCTGCCTCCTGTGTGTTTTTTTTACAACATTCTTGAAAATCTTTTTTTTCATATATATTCTTTATTGCAAGTTATTCAAGTTATAAACTGACCAATCAGATTGATTGACAGATTTTGTGTATCCTGTTTCTAAGTGATTGGGGTGTGGCCTTTCAACAAGTTCACTCCAGCAGTTGCCAAAAAAACGATGACTCAGTCCGACTTGGACCAGTCAGGGCTAACTGTTGTTATCTGGTTCCAACATGGCCTGTCTGTATTGTGAAAAAATGGAAACTGAGTTGACTTCATTGGCTGGAGCCAGAAATCAACCATTTTCTATGCTGACATCACACTCACTCACTCCAATTCTCATATAGTCAAAGCTTCAGCCACAGACATAAGAGCAAGTCAAATTCATTCATCCTAGTTTCCTCTATTTTTTAAAACTTGTATTGAACTCTGTTGATTTTCACAGTTAGACACAACAAAATGAGGCTGCTATCTACTGCTATCTTGAATTTTCTACAAACAAACACATTTAATACCTCCTTCAAACTTCAAACTCCTCCTCAATGTGTCCATTGATCTGGATGTATCACCTCCAAACTCCTTGGGAAGATACTTGGAAAAAAAATCTTGGAATGAGAAGTTCGATTTTTAACAATATTAGCACGGCAAGCTTGCAGAAAGTGATCTTCCCTGTTGCTTGTGTGTTTTTACCAGCATATTTTGAGCATTTCATACAAAAATCTTTTGCTTATATCGAACAAAACGATATTAGATATGATAAGACCATATTAGGAATGTGGTAAAAAAAAAACAACAAAATTTTCTGTTTGTCATTCCCAGACAACCAAAAATAAAATGGTTGCCATGAAGACAAAGCTGCCATTAAAAAAAAAAAAGTAAACTGCAGCTTTTTTCAGAAGGGCAGAGGCAGAGGGGGAAAGCAGCCACTCACACGGTGAGGGTGGGTCAAAAGGGGGCGGAGATGGTTGGTGGGGAGCATCGACGGGACATAAAACGCAGCTCGTGGCTTCAAAGAGCTGCAAAGTCGTTAGGATCTCTGTAATATCGAATGACCTCTGTATTAATAGTCCTACAGTGTTAGGATTTATTTTATAAATCATTTAGTCATCATTTATCACAAGGGTGATGCTCTACAGTTACCTGTGGCAGGTGAACGTAGGATTACAGATGCCTTAAGACTGTGAAACTCCTCACTGCACACTTTAGTTCATATTTATCAGACAGACATGAACATTTCAACACGTTTCTCTCCTTTAAACTGTCAAAGCTCAAACCTGCATAGAAAAATGGGTCCAGTGTTAGAGAATAAAAGCAGTGATCTGACTGCCATTTAAGATTTATGCAGGTTAGGAAGATGAACGCATACTGTACAGAAGACAAGGCACTGAGGAGATTGATTGACAAGGTTAACAGCCAATCAGGATGCAGTGCGCTGGTATATACAGCAAGAGAACACAGTCCTCCAAAATTTTCATAACTGCCCACAAAAGCAACAACCAGCCAATCAGAGGTCTGACTGAGGGGGCAATTTAAGGGAGGATGAACCCTGGAGAACAGCAATCCAGAAATCTAAAGTTTAACCCGAAAGCCAGAAACAAGGTCAGACTCAGAGAGACTGATGATGGCTGGGACGTGTAGAGAACCACAATGAACTGGCAGCGACTGTGAAGCAGACATGACCATGACTGCTGTAGCTACAGGAGGACACGGGAAGCATGGAAGGCCAAAAAGCTGAGGCCGCTCCGAAGGGGATTTCTTTTCTGGAACCTGTACGTGAATCCATACTCAGTTCAAAACAAACTGCTAAACTCGGATCATCTTTTGCTGCATAAAGTGTGTAAAAGTGTTCCAGTGGTCTTTTTATTATGATTCTGCTGTTTTTAGCCAGAATTTTTAAAAACAAACTGCGTCGTTTTCTAGGACGTAGTTTCTGCCGAGCGGCAGGAGTTCATTTGAACTTTGCCTTTGAGTTGTGGACGTGATAGTTGGCAAGGAAGTTAGCTCCATTGATTTCCCATCAGCCCTTTGTTTACACTCTCTCCTGTTAGCTTGAAGCGCCTCACAACCCCAAGCTAACATTGGAATAGTAAAAAAAGGGCCAGCAATATCTGAGCTATGAAGCCGAAAGTTTGGAAGGAGATGGCAGCTGAGACCAGGGACATGAAGACGTTAAAGGTCTGTTGTAACGGAGAAGGCAGGCTCTTTGGTTCGCCCATGGAAGTTGCTGCATCACAAACAACCACAGCTTTTTCAAAATGTGGGTTTCATCTGCTGCTGATCCAATACGTTTTGAAGAAAGAAATACTCAGAACAGCAGTTTCACTCTCTTTGTATAAGTCCTCCAGCATGAGAAAAATCCAACAAGAACACGTGAAAACCAGCAAAAACACGTTTTCATGGGAGCGGGTCTTTAAACTCGATTAACTCAGGTTTAAAGCAGCTCACAGACAACAAAGAAAGAGAGAGAAGACATTTCTCCACAGTCCTGATTCTGCAAATGTCTGATCCTGCAGTCTGGCCAAACTTACCAGAGGATTTTTTTCTTAGGTTGAAACTCCCGTCACGTCAAGTCCCCCCTCCCCGCTTTGACATCTGATCCATTTCAGAGATTATCTGTTGTGCTGCCAGGATTTAGCCTGGGGTCTTTCTGTGCACTTACATGAC
Source organism: Oryzias celebensis (assembly GCA_014656515.1). Taxonomy (NCBI): domain Eukaryota; kingdom Metazoa; phylum Chordata; class Actinopteri; order Beloniformes; family Adrianichthyidae; genus Oryzias; species Oryzias celebensis. The sequence continues at coordinate 35,519,366 of BNCR01000001.1, read as the reverse complement.
AGTAACACAGGATATGCTTGCAGGCTGTTGGACCATTCAACGTCTACTCACACAAAACTGCCCCTCGGAGGTAAAAGCCTCTTTCTCTTTGGCACCGGCGCTGAAAACGACTCAATGCTGGCGTTACCTCTGCCAGAAAGTCTGCTTTAAGCACATGCGTCTGCTGTTGTTCTTCAGGGTTTATTTTCAACAGTTTGCATTCTGTCACTTTTCATCATTTTGCTTAATTGTTCGGCCTTCATCTGTGTGTAACAGATGGTTGGTTTCTTTCAGCCAAAGCCTGCGTATTTTGGCTGAAACATTCAAACCTCGTCTTTGTGAAAAGTGAATCTTATTGACAGAACAGTGGAGTAATCTGCATTCATACCTCCATTTAATTTACTTTGATCTAAATCATTCAATCATTTTATATCAAATCTCGTTGATTTCAAAATCTCAAAATAAAACAGCAACAATGAACCCAGATCCTGGTGTGATCCCCACTCCTAACCATGCAGACATGGCTTCTTAGAACCATAGTATCCAATAATCCTTTGAGTACTCTAATGGAAGGAAAGGAGGAATGAATGGAGACAGTCTGATGAAAAGATTCTCCTCTAAGAGTGTTGCAGGTTCTCTCTTTGAGGGTGAACATACATTGTTCAGTAGATTCAAGTGAATCAGAACAACATGCTTCAGTGAAGTGCTAAAACACAGGTTCAGGTTCACAAATGTCCACAAATCAGACAAAAAATTAGAGACAAAAACTGTGTAGTTTCATTTTGAAGGTTTTATGTTTCCAACTGTTTCCAGTTTCTTTACAGCAAAATTGACTTGCCAACAGACAGAAAGAAGAACTAAAGATTGCTTTGCATTGCAGGGGGACGGACGTCGGACATGACGGTGTCATCATTGAATAATGACTGAAGTGAGTAATGAATAGTTGATACATGTTGTTGAATGATTGTTTGTGTCAGTGCACTGCAGATGGACCAGTGGAAGTCCGCCTTTAGCCATAAATTGTTTGAACCCTGTAATCATGGAGGTTTAGCTCCAGTGTTGACATTCTTTGAATGACCATAACGTTTGGACTGTTTGTATAACTAACATGACTTGAATGCATTCTCAAGATTTTTTTTCTCCACCTTTGAGAAAAATTGAGGTGCAGAACAATCTCACCCTCCTTCCCCTCCCTTGCTGAGAGTTCTCTGTTCACACACTCTTGCTAGCTTACAGCCCCTCAGCCCCCAATCGGTGCTACAAAAATGGCGAGCAGTATCAGAGGAACCCAGCCGGGCATGTTTGAGCCAGATGCAGCTTAAGACACCCATGAATCCTGTTTGTCTACAAGCAGATGCATTGGAATGGAGCAGAGCAGGGAGCTGGCGGCCTGCTGAGCGCCGTTTCTACACAACTAATACCATCTTTTTCAAACTATACTTTTCATCTGATTCTGATTCAAAGCAAGTTGAATAAAGAAGTATTCAGAAATGCAATTTTAATCTTCACTTTCTTCATGTATGCTCATCATCAGAAAACTGCTACAGGGACACTCAAAAAACAAACCGCTTTCTTTCTTCTTTTGCGTTTCTTTTTCTTCAGTCCTGCTCATCGTTGTTTTGGACAACAGCGCCCCCAAATGGTTGGAAATGAGAACTGCGTTTGAGCCCCTCTGATCTTTGGTCGTGACGAGAGCTCTGTGTGTGAAAACACACCAAATGAAAGTGCGACATTTATCCGCATTCTCCACCCAATCAAACCAAACCCACAGAGCCAAAGAAGCTCAACCAAACGGTGGGGGTAGGAGAGCAAAGAGGATGACGGAGGTGGGACAGTGTGTCCGTGTGTGTCTGTGCATGAGATGTCGTGCTCCAGCAGGTGTGTGTTGTCAGTCTGAGTGCTGCTCTGACTCACGATTCCGTTGGCCAGCTCTCAGGTAAACTGTCTCTTAAATATTCCGTTTAGATGAACTTTTATTTGTCTCTGCTTAGTCGATGTCATGATCACGTAATGGAGCGAGTGTTACAAGTCTCTTATTTTTAGTTTAACTCTGGTGTAAAGAAACACTGGAAAAAAGCGGGTTGATGTGAGGTCAGAGAGACTGGGTTTTTATCGGCTCCAATCATTCTTATCAGGAAGTGTGAGGGTTTCTCACGACATGAGCTGACGGGTGTAAAACAAGATGACGTCAGAGAAAAGTGGAGGCCATGGAACGCAAACACAGAGCGTAACAGAGAAAAGAAATGAGAGCCAAATCAGAGGAGACAGGGAGATGTTTTGAGGAGGGGGCGGCAGAGGGTGGGAAACTCCCAGTCCCCCTGTTTCTGCGCCTCCTAATGAAGGAGCCGAATCCAAACTATTTGTGACAGAATAGCAGTGTGATCCATCCGAATCTGCTCCGAGGCTCGGTCACCTCCACTCGGCCCTCGCACCTCGGATCCATGTGGCGTCCATGTCTGCCGCCAGGTTGAATGTATCAGCGTGTTTGAGAGGCAGCGGGATCGCAGGAGTGAGAGGGAGACGGGCCACGTCGACGACAGACCAGAAATGCTGGGGGGGGGCTGTTTTGTGCTTCTTCTGCGGTTGTTTAGAGTTTGGTTTTGGACGGAGCCTCCAGTCTGCAGGCGCTGGCAGACTTCCATGAAGGGAGGAGAGGTCCACGGGCTGGGGGGCTTCAGATATCAGAAATGTAGTAAAGGTGTGTTTGTTCAGCAACTCATTCTGTCAACGGAGTTAAAGGGAAAAACAGTGATGCTAACTTGAAATGATTATTAGACAAATGAACGGTGAAACCAGACGGGAGTTTCAGCTGTTTTATGGGAAGAAACGCTCCAGGTCAGCAGAACCTGGGCTGAAGTATGGATAAAAGAGGCTCCCATTGTTTTTGTCTCCAAGATGTGCTTTTTCTTTCATTTTGGAAACCTTAAAAGAACTGAACTCCAAAAAACGGAAAAAAATCTCTATTCAGTTGACTGTGAATCAGGAGCAGAAATGCGTTTTCACACTGAGGGCTTTTGTGACATGATAAACATGCTGGGCCTCCTGCTCTGAGCTCTGAGCAACTGGAAAGGGAAGAGGGGCGGGGTTGCTCTGCACCACTGTCCTTGCCCACCACTCAGAAGTGAATTTTGAATGAACAAATGTCCTGGAAAACAACACAGGACTTTAGATTTTGTGTAAAAACAGCACAGTCACAGTTAAAAGACCACTGGGAACATAAATATAGAACAAAAGATGATTGGACTGGGACTTTTACATACATACAGGTGTTCTTGTTTCTGTTTGTCTATCACCTGAACCTCCCACCTTCACCTGCTGCCTCTTGCGTGCTCAGAATGAAGTAGTTTAGGCTTCATAAGGTTTTTGGGGCTTTAGCATTAGAATAAAATTGGGTTATATTTGATGTTTTGACGTATATTTTGGACATTTTTCTCAAACATGTCAATGCATTTAGTTGAGTAAAAGTTTACGTGTTCTACTGATAAAAGATTCTTTCTGTTCTATTGTTTAACCTGGAGGTCTAATTGTTACAGATGTCAGACAAACTCAATAAAAATGAAAAAAACTTGACTTTCTGGATCATCAGAACCTGCCCAGAACTTCTCTAACAGTTTGTCAGATAGCATATTTGATGAGCGACGTCCGAGCCACGGTTTCATTGGCATGACCCCACATCAACAGCCTCAACCTCAAAAACCTCCATCTAAACATGATGTGAGTCTGACTGCGTAACAAATGCCGGTCCAGACGCTGACTCTGGGGTGGATCGGTGTCCTTCGGTAAAAATCCACTAAGGCAGACAGTGCGCTTAGCAGAGATCTGGAGCAGCGGTTGACGTGGCTGACAGATGGAGAGCAGACCTTTGGTGGCCACAGGCCCATCTGATCCGGGTACAGAGCCGGTATCAGCTGGACTGGACTCCACTTGACCCGTCAGGGACAAAAAGTTATTTTTGGGACAGCATCTTTGTGTCTGCCTGCTCACTCCAGGAAGAACATGTCTTATCAGAACCACGTTGCGTTCACGGAGAGGGCCATTTTCCAAACACGTCGCTGTGCACGCTCATGTGAAGCACTGACTTATGGGCTTTGTCAGAGTACAATGATGTAATTTGTCACGCTGACCCATTCAATCAAAGCCTTTTTTCTGGATTATTTTTCTACAGTAACTTCGTCTGTTAGAAAAACATTTCTTTCTGCTGCACTTAAGTTCAGAATTTGGATCAACAACGAGCACAGACAACTGGTTGTTTTCAAGGACCCCCAGAAGGTCCTGCCCAAATGTTCTGAAAGGCTCCAAATGTGTCTGTTGTTTTTATGCAGTCATTGATGCATGTTTGTCTTTAGAGCGCCGTGAGCATGTGATGCGTGTTCAGGAACGCACTAAACAGACATCTTTATAGCGTTTGGTGTTCACACTGGACTGTCGCTACCCAATACTTGAGCGAGTACTCACAATTACAAGAGGTTTGGTGCGAAATGTCAAAGTGGTAAAAATCTTACAAATCTTGTTCCAGGCGTTCTCCTTAACAGCTCGATTCCGATTTATGCAGACACAAACTGCATTTGTTAATTCCTCCTCCACGATCACTTTTCAAACGGTCCACGATTTAAAAGGACGCTATCCATATGTCACTACCAAATTTGAGTTCCTGACTGGTCAAACTGGTTTAACTTTTGTGGATTGAGTCCAAAAACAGACTGAGAAGCTAGTATAACAACCATGAACACAGTAGCCACATTTACGGGTGTTTACATAGACTTCATTGGAAGTGGTCGTTTGAACGCATGTTTCCGAGCTCGGTATGAACGTAGCCCTCAACTTCTTGGTTGGTTGGGTTAAATAGCTAGCTAGTCCACTGTCTCTCTGGGACATTACGTGTTAAGCTGGTTTGGGAAACATGCTTTCCTGCGTCTGTCAGTGGATAACAACTGACTGCTGAAAGTGCTCCTCTGCAGGCAGTGGAAAGAATGGAGAAGACGACTGCTGTTGATGTGATGGACCGACATGCTAGCAATATGTTTTTTCCATCTTTCTGGTTTATACCAAATGTTGCTGATGGTTGTGGTTTAAGTTTGGTCTCCATCTCAGTGAAACATGGACACAGCTGGAATGAGAAGCTGCTGTCATCTTGAGGTAGAATGCCTCCTGGCTGATAAATGCAAATATCGACAAAAGCAAAAGCCTGAGATGAAATCCATGTTTTTGTAGAACATCAAAGACTCATGCAGATTCCCTGATGGGAAATTGGTTTGACGATGACCAGGATGCAAGAGACCAAAAGCAGACATGAAAGGAAATGACATATTCATCCAACTGAACTGACCTAAAACCAGAAGCTATTAACACAAAAAGTGCCACACAGATAGTCTGAGTCAGGGATGGGCAACTCCAGGCCTCACATTCCTGCATGTTCTCCATCTTCTATGTCATGTTCTAATTGGCTGGACACACCTGACCCAGGTAATCAGTCATGAGTAGGGCTTGGACATTTGGAAATCATGCAGACACTGTGGCCCTCGAGGCCTGGAGTTGCCCATTTCTGGTCTAAATGAAGCAACTAAAACCAGAGTCTAAAAATCCTCAACTGCATTTGCAGCTAAAAATGGGCTGTCTGAGAGTGAAAAATGGGGAAACGTTTTGTTCACGTCTGCACAAAATCTCAAAGCCATAGACCGCTTATTGAGCCTGTAGAGCAAAATGTTCATGCACAATTTTTATGGGAATGCTGCGAGCAACATGTCCTAGCAAATACTTAAACAACACGCAAGTGTTGGTCAGCATTTGTACATGATCAGTAAGTAGTCAGTAGATGAGCCTTATCAGCGCCCATAGTGCAGCGTAATACACCATATGAGCGTAAGAAACTTACATTATTCTTAGAAATACTTCGAGATACACTTAACCCATAGACCAGAATGGTACAACCCAGTTTCATGACGTCTCTTGAGGTGGTCGTTGGATTTGGGTTGGATTTATTTCAAGCAATAAAAACAAAGAAAACAACCAAAGAGGACAAAGAGATAAACATCTATAAATTCACGATCAGTCATTACTTCATTGTAAAGGGATCCATCCACACACACATGTAAAGGAGGCTGTCATCATAATGAGACTTTTTTGTGCCTATACCGTATATTCAATGCACGACACATTGAATCCAACATTGTCCACATTGAGCTGCACTTGCACTCCACTTAAGATGCAGTCACTCCTCTCGATGACCTTCCACAGGCCTGGAACAGCACTGGAACGGGTCAACCCCTCATACGGGTGCGTGCTTAAACTAGTACTTGACTTCTGGGTTAGAGATGCTACTCTTGTAGATCAACATTTCCAAATAAAGGGTAAAGATGTGTAAAAGTGCTGATCCTACAAGAACGATTTGAAATGAACAGAATAGGCCTTTAAACTTCTCCTTTCCTGTTTGTCTTCCAGAGAAGATCCACACATGACATCCGAGACTGTGGGGTTTCTTCTCCGGCTGCCTCCCAGACGTGGAATCATGTCTGAGTGGAGGACACCACTGAGTCACCACTCCCCCCCGTTCCTGCCGTTCACTCCCCTCCTGTCCCTGTCCTACCCCCCCGCTCGGGGGCAGCCTGCGAGGCGTCCAGCCTGTAATTACGCCGCGGATGCAGGACTCACAGGACAGGCATCCAATGACTTCATCCTCCATGTTGGACACGAGGGAGACAGACAGTGACACCTCTGGTCACCGTGACACACCAGCTCTCAGAGTTCTGCTCCATTTGAGCAGGTTTCTTTGCTGGGGGGATCATGGGGGAAGTGCTGGACTTTCTCAGCAGAGATCAGTTTTGCATGAAACATGTTATGTTTTTTTTAAAAAAAGCCTGAAATAAGGAGCGTGATTTATATGTATTGTGATCATTGAGTTCATTTATAAATCTTGTGGATTGGAAAGAACAGATCCAAATGGTAATGTGTGCTGACACTGTGAACACGGTGACCGAACACGGTGTGATTCAGGGAACGTGTCTGTGCTGAAAGCAGGAGCAGTGGTTTGTGAAAGCTCAATCGTTTTTAGATCTCATGAAGTGAACTCCCAGCGCGAGCTGAAATGTACATTTCCTGTCCACAGTGATAGCAGTATATTATTGAATACGTCCTGATATTCCAAATGTGACATAGAACAGCAGTCAGTGACGTCTGAAAGTTTTTTCTCTGTGTCTTCAGTTGGTTCACTTTTAGCTTTGCTTATAAATCACACTGTAAAAAAGATCAAAGACACAAAACTTTTTACATTAAAATAACTCAACATGTTGCCGACCTGATGGAATAATTTTCCTCTTTCATTCTGTCAGTACATGGTAGGAAACTTGAGGCATTAGCTGATAGGTTCATTCTGAGGGTTCATTCTGGTGGGGGGTCTCCACTGCAGCAGCAGCATTTTCACTGCAGCAGTGGTCTCCAATGCAGCAGCAGCAGTTTCACTGCAGCAGCAGCATTTTCACTGCAGCAGTGGTCTCCACTGCAGCAGCGGCGGTCTCCACTGCAGCAGCAGCGGTCTCCACTGCAGCAGCTGCAGTTTCACTGCAGCAGCAGCGGTGTCCACTGCAGCAGCTGCAGTTTCACTGCAGCAGCAGCGGTCTCCACTGCAGCAGCGGCGGTGTCCACTGCAGCAGCAGCAGTTTCACTGCAGCAGCAGCGGTTTCACTGTACAGGTTAACTGCCATTTTCTTTAGTGCACGTTTTCTCCTGTTTATGTTATCTAGGGAGACTCGAGTTTCATCTTAGTTTTTCCTTTTCTTTCATTTACATGTTTGTGTTTTACAGATCTGTGTGTTCAGACAGGTGGTTTTGTTTGTTATTTTGGCTTTGGTTCACCCTGAAACCTTTAGTTATTGTTGTCTTCTTATTAATAAATGTGTCATTTATTTTCTGGAGACAATCGTTTGCTGTTTTTTCTCTATTACATTTGTATTAGTTTACCTTTTATTTTATGCTCCACTCTCCTAGACAAAAAGGCCTGTAACGGATGGCCACAGAAAACCATTTGCATGAACATATGTTGTCTCTATGGGTTCATCAAGAGCTCTACCTTGATATCTGGTGTAGATCAGCTCCGTGTCCCGGAAAACCTCTAACCATTTCTCACCTGCAGAACAAGACCCATCTGTAAGCGAAGTTGTGACTGAGGCTTTCAAAGTTTAGCGCAGAAGAACCATTGCATGTGATCCTTTGTTTGGACTGCAGTTCCTGTGTTCTGACTGCTGCAGCTGCACCATGACACACCTAAAAGACAGCAGTCGCTTCCTATCCAGTCGCTCTGAAACCCCACAGTGACAGCTGCCTGCAGGGCCTCTGTGGTGGGATCAGACCCCTGGTCCCTCCCTCTGCACCGCAAACACACACGGTCATGATGCCATCAGCTCCACTGCAGCGTTTGATGGGAGACACCTTGCTGCAAGAAGCACTTTCACTCTCCATGTACTTCACACAAGCATGTAAACCCTCCACCAGCGTGACTGCCGGCTCGGAAACGTGAAAGCTCCACAGCGAGTCCAACAAGGCGGTTTGTCAGATAAACCACCGGGCAGCAAGCACAGGAAGGACGGGACTGCCATCTAAGTCAGTGTGCCAATGAGATTTGCCTTCCTTCTGTTTCTCCACCGCCATGCTGTTCTGTTCATGCAATCCTGGATGATCCTCTCAAACAGGAGGACCTGGTAGCTCCTCTGAATCCCATCAAGCAGGAACCCTCCTGCAGATCAGTGTCAAACTGAGGTTGTCAATTTATTGGGTCAATAAGGATTAATTAGTTGCAGGTCATGATTAACAATAGCAAACAAAAAAACACTGAAACAACTGCTTGGTCCAAGTCTTCAGATTCACAAACTCCTTCTGAGATAAATGAAGATTAAGGATTTTGAAAAAATACAAAGGTGTTGATGACTTTTCAGGGTTCAAATGCCCAAAAGATTCTTTTGGAGACATTTTCTTTCCTTTACATTCTTGGCTACTGTTATTTGTTGCATGTTCAACACAAAATGTAGACCAGAATTTTTCTGTGTGTTTTTGGCTTCTGTGTTGAAACTAAAAAATAAACCAGCTGATTCATGGGGATTTCCTGATGGTCGAAGAGTAACGGTCCATCATGGTGCTAAAGGGTTCAACCTCTTTGTGTTGCAAAGGAAGTATTCAAAAATGTTTTCTGTGTCATCAAAGTTCTTCCTCCTTCAGAGAGAGACTGTGCTCTGACATCTTTGCTGAAAGGAAAAGAGATTCCATAAAACGACATGAATGGTGGAAATCAACTGGTTTTTATGACTGTATTTACAGAACATAGACAAAGGACTAAAATGATCTTACTTTATCTGTTTTAAAGCTCCTCTTGTCCAGCCAATAATTGCAGAATGAAAGCACCTGTGTCAGCAGACAGCTGTCTACTTCAGACAAATGGTTGATAGGTGGAATCTAGGCAGAGTTTAGCTGCAACATTTCATGTGCTCGTTTCACTTACTGATTCTTGATAGCACCTCACAGCATGCAGAATAAAGCTATTCTATACCAAAAACACCACCAATCTGTTCTTAAGGCATGAAATCAGATGTGAGAGATCACCACTGTCTCTGCTGTCAGGATGAAGGAAACTCCTAACTGCAGGGGATCCTCGGCTAAACGTTTGGCTTCTGTTTCCTGGTTGTGTTTCTTCTTCCAAACCAGGTTCATGTTCTGGAATTCAGGAGCAGACCCCACCACTTGGTGACCACCTCTGTCACCAGACAGGTGCTAAAACATTTGCAACATTTTTCCTGATTGGCTTAATGACAGAGGATGTGATCTCCAATCTCAGGTGGAGATCATCCCAGCCTTCTGTGATGCACTAAGTCTCTAACCCTCCAACATCTCCTGGAGAGTTTCACTTCTCCACTCTTCACTCATCCATCTGAAAGGTTTGCCAGCTCCTTTGGAAGTTGATAGTTCACTGCAGAGAGGCTTAAATGTTTTTCCATCACTCTCAGAATCTGAACTGCCTCACTGCCTATTGTTCACCACAGTAAACAAAGCATGAACATTATATTGTAATGGTGCGTTTTGTAAGTTTTCCATCAATTGGTGAATACAGGCCGATTCGTGGACTCATCCATCATGGGTATCTACAAGGTCAGATTCCTACAGTCTTCTCTGTTGTCTTTCTCCATGCTGAATGCCTGGATCAGGTGTGTTAAGAAAAAGCTACAAAGGTAGACTTATTCAGAAAATACTGAACTTTGACACCTGGCAAGTTACTGCCTTGCTTATGTCTGGTCAGCTCCTTGATGGAGCACCATCAGAACATGGACATGCTGCTCTTTATCTGTCAGAAATACTGAAAGGGTCTCAAACTAAATGGCAATGAAGTCAAGTCAAGGTTAACAGCAGTAACACAGATGTGGACAAAATCGTGCACCACTCATGAAGCCACTCGCATTAGTGTCAAAACGTCTGAAGGAAGAAGATTTTTTGTTCAGTTGCCATGACTCCACTTCACGATCGAAACTGCTCTAGCCGCTAGAGGTGATGCCACATTGTGTTGCTCTTCAGTTATTTGAGTTCCATGTCACGGTACAAGCCTGCTGAGAGGGGCTTGAAGAGCATGAAAATACCTGGGAAAAAGATGTTCCAACACCAGCTAAAAGGGATTATCAATAAATTATCAATATCATCAATCGACGGATGATCGCAATGTTATTGAAGAAATAGAACTTTAAAATCATTTTCAGATTTTGCTATCAGAAGGTAGACTTGAACTAAAACCACTTTAATTGAGGCGTAATTAAGATGTCAGGGATTCATTCTGATGCCAGTTTTTTTATGTAAAAAAGTATGCATGTACAACCCTATCATCAAGAGAAGAAAACTTGTTTTCTCCTGATAACAAGACAGTGGATGTTGTTATCACCAGAAAACTAAAGGAAAAAGCCCTTCTTGGCTTCCATACTTCTTACTCTTTGCCTTCCAAACAAATACAGTATGGATGCACCTTTATGAAAAAAGGAAACAGCCCTCTGCACATAGATGAGTCCACAATGTTTTGGTTGGATGAAGGTGAGGGAGTCAAGACTTCCACCTAAAAAACAAACTTTTACTTCCTTTAAGCAACATAAATGACTCAAAAGATTCACTTAAAACAATGGCAAGATCAATGACTCAAAACCAACCAAAGAGGACACACGTGACTGGGCTGGTTCATCCAAGCTTGATCTGTGACCTGCATGTCACTGCTTCTATCCAGCGAATATCCAGTTGGCTCTTTAAGGTCGTCTGTCATCCAATTCTGCCGTAAATAATGACTCAACTTTATGGTGATGGTTTGTGAGGCGAAAGGCTTTTTTATTTCATTTGTGAGACAGACAGAATAAAACAGAGCCTACATGAAGCTGTTTCAGCCTCGTTTTATTCCTAAAACCTGCTCAAGATGAAATGTTAAAAAGAAAAACACCTTAAAAATGTGACGCCGCCAAGGCTTTGGAGCTGATAAGACTCCAGGTTAAACCATACAGAGGGGGAAGCAGTAAAGCAAATTGAGTTCTGGAAATCTCTCTGGTTTGATAAAGACTCTGCAGTCTGTCAGCGCCTCATGTGCGTCCTTTGCAGTCCTGTCAATCAGCCAGTTCATTAAAAACAAGCCTTTAGATTGCATGAATGTTTGGATTCTGATTCAGGCTTGTGTTGTTGCCTTCATTGCGCCGTCCAAAAATGTGTTTCTATCATCGCAGCACGACTCTAATCAGAACCAGGTGCCTCCTGTTCAAATTAACATGTGGTTCTAACTTTCCCCTGTTTTGACAAATGCATACCTGGGTTTCTGACCAGTAAGACCATAAAATGCTGGAACGGGGAGGGGGGGCAAGGTAGAGCAGAGTGATTTCACCTTGCATGCAATCCTCCTCTGCTGATATGGTCCACCATGACACATGCCTGGAGTCCTGCTTATTGCAGGATCTATTGTACTTGGCTGATCTGGGTTCTTTTTGTGCGTGTGTTCAGTATTTGTGTTATTGGTACATTTGCGGAGGGTAATAACACAGAGCAGTCAGTCTTTCATGTCATATTTTCATGATCTCTGATTGCTGGTTAACAGATGAAACGTTAAATTAAATCAAGTCTGTTCCTTGGCACCTAAATCTCACCAATGGAAAGATAAAATACTCAAGTGATGCTTTGATTAATATAACTTGATGTTGAAAAATTTCTAATTAAATATGGAACTCAACCTGCATGATATACGAGTTTAGTTTCTATAATACAAAGACCCAAATCATTTCAATGTGTGCAAGGTTGGGTCATGTCAATGTTTGGTATCAGGTGGGTCTATAGATATAGGACTTGCCGCTAGTTTTGACTCAATGTTGAGTTGTTGGGAGTAGACTCCCCATGCCACTTCAGGCTCCACCTTTGTCTTTTATAATCCCATGGGAGGCATTGCAGATGATCTGACAAGAATATATGTATATCTCTAAGGATCCATAATCCACTAGGCAATGACAATGACAAGAACTAAAAAAAAAAAGAATAAAAACTTGTAATACAGTGGTACTTCCATCCCCCAAGAATGTACCTGCGCTCAACATAGCCATCACTAGTTCACTGACATAAAAGCCACAGTGCAATACAAGGAAATGTGCAAAAACCAAAAAGGCTTTAACCCAACTTTGTTTAAACCAACCCAAAGCATTAAAGATCTACCCCGATGAAAATGATGTTTTAACATGTTCCTGTGGCAATTTTCTGATGAATGAGGACATATTTAGAGAAAGTTAAGCTTTAAATTGCTTTTTTGAGTATTTCTTTATTCAAATCATTTTTATTCAGGAGCAGATGGAAGTATTCTGTTGGAAATAGCTGGTACTTGATACGTAAAATCTATCATCAGCTTCCTGCTCTGCTCCATTCCAATGCATCCACTTGCAGATCCATGAACGCCTTTGTTTTCCTCGTTTCCATTTTTGTTGCACCAGTAATGTTAGCTTGGGGTTGTGAGGGGCTGTAAACTATTGGAATAGAGTGGAAACACAGAGATGATGGGAAATGAAGATGGCTCACTCTGTGCCAACAGTCCACAACTCAGAGGTGAATTCCTTTAGACCTCCTGCCTCCTGTAGAAAAGCACTCCAGTTTTTAGATTTAGGCTAAAAATTGTATCATTTTAATTAAAAGACCACTGCGAACGCTTTCAACAAGATCAAAAGATGATCAGAGTGGTCTTTAATGCCCTATTAAAACAATCCCATTTATTGCTTTGCATCTCTGTCTGTCTCCTATTGGTCGTTTGTCGATGAGCTGCCGATACTTAATGCTACAAATCTGAGCAGAGCCAGAACATACTATGCTAATGAAGGTACACAGAAAGAATCAAGCTTTCCAAACCATGACAGCTGATTATTTTGAAAACACACAAGCTACAAAACGATACACTTTAAGAGGAAAGTGCGCTAAACTTTTAAGAACCAGCAAATTAAAAAAAAAAAGAATTGTTAGTTGATTCACTCCATCAAGTTCAGCTCACCTTTATGCAGATGTGACGATAGAAGGAATTAGAGAACCTGACTTTCCAAACGTCTCAAAAACATCCTTCCCAGTTCAATATTTAAGATTTTTTTAAGATTGTATAGTTTTGTTGTGTCTGAATTAGAGATGTTCTGATCCGGTTTCTTTGGTCCAGATCCAATGCCACATCACTGGACTTTGACTATCTGCCAATACTGAGTCCCAATCCGATACTTTTAAACAGATCCAGGGTGTTCTGTTTCTTGAAATGCCTTTGTAGGTCGTTGTTTGCATTAAGACAGATCAAAAGAGACTCTTGCTGTCAGTTATATTATATTTATAACCTTTATTACGATAGTTACTGAGCCGACAACTCCAAATGAATCTCTTGCTAACTTATCCGAGCAGTTTTTGTGCGCCTCCTGCTCAAACTATTGCTGTTACTTCCTCTGCTTTATAGGAGCAAAATTCTTTGTTCCGTTTAGGACATGCAGACTTCTGAGAGTATTTATCTGTACTAACAATCTTAGATAGTAGATAGATCATAGATAGATAGATAGTGCTGATCAATATAATGACAATGAAAGAATAGAGATAGAGAGATATCCTATCTCTGATGGGGATTTGGATCCAGACTGAAACTTGTGACTCGGCCCAATTTCCTATGATTGGATTGGGGCAGCCATTATATTACTGTAAAATGCTGTTTTTAAGCAGACCTACAGGCCCCTTTGCTGCCCCCCACTGGCTTGGAGGTCCTCTACATTTGCAGTCGTCTACTAATAGATATGAATTTTGCCATCATTGACCTGATAGGACCTCTCATTGTTGGAGAAGCTTCTAGGAAGAAGCCTTGGTTCAGGTACTAAAAGTTGATGCAAAACTTGTGAGTTGGAAACCACTAGCCGTTCGTGCTACAGACATCCTGTTTGTTTTGATGTGAAGTGAGAGAGAAAATCTGTTCTTTTAAATACCCATAAACATGTAACTGGGCAAAATTTAAATAGTTGTAACTCGGTTTATGACCGTAACCTTTCAGTTCTCGCACCAAATGAATGGTTAGTAAACAGAAGTTTTTTTTCTTTCATGCAGATTTGTTTTAACTTTACAAAGAAACACAGTGGGCTATTTCTGTTTCTGCTTTCAGGCCTTCTCATTGACTCCATATGGGTAATTTGCAACTGTAATTAGAAATGGCTCTAAGTGAAATATTGTGTTGGGACCTTTGTGCGTTTGGGCTGAAGTATGTTATTCATATTTCTAACACACTCATCAATATGCAGGCATTTTCTGGAATGCTGAAGGTAGATGATCCTTCATTACATGAAAAATTAATGAAATGAATGATATAAATATCTCACGGATAAAAGCTAAAGGCTAGGACTCTTGGCTCTACAACAAATTCATTTTGCCAAATGTGAACTTTCTCAAAACATTTGCAGAGTGTCAGTGTTTACAGATAAGGACAGATCTTGGATTTCGGGCCTAAAACATAATTTTTCAGGACAAAGGGTCTACTTTCTTTCTTATCCATAAAGGTAATGATCTTTCTAGCAGTTGCTGAGGTTTCTTACTTGTTCTAGGTTCTAGGTCACATTGTCATTGACTCTGGTTCTATAGGAGGTTTCTTCCTCTTGGAGGGAGTTTTTCTGAGTCACTTATAGACCCACTCTGATAAAAATGGAGTTTTGGTGTTAGTAACATGCTCTTGTGGCATTTTGATGATGGAGGACACTTTTAAACAAAGTAAAGCATAAAACAGCATTTCTGAGTTTTTCTTTATTCAAACTGTTGTAAATTAGGAGCAGTCAAAAACAAATGCGGTTGGATAAAGATCGTATTTGTGACGTAGAAATTACACTGAGGGGGCCACAAGCTTCCTGCTCTGAGCTCTCAGCAACGGGGAGGGGAGTGGGGGGCGGGGTTGCTCCACATCAATGATCCCGCCCACAAGAAGTGAATTTCTAATGAACTTCTGCTGCTCTGCAGAAACTGAAACTGAAAATGACAAAGTTTTTTGGATTTTTGTTGAAAATGGCATCAAAATAAAAGACCACTTAGAACACTTTGACAAAACATCCAAAGATGAGCGGCGTGGTATTTCTATGGAAAATTATATTTTAAAGTACCTTTCGCTGCTCATTCCATTCCAAAGACAAAGAGACAAAGAGGTCATCTTCACACACCTACTGTAAACGGAAGACTCTCAGCTTCCAGTGGTAAACACAAAGAAGACACAGAAATTAGACAAAGGACAAAAACAGAATTTAGCTTGAATTCAGCTGCAGGTCAGGCCCTCTTGAATTTGAAAATTAAAAACTAATGTTGGGTTTTCATCTGGGACCACGACGCAGTCCAGGCTGCCAAAGCGCCGAAGATGACGTTAAAAACGATGGGAGAGATCAAGATGTCTCTTGTTTTGATGTCTGGGTGTTGGGCAGACTGAACAGCTTTGAAGGGGAAAGGTTTTTGAAGGCATTAAAAAGTCTACCTTGAAGTCAAATGGGTGCTTGGTCCCCCCCTCTCATAAATGTACTACATGTGATCAATATTAGGGCAATCCTGAGCTTGCTCCTCTCGGGCGTGGAATGTGCTCCTGTTCTTTAAGCCATGAGCTGGATCAGAGCGGCATTCAGTGTAACTGTTTTCATTTCTACAGCCAGGATTTCTCTCCTCAGTGAAGAAAACTCGCTGCCCAAAGCTCCTGTGTCCACAATACAACACCTGGAAAAAGAAAGTCTTCATTAATCTCTGCAGAGAAGCGGCGGTCGGAGGCTTTCCAAACCACATGTGAGGCGGCACGGCGGCTGCCTTTGTTTGAGAATCTCTCTGGGTTATTCTCAGGTCATTTTGGCTGAGTGCTTTCTTAACTGAATCTTAAAGCGGATTGTTTAGTGTGCCACTGTTAAAGAGCTCTAAAAATATCCGTGTGGATGCAGTGACCGAATCTGTTTGGGAGTTGAGGAGGGAGGTAATCCTCTCTGGTCTTGTCACTCTGAACTAACTGCTGGTGAATGAATCATTAGGAGACGACCCCGAGCTGGATCACTGTCAGTGTGCCTCTCATCCCAGAACAGGATACATTTATTCTTTCAGATTTTATAATAAACACTCTAGATTTGATGATTTAAATAACATTGGAATGGTTCTTTCAAAATCTTTCCTACAGTTTGTGGGGTCTGCTCACAGTCAAAAAACTGACATTCAAACAGCTTTTAATTTGCGAAACCATGCAAGCAGACGTTAACCTATTCCACCTCATGTGTAAAAAAGAATGAAAACAGAAGGTAGTTAAAAAAAATCATAATTTAGTTACAATATTTTATAAATAATAACTCTATATGTAATGATTTGAACCCTATTGAAGAAGATCAGCTCATTTTTAGACAGCAGAGGCTGGTGCTGCAAACATCTCTGACCTACTTACTGCGGCTCACCTAACTAAGGGCCTGGTCACACCGCCCAACTTTGCTGGAACATACCTGGAAAGGTTCCGAATTTTGACAACACTCGTCACCTCGCACAAAATGGGGGAAAAGAATCAAACACGCAGGCGCTGGTGTAGCGATGTACCCCTGAAGGCGGCGTAGCTTTAGCATTGGTTTAGCTTCAGTGATGGTGATGGAGTTTTTGGGCTAATTCGATGTCCATT
Source organism: Oryzias celebensis (assembly GCA_014656515.1). Taxonomy (NCBI): domain Eukaryota; kingdom Metazoa; phylum Chordata; class Actinopteri; order Beloniformes; family Adrianichthyidae; genus Oryzias; species Oryzias celebensis. The sequence continues at coordinate 35,502,241 of BNCR01000001.1, read as the reverse complement.
TCTCCCCGTATTTTTGGCCAAATACCGGTCCCACTCCGACTCATCAAAGTTCATTGCTGCCATTGATCACTGCTTCAACAGCCGACACCGTTCCTGCAACGCCCTGTCCGCTCGTAAGACACTAATGTCCGCTCCACCAACATTTGTGCAACGTGTAGTTGCCGCCAGTGCAGCGCTGGTGAATGAGCGGTGATCCAGCGTTCTAGATTTCTGCGTTGGCCTAGCGGACCCAAATGTCCACGGACTTGCGTCTAGCGGAGTCAAACTTTGACTGGGCGTCGGTGGAGCGGGGGGGAACTTTACCGGAGCGGAGAATGGACCTCTCCTCACCGCTGAAATATTTTTTGCAGCTCAAAACTTTCAGAGCGTTGGGAGGAAATCTCGAGGAACATCAGCGGTGGTAGAGCATATGCGGCGTTGCTTTAACTGAAGCCAACCTTTGTTGAATGCTGATGAACGGCCACGAGCGGTGAGGGTTTTTTTCACAGCTCCAGGAACGCTCCAGCAAAGTTCGGGTGGTGTGACTGGGCCCTAACATCTTGTCACCCACGACTTAAATGCTGTAGGTTGAGACTCCAATCTTGTGAGTTGGGACTCAGATTTGGTGGGTTGTGACTAGGATTTCATGAGCCACGACTCAAATCTTGTGGGTTGCGATCTACGAGATTTTTATACATAAATGATCTTTGTCAAAAATATTGCAATTTGCCCTTTTTGCAGACAATACAAATTTATTTTGTTCTCTGAAAAACTTTACATTAGTACATTAGCTTCTACTATAGAACAAGAAATGGTTTTACTTCAGAAATATTCAACACGAACAAACTCTCTCTCAATTTAAACAAAACAAAGTTTATGTTGTTCACTAATAAAAAATCTTCCTCAAATGTTAAATTAATGTGGAATTGTGTTAACATAGAAAGAGTTATTGCATTTAGATTTTTGGTGAATATTGTTGATCTTGCAACTGTCAACAAAGTGAAATATCAAAGTACCCTATTCTGTATTGCTCTTTGATTGTACAGGTTTTTTTTTGTATTACCTGGAATTTTGGGGTTATTCTTATGATTCAAACATAGAGCCTTTAATAATTTTCCCCAAAAAATCATTAAGAAAAATGCATAATCATAATTCCTATAATAAGCCCCCTATGAACTATTTCTGAAGTCAAAGTTATTGAAATTTAAAGATTAGCGATGCAACAAAACATGGCGAGCAACATTGGAGTTATCCAGCAGTACAGTTTAGATTCCAGCTCAAATGAGGTAAACAAAGATGTACATGGATCTATTTGTCTGCAGGTGGATATATCAAAACGGAGTGGAGTCTGATCCACCCAGCCAGCACATTTTTGTGTCACAAATACAATCTTCATTCAACTGCATTTTTCCATCTGCTCCCAATTCACAACAATTTGAGTAAAGAAATACTCAGAAATGCAATTTTTAGTTCAATTTTCTTTGTATATGTCCTCCAGAAAATGCCACAGAAACATGTTAAAAACATCAGAAACAGCCAGAAGAACATTGACTGACCGTTCTGTATCTGAATTTAAACTTACAATCCAACCAATATTTAGTAACATGCTGAGCAAACACTCTGAGAGCAGCTCCCACAGTTTCAGTCATAGAAAAAATAATCAGTTTGTTGATGACTCCATGGAGGCCCTCAGGAGAACACTAGATGTTGTTGCTCCTTTGAAACCAAAACTATTTAGACAAAACCGAGTATCACCGTGGTTTAACACTGAAACACGTTCCCTTAAACAAGTAACCCGTAAGTTAGAAAGAGAATGGCGCCGATCCGGCTCAGAGCAGTCCCTGAATAACTGGAAATATAGCCTTTTAAACTATAAAAAATCTCTGTGTTAAGCCAGAACCCAATACTATTAAGCTTTAATATCACAGAATGGAAATAATCCGAGATTTTTAGTACTATAGCCAGGCTGACCAGCAGTCACAGCTCAGTGGAACCACATATTCCTGCTACTCTCAGCTCTGAGGAATTTCTTTCATTCTTTGATTGTAAAATCCTAAATACTAGACAAAAGCTGAACAAAGTTATCCCTACTATCAGCCCAGAGCAGGCTAAAACAGTAGAAACAAAGGCATCTATAGAAACCTCTGTAACATTAGACTGCTTCACTGCTGTAGATCTATCAGAATTAACATCACTTATTACATCCTCCAAAAGCTCAACTTGTCTTTTAGACCCAATCCCCACTAAGCTTTTTAAAGAAACCTTCCCCTCAATTAATGAATCAAATTTAACTATTATAAATACTTCCATAGAAACAGGGAATATAATCAGGAAACACTGGATTAATTTTCACTGTTATGCAGATGATACACAGTTGTATCTATCCATTAAACCCGACCAGAATGACCATTTAGAGAAACTTAGTGCCTGCATTAGTGACATCAAGACATGGATGGCAGTTAATGACCTCCTCCTAAACCCAGAAAAAACTGAGGTCATTGTACTAGGTCCAAAATACCTCAGAGATGCCCTACCTGTTCAGATGATCTCCCTGGATGGTGTAAAGCCTCCAATCCCACAGTTAGAAACCTGGGGTTTTTTATTTGACCAGGATTTATCATTTAAGGCTCACATATCACAGGCTTGTAAAACAGCATTTTTTCATCTATGCAATATTTCTAGGATCAGAAACATATTATCTAGAAGCGATGCTGAAAAACTCATCCATGCATTTGTTACGTCTAGGCTGGATTACTGTAACTCTTTGCTAGCAGTGTGTCCTAAAAGTTTTTTTAAAAAGTCTTCAGCTTGTTCAAAATGCAGCAGCTAGATTGTTAGCAGGAACCAGCAGAAGAGAACACATTACTCCTGTGTTAGCTTCACTTCACTGGCTCCCAGTTCAATCTAGAATCAAGTTCAAAATCCTCCTGCTAACCTATAAGGCCTTGAATGGTATGAACCCATCCTATATTAAAGATCTCATAGAGCCTTACCAACCAAACAGAACACTTCACTCACAAAATGCAGGACTGCTTGTGGTTCCTAGAATCTCTAAAAGCCCAGTTGGAGGTAGAGCCTTTATCCACCAAGCTCCTGTTTTATGGAATAAGCTCCCAGCTCATGTAAGAGAGGCTGACACAGTTTCTACATTCAAAGTTAGACTTAAAACATTCCTCTTTGGACAGCATTATTGCCAGACTAGCTAGCAATAAGAGATTATTTAACTTACTGCTCCTCTACCTCACCTGCTGTAATGAAGTTTACCACACTGGTCCTACTCGCTCTTTGTTGCTCAGGGTTGGCCTGCGGACACAAATGCAGACGGCAATTTGCAATGAAAAGTCTTTCATTTATTTGCTCGAAAAGACCAGTAGAAACAGAACCACCCGACAACCCGTGCAAGGGAGACGAGGACTTATAACAGGAAGAGAGGATGAGGTAACTACACACAGGAGTGCCAAGAAGGAGGGAGGGAACACACACTAGGAGGGAAGTGTCAAGTGACCTGAAAGGCAATAGTGAACACAGGAAGCACAACAAAATAAAACAGGAAGTGACATCAAACACAACAACTACTAATGTCCTGGGTCCATAACCCCACAGTACCCCCCCCTCAAGGTGCGCCGCCTGGCGCAGGGGGAAGCTTATCCCGGTGCCGTCGATTGAAGTCCCTGATGAGTTCAGGATCCAGAATCCGAGACGCAGGTTCCCAGGATCTCTCCTCAGGCCCGTACCCCTGCCAGTCCACCAGGTACTGGAGACCACGACCCAGTCGCCGAATGTCCAGCAGGCGACGGACAGTGTAGGCCGGTTGGCCATCAATGATGCGGGGAGGGGGTGGCGGAGAGGATGGCTGCTGCAGAGGACTCGTCACATGCGGCTTCAGCTGAGAGACGTGGAAGACCGGATGGATGCGCAAGGACCTGGGCAAGCGCAGCCTGACCGCCACAGGATTGATGACCTTCAGGATCTCGAAAGGACCGATGAACTTGGGGGACAGTTTCTTTGACTCCGTCCGGAGTCTGAGGTGTGAGGTGGACAACATGACGAATTGACCAGGTAGGTAAGACGATGCTGGCGTGCGCCGACGTTCTGCCAGTCTCTTGTTGGCAACCCCTGAACACAACAGGGCTCGTGACTCGGAAAACACCTCAGTCAGGTCATGACATTCAGGCTGAACCCTGAATGGGTCAGGTGAGGGCGGCTGCCCTACTGGGACGGCGGGATCTCCCCCAGGAGGCCGAGCTGAACACAAACAGGTGGTGTGACATTTCTCACTCCAGCCGGAGACACGGCTGGAGGGCCAGTCGATGACTGGGTTGTGAGCCATTAGCCAAGGGCAACCTAATACCAGTGGGTTCTGAGGGGAGGAAAAAAGGAAAAAACGGGTGTGCTCGTGGTGATTGCCTGGCACAATCAGATGAACCGGCTCAGTGACTCGTGAGACTGTGGCTAATTCTTGGCCGTTGAGGGAGACCACTCGTAAAGGACGGGGCAAAAACTCGGACTTAAGACCGACCTGTTTGGCTAGCTCGGCGTCCATGAGGTTCTGCTCTGCTCCTGAATCCACCAATGCTCTGACAGAAACTCCCCCTTTCTGGAACATAACCCGAACATCCAAAACACAGGAAGCAGGTCTCGGAATAGTGGGAGCCGGACCACGGCTCTTAAGCGCGCCCACTCTTCTTGATGAGTTGGGGCAATCCCTGCAGAAATGACCCCGGCCGCCACAGTAAAGGCACTCACCTGCCGCCATCCGCCGCCGTCGCTCGGAAACTTTCAGTCTGCCCCGGCCGAGCTGCATAGGTTCCTCTGAGACTAAAGACGGGGATTCTGCGGGAAAGGCAGCAAAGTCAAGTGAATCCATGATCCTGTGCTCAACTGGACTGTGTCGGGGGCGGGCTGCCACCCTGCCATGCTCCTGCTTGTGGTCCTGCAGGCTATTGTCAATTCTGATGACCAGGGCGATGAGGGGTTCCAAGGAAGACGGCAGCTCTAGAGGAATGAGTCTGTCCTTTAATTCCTCGGAAAGTCCCTCCACGAGAGCGCAGTAGTGTCCCAACCACTCGTAGAAGCCAGGGTCCGGAACTCGATGGCGTAATCAGCTACCCGTCGGTCCCGCTGTCTTAATCTCATAAGTGCCCGAGCCGCCTCTCTGCCTGGCTTAGTATGGTGAAACACCTGCTTGAACGCCTCCAGGAAGGCCGAGAGAGATGCGCAGGTCGGGGCTCCACGTTGCCACTCAGCGGTAGCCCAGGCTGCAGCTCTGCCGGTGAGGTGGGAGATCATGAAGGCGATCATGGCTTGCTCCGTGGCGTAGTGAGAGGCATGTAGCTGGAAGTGCAGCTCACACTGGGTGATGAATGCTTGCAGTCCCCGGAGTCCCCGGAAAACCTCTCCGGGTGGGCCAGCTGTGCAGCAGGGGCGACAGGAATCCCATCCTGGACTGGTGTGGGAGGCGAAGGGTGCGGAGAAGGGACAGACAGCGGATGTTGGATCCGCTCAGCCAACTGCTCAAACCGCTCACCCAAAGCGGCAAGTTGATGCTCGTGACGATTTGACATCTCTAGAAAGACTTGACGAAGGCAGTACATCTGCTCCTCTTGCTGGCGGAGTAGTGCCCGTAACATCTCCACGTCTGCTGTGTCCATGCTACTGGTCGGGTGGTAATGTCAGGGTTGGCGTGTGGACACAAACGCAGACAGCAATTTGCAATGAAAAGTCTTTCATTTATTTGCTCGAAAAGACCAATAGAAACTTTCCTAGAAGGAACAGAACCACCCGACAACCTGTGCAAGGGAGACGAGGACTTATAACAGGAATAGAGGATGAGGTAACAACACACAGGTGTGCCAAGAAGGAGGGAGGGAACACACACTAGGAGGGAAGTGTCAAGTGACCTGAAAGGCAATAGTGAACACAGGAAACACAACAAAATAAAACAGGAAGTGACATCAAACATAACAACAACTAATGTCCTGGGTCCATAACCCCACACTTTGTCCGCCTTCCCCCGTTTTCCTCTCTCCCCTACCTGAATCAGGGTTTGCACCCCCACCTCCCTTCTCCTACCTGAACCAGGGTTTATTTTCTTCTCCCAAACCCAGTCCCCCTCCCTCCAATTTTCATTATATCCGTTGTGATCTGCCAATGATGTATTTTATTTGGTTTATCATGTCTCTGTTTGGTGCAGTGCAATTAATAGATTCCTGATTCCAGGTGGATCATCTGTGCTCCTGTCTTTGGCTGTGACCTCATCTTTGGCTCTTCCTGCTCCTGTCTTTGGTCGTGACCTCGCCTTTGGCTCTTCCCACTCCTGTCTTTGGCTGTGACCTCATCTTTGGCTCTTCCCGCTCCTGTCTTTGGCTGTGACTTCGCCTTTGGCTCTTCCCGCTCCTGTCTTTGGCTGTGACTTCGCCTTTGGCTCTTCCCGCTCCTGTCTTTGGCTGTGACTTCGCCTTTGGCTCTTCCCGCTCCTGTCTTTGGCTGTGACTTCGCCTTTGGCTCTTCCCGCTCCTGTCTTTGGCTGTGACCTCATCTTTGGCTCTTCCCGCTCCTGTCTTTGGTCGTGACCTCGCCTTTGGCTCTTCCCGCTCCTGTCTTTGGCTGTGACCTCATCTTTGGCTCTTCCCGCTCCTGTCTTTGGCCGTGACCTCGCCTTTGACTCTTCCCGCTCCTGTCCTTGGCTGTGACTTCGCCTTTGGCTCTTCCCGCTCCTGTCTTTGGCTGTGACCTCGCCTTTGGCTCTCCCCGCTCCTGTCTTTGGCTGTGACTTCGCCTTTGGCTCTTCCTGCTCCTGTCTTTGGTCGTGACCTCGCCTTTGGCTCTTCCCCCTCCTGTCTTTGGTCGTGACCTCGCCTTTGGCTCTTCCCGCTCCTGTCTTTGGCTGTGACTTCGCCTTTGGCTCTTCCTGCTCCTGTTTTTGGCTGTGACTTCGCCTTTGGCTCTTCCCGCTCCTGTCTTTGGCTGTGACTTCGCCTTTGGCTCTTCCTGCCCCTGTCTTTGACTGTGACCTCGCCTTTGGCTCTTCCCGCTCCTGTCTTTGGCTGTGACTTCGCCTTTGGCTCTTCCTGCTCCTGTCTTTGGTCGTGACCTCGCCTTTGGCTCTTCCCACTCCTTTCTTTGGCTGTGACCTCATCTTTGGCTCTTCCTGCTCCTGTCTTTGGCTGTGACTTTGCCTTTGGCTCTTCCCGTTCCTGTCTTTGGCTGTGACTTCGCCTTTGGCTCTTCCTGCTCCTGTCTTTGGCTGTGACTTCGCCTTTGGCTCTTCCCGCTCCTGTCTTTGGCTGTGACTTCGCCTTTGGCTCTCCCCGCTCCTGTCTTTGGCTGTGACCTCGCCTTTGGCTCTTCCCGCTCCTGTCTTTGGCTGTGACCTCGCCTTTGGCTCTTCCCGCTCCTGTCTTTGGTCGTGACCTCGCCTTTGGCTCTTCCCACTCCTGTCTTTGGCTGTGACCTCATCTTTGGCTCTTCCCGCTCCTGTCTTTGGCTGTGACTTCGCCTTTGGCTCTTCCCACTCCTGTCCTTGGCCGTGACCTCGCCTTTGGCTCTTCCCGCTCCTGTCCTTGGCTGTGACCTCGCCTTTGGCTCTTCCCACTCCTGTCCTTGGCCGTGACCTCGCCTTTGGCTCTTCCCGCTCCTGTCCTTGGCTGTGACCTCGCCTTTGGCTCTTCCCGCTCCTGTCTTTGGCTGTGACCTCGCCTTTGCGTCTTCCCGCTCCTGTCTTTGGCTGTGACCTCGCCTTTGGCTCTTCCCGCTCCTGTCCTTGGCTGTGACCTCGCCTTTGGATCTTCTCGCTCCTGTCCTTGGCTGTGACTTCGCCTTTGGCTCTTCCCGCTCCTGTCTTTGGCTGTGACCTCATCTTCGGCTCTTCCCGCTCCTGTCTTTGGCTGTGACCTCGCCGTTGGCTCTTCCCGCTCCTGTCTTTGGCTGTGACTTCGCCTTTGGCTCTTCCCGCTCCTGTCCTTGGCTGTGACTTCGCCTTTGGCTCTTCCCGCTCCTGTCTTTGGCTGTGACCTCATCTTTGGCTCTTCCCGCTCCTGTCTTTGGCTGTGACTTCGCCTTTGGCTCTTCCCACTCCTGTCCTTGGCCGTGACCTCGCCTTTGGCTCTTCCCGCTCCTGTCCTTGGCTGTGACCTCGCCTTTGGCTCTTCCCGCTCCTGTCTTTGGTCGTGACTTCGCCTTTGGCTCTTCCCGCTCCTGTCTTTGGCTGTGACCTCGCCTTTGGCTCTTCCCGCTCCTGTCCTTGGCTGTGACCTCGCCTTTGGCTCTTCCCGCTCCTGTCTTTGGCTGTGACCTCGCCTTTGGCTCTTCCTGCTCCTGTCTTTGGCTGTGACCTCGCCTTTGACTCTTCCCGCTCCTGTCTTTGGCTGTGACTTCGCCTTTGGCTCTTCCCGCTCCTGTCTTTGGCCGTGACCTCGCCTTTGGCTCTTCCCGCTCCTGTCTTTAACTGTGACCTCGCCTTTGGCTCTTCCAGCAACCCCAGCAGTTTCCACAACTCCTACTTGATGAAGCCCATCTTATAGACTATTCAAACATGTCTTTGTTTATTTAAATACTTAGCTGTTATCTTAACTTGTAGCTGTTTATCTAAAGGTGTTTGTTTCTTAGACATTTACTTGTTATTCAACCGTGTAGTTACAGAATTAATTAAGCTCACTTTTCTTTAGTAGTTCTAGTACATCACCTGTCCGTCCGGGGTTGAGAATCTCTCCTTCATGTGGGAAACCCTGAGGTTTCTTAGTTTCTGAGTTTTTCCTCATTGAGAAGGAGGGTGTAAGGACAGAGATGTTTGTTCAGTTTAGTCTGTTTAACAACCAGCTATTATTTACTTTTACATGTTAGATTTTTTTTGTTTCTTGCCATATACTGATATAAGTCCAATGAGACGGCTATGGCTGTGATATTGGGCTATAGAAATAACATTGAATTGAATTGAATTGAATAGCAACCTAATTTACATGGTAGTGGGCTTCACATCGTTGCTAGATTTTCCTTCAGCCTTTAGAAAGATTATCACCAGAGGAGTGAGGAGAGGTGAGATTTTCTCAGTGTGTCATGTTGTTCAGTTTTCACCAGTGATGGAGGACAGCAGCAGACGTACACATGCACACAAAACCATCACCGTAAAAACTAGCAGGAGGCTCTTCTTCATTGGTGGAAAAGGCAGTGACTCAGAGCTGCTCGTCAGCCATCTCTGCAGAACAACCGCAGAGGCCTTTGTTTAGATTAGCCGTGGAGCAATTTTAACTGTACATTCCAGGTAGGTGAACAACACTTGGCTCCAGCAGACGAATATTTCAAAGCTTACCAGGAAAAAGGGAAAAAAAAAATCAACAATCAGTGTCTAGTTGGAGAACTTGGCATGAGGAGACCCTTTTCTGCAACAAACTAGGATTTATTTATTTGTCTGAGCTCACAGAGTCCTGATATAGATTTCAATAAGCTTCACTGTAGTGTAACTAAATATGAAAGCCATTACAAACTTGGGTCGGTACTACAAACACAGCGGCTGGGGGCATTTCTTATGTGCTTCATGCTCTGCCCTTCTGCTTTTTCATCACATCACACAGAGCAGTTTGGTAAATAATAAATCTGTTTACTGCTGCGAACACTGAGGTAATATTTGCTCTCAAAAAAGTTTCATCCATCAAGCACTTCTCATCTGGGCCCCGCTTGGATGATGAATAACCATCGGAGTAATTTCATGGATGAATTAGGAGCTAGAAAAAACAGCAGGAGAAGTGCATCGGCACACCTGCTGTCTGAACGACAGAGAGGGAAGGCGGCTTTGTTTTGGTGCTGATGCTTGGGGCAGATAGTGGCAGGTCTGCAGAATCACTTTTGATAATTACGACTGAAAGACAAACATTCAAAACTCACTGCTCCTAACATGTCTGCAGTCCTATCTGATCTTTAGGTTGACTCAAAGGAACCTTTTGCTGCACGGAAAGTTCAAACTCTAACCAGAGGAGTCGAGCTGAAGCTCTTACACAATCCATGATTATCTTATTAGTTCCCTCTGATGAAAATAAATCAGTCGTGCAGAGACGATGTTTAGCTGCATGAAATGAGACGCTCATGTCAGTCGGCAACACACACTAGTCTTCAAATGACTGTTGTGAGCTTCAGGTGCTGCATGAGCAGGAACAGAGCGGCCGGGTTCTGGTTCTGTTGAAGCTCCTCCAGCTGCCAAACTGCTCTTAGTTCACCGATCAAACGGCAACACTGGAACTCTGACCTGAAGGATGACCTGCAGAAAATCCTGTTGAGGTTCAGATTAAAAATGCTGAAGACTTGAAGCAGTAGAAGCTGTCCTTACACTTCCTGACCTTACCAACTGAACTGCCCTTACAGGTAGAAACTGCTGCATGCGGGTGAGAAAAAGAGGCAATCCTGCACAGCGTACGCAGGTGACATAGCGAAATCACAATGCACATTTTTCTATGAGCATACTGCAGGCGTCAGGTCGTAGCCCAAACACTGACACATAAGGGTAAGTAGGTGAGACGCAGGTGTGTCACCTGCATTTGGGTAGTAAGAAGCCAGTCCTCGCATCATACCAACAACTAGAGTGTGGCATAAGTCACGGTAGGACAGCTTCACCCTCACATCATTTGTGCTCATCTGAACTGTTTCTACCTGATACCAGCACATGTACCTACTGGTTGGAAGAGGCTTGGCGTGAAATGTTGAAGTGTTGCAAATCTGGTGAATCTTGCTCCAGGCTTTGTCTTTCACAGCTATAATCTGATATTTGAAAGACTTGCTGTCAATAAATATCTGTTCAGACACAGAATGCAATTAATGACTTCACCTCTGTGGTCAATTTTCAAATGGTTAGCACATTCAATGCCTGCACGTTTGTATGCAGAGACCAAAAACGGACTTGTGTAGCATCGAGTGAATGTGAGAGTTTTGAATGCAGAAGCTCCCATATGCGTGTGATTACAGACTTTTTATTGGAAGCGGCCTTCTTTGTTTCCCAGCCCGATGTGAACGTAGTATAGGAAACAGTTGTTCCCTACATGACCCTCCACAGGCCTGGACAACTCATAAACCGGCAGCCCCCGTACGGGTCAACCCCCTGTATAACACGCATGTGAATGTATGACTGCTTCTTTTTGTCAAAACAGAGAGAAGGAGCAGCAATCACCAGCCTTTAATGAATTTGTCCTCTGAGGGAAACCACATCCAAGAGGATGGACCAGCTCTGCACATCCACATCTACAGAAGGAATTCTTCAAACTTACTGGAAGGTTTTGAGGGAAGAAATTCTTAATATATAGGAATTAATGATAGCAAAACCAGGAAAAAAACAGTGATGATAATCCCGTCAAATGAATTAAGGAAAAGCAACAACAAAATAAATTAAAGTCATAAAAAAAGAAAACTCCCTTCGTCTACAGTTGCCAGGTTAGGCTCCATCAGCCATGTGACCCCGAAAGGGACAAATCGGGTTTAGAATATGGATAGATGGATGGAAAATAAATAATAATAATAAATGTGCGAGTCCCTTTCTCAGCATATCCATCCATCCATCCATCCATCCATCCATCCATCCTCCAAACCCACTGAATCCCTTTTGGGGTCATGGAGTTGCTGGAGCCTATCCCACTACTGTTGAGCAAAGGTTCACCCTGAGCAGATCGCAGGTCTGTTGCAGGGACACACACTCACAGATTCACACTTAAGTCCAATTTAGAGACATCATTAACCTATGGAGCATGCTTTTGGACTGTGGGAGGAAACTAGAAAACCCACATGTGCACGAGGAAAACATGCAAACTCCACACAGAAAGGCCCTAGCTGGGATTTGAACCAGAGCTTTCATTCAACCCGTTAATGTTCAGTGACTGTGCAGAACGAGTTACAATGCCTGTAGTGTTGAACCCAATAGGAAGTATTTCCAACAGATTCATGAGGTTTGTTTCGGAAAACAAAAGAGAGAATTTGATGTGATTTCAAGATGTGTAAAAGAGTATTCTGACAGAATGCACTGCAGATCACTTTGTTCAGTTGTTCTGTCTGTTCAGTTGTCTTTTCAGGGGCAGATTTTACAGTGCAGAGGGAAAATGCACGGTGCATTTTTATTTGCAGGTCTCTTCTACAAATCTCCTCTGATTTATCCTGCAGGTCAGAGGGCGGGGCATCCGCTATATTTCAGACAATACTTATCTAACTGACAAGTATGATCTGAGGACCCGAGCTCTCATTTGAGATGCCTTTTTTTAATTCACTTCATTGTTAGGGCTTATTGAAGCCTGCTTAGTATAAAAACAAGTATCATATTTTGTAATTAAGCAATTTTAGAGAAAAATGATGTGCACGTATGAGCACACTGGGTCTGAATTCTCTCTTCAGTTCTCTGCCATGTTGGACATTTTGTGTAGTGTGCTGTACTCTTCTGACACCACTAAATAGCTGTAGAAGTGTGCACACATGTAGTCATCTGGCCCCAGTTAAGTAGAATGAACTACTGCAGTAATATACACACGTGGACAAAATTGTTGGTACCCCTCAGTTAAAGAAGGAAAAACCCACAATTCTCACTGAAATCACTTGAAACTTACAAAAGTAACAATAAATAAAAATGTATTGAAAATTAAATAATCAAAACCAGCCATCACTTTTGAATTGCTGATTAACATAATTATTAAAAAAAAAGTTTCAAGTGATTTCAGTGAGAATTGTGGGTTTTTCCTTCTTTAACTGAGGGGTACCAACTATTTTGTCCACGTGTGTAAAGGATGGATCTTCACCTCCATTTTCAAGGGTCAACCATTAAGTTAAGTTGTTGTTTACTATCTAAACTTTATAAAAACAGCCCAAATGTGTTTTTTCACAATAGTTAAAATAAACTTCCACACTTCTTTTCTTCTGTTAAGAAGCCCCAAATAATAAATGTGCGAGTCCCTTTCTCAGCATATCCACCCAAAGTTTACCTGGATTTTTCAGTTAAAAGTAAATAAATATGTGAAATGCTCAGAGATGCTTGATACTGAACTGATTTCTCCTCATTCAACTTGTCTAGTTCACTTTTCACCATTTTTGGAATAACTGATCTTAAAGAAAAAAGTCCCAGATCCAACCAGTTCCTTTATCCATAAAAGCATTTGTTCTTTCAAATGGAGTTTTTATGTTTTTTCTTTTATCTTTTAAGGTCTTTTGTCGTTAATTATTTTTGGACTTTGTAAAAGAGCAGATTTTTGCTGTTGTTTTTAGAAGGGCTGGAAAGCAGAAAGCTGCACCACTACTGTTCATTAGATCCTTAAGCTCTGAGAATACCACTTTTCCGTGTTTAGGAATCTCTAGAGAAAACGAGAATCATTTTTCTGGTTTGTGTTTGAACCCTCCTGTGCCGGAGCTTCTCCGTCCTCACGCTGACCCGACCGGATGAAACCAACGACAGAATCAGAGAAGGCTCTTGTTCGTCTTCTCCTCCATGACATCACGGAAAACTTTGTAGGGATTAAAGAGGGAACGAGGAAGACTGTTGGCAGGGATTCATCAGACTATAAATACCATTCTGAAGCTCAGGATTCTTCACATGTTTCCACCTTTAGGGCTGTGAAGCGCAAATAAGCCGGGTTGATGTGGGCCGTGAAGCTAAAGAGCAGACATTTTTCTGAAGATACTCAATCAAATGTTCCATCAGCTTTGTGTGTTCTGGAAAAGCAGCTTCTTAGGCTATCAAGTTGGATTCCCATTCCACCCATGTGTTTGCTCATAATATGAAATCTAAACAACAAAGAAAAGCTTCAGTAGTTCTTTTCTTTCTCTCAAAGAAAGACTTTGGAAAGGTGATAAAACACCATTACACCCTTCCAAATAAAAAGATCAAAAAAACATCTTTCCAGCAGTTTTATTATTATTATTAGTGTTTTTATTTACTTTGAAATATTGCTTTTGTTATTTTTGCAATGCCCAATTGCACAAAATGGCTGCACGGTGGCGCAGTGGCTAGCGCTCTTGCCTCACAGCAAGAAGGATCCCGGTTCAAGTCCTGGCTGGGGCACTTAAAACAGTGTCACCAATGGGGGACCTTTCTGTGTGGAGTTTGCATGTTCTCCCCGTGCATGTTTGGGTTTTCTCCCACTGGCCATAAACATGCTTCATAGGTTAATTGGTCACTTTAACTTGTCTGTAGGTGTGCATGGGTGTGTGATTGTGGCCCCTGCGAGAGACTGGCGACCACTCCAGTGGTGTACCCTGCCTTCATCCATGAGTGGCCGGGTTAGGCTCCAGCAACCCTGTGACCCCGAAAGGGACAAAACGGTTTAGAAGATGAATGGATCCAATGCTTGATTTCTTAATCTTTGTCAATAATGAAACAAATATTGACTCAGAAACTGAGGGGGAAAGAGTGGGGCAAAGCTTTTTGCTTGGGGGGGCTTGCCCCTTATAGCTCCGGCCCTGGCTGTAGGCCTAATCCTTAATTTGTCTACGCGTGGTGAAGGTGAGGGAGAGGAAATGGAATTGTGGCAACATCTGTAACCGTAAGCAGTTTTTATGACTCGGGACAACAGCTGCTTGGGTTGTTCATCGAACGTTTTTAAAAAACCATGTTGGAATGGGATAGACGATGTTCACTGTGCTACAATTGTACAAACAGAGTCGGAAAAACACGGATGAGACTTTTCACAAGTAAATTATTACGGTCAGCCATTAAAGGAGAACCTGCAGAAAACACTTTAGGAAGATCTGAGTGAATTTACTGAGAACTGTGAACGTTTAGGCTGATCTTGTAGCCTTTTCAAAGCCAATGGCAGCTTTAGACTTCATACTATTTCCATAATATCTGGCAGGACCACAGGATCACATGTTTAGTGTTATGGAGGATGACCATGGTATTTGTATGTGTGTTTGACCTCAGATCAGACCGGACGACTGTTGAATTTAAGCAGATTACTAAGTGGAGGAAGAGGGAAGACAGCGTTGCTGTCCCCCGCTGGGCCGACAGCCCTGCTGTGCAGTGATGTGCGGCGAGGTTCCCGGTTAGTGAGGCTCTGACGTCATCAGTCAGATTTACAAACATGAACCCCACAGAGAAGCTTGTTCACCATTTGATTTGAATACAATCACAACCATGCATCAGGTATGCACTGCATTTCCAATATCATGTTGTATTTATTTGTAGAAAAGTTGAAAATGTCGTTGCACTATTTACAAAACTATTAGTACCATGGGCTGGGTCTTAATTTTCTGATGATCAGAATTTTTTTCTTTTTAAAATCGGACCAAAATTAAGCATTTTATGCTTGTTTTACTGAATCTGTTAAGCTGTGTCTCATTGTTTTTATCCCATTCCAATATGAAGTCACTCTTTACATATCAGTGGGCAGAGGCCACCGTGCCATCTCTGGCAATATATAACTCGTTGGTTGTGATGCTACTAGCAGCTCAACACATGTAGTGCTGTGTCTCTATTCCATACCACAGACCTGCCCTCTGAGCTGCAATTTACAGCAGGAACAATCCTCAAACAGTTGATGACGGAAACATAATTCAAAGTGGAACGTCATGTTTGTATTTTACAGCTGTGGTGGTTTTAAAGGGACTGCCATGCACTATGAGGTGTCAAAGTGGGTTTAGCTCCTCAGAGCCTCCAGTGTGGTGAAGGGGTGGAGTGTTTTTTTCAATACAGTTGTTCATCAACATCGAGGTATTTTGGCACTCACTGCACGTAATAAAGAAACATGCACCTTTTTCTATTCTTTATAATGAAGTTTGAGGTGCTTGCAAAAGCAACACTTTTGTGAATATTTTCTGTTTGTGTTTCACTTTAGATTTAAAAAAAACTGCCAAAGTGTAAGAATTGAGAATGAACTATTATCAAAACGTGTAGCTGTGAGTAAAAGTACAGAAAATCTGGAGCTGTGGGAGGGGCTGAGTTACCCAATATGAAACACTTCCATTGATAAAAAGGAGAAAGACGCAAATACGGTGGCCCAAGTGTTCAAAATCCAATCAAATATTCCTGAGAGTGAAAATGTAATAAATTTAGGAAGCTTAAATGTGGGAACTTTCAATAACAACCCTGCAGCAAGTGTGATCATCTGTGAATGGAATGTGTGAGAGTGCCACCTGTCTTTGCAGGTTTTCCGTTTCAGAAGGAGGAAGATGAAACATGCCAAATGATTTGGAATCACTGAAACCCCCTTTTCCGATCCTTCCCTTTATTTGAAGAACTTTCTTTGTCAGAGTTCTGATTTGAATGACTGATTGACACGGTGCCAAGTTCAACACTCAGCTACAAGTCTAGCCTCCAACCGCATGTTTGAAGAGCCAAGTGAGTGTAAAGAGAATCAGCAGGAGACCTAAAGCTGGCCTACATCACACTCGGGTGGAGAGCTACTGTCGGCCTGAAGGACACGTCTGTCTGGACACCCAGTGGAAAAAACACAAACAAGAGGTCTTGCCTTGTGTTGACCGAGTCCCTGCTCCTTTGGTGGACCTCTCCATCTTCTGTCCGGCCTTCCGCTGAGCATGTGTGGGCCTCTGCTGGAGCACGGGGTGCCGTCTGTCCCGCACACCGTTGTTGTGCATCTCAGAGGCTTTTACAGCATTCATCGTTCCCACTTCACTCCCTGCTGGATGACATCTCTTCAAGGGTCACCTCCCTGCAGAACGGAGAAAAACAGACACCATGAAGGCACGTGCTGTTTGCATGTCACAGTCAAAACTCCTGACCGCTACCTTTAAAAAGCCAGAGTTAACAGAGTTTAAACAAGCATGAAACACATTTGCGCGTTTCCATTTGAGTAGAGAAAGGCCTTGATGGTGCCAGGAGCTGGACTAAAGCCAGTCAGAGTCCAGCTCCAGCCGGAGGAAACACAATGGATGGGAGAGAAAAAAAACTTTGACTTACGTCTTACAAATGATGCCACTACAGGCAGACTTGACTTGAAATGAACGAGGAAGCCACCGAGAGAACCCACACACGCACACAGAAAACATGCAAACTCCACACAGAAAGGTCCCAAAGAGTCAAACCGGGATCTTCCTGCCCCCCCCCCCCCCCCCCCCCCCATGATCCCAAAAGGCATCAGATTTAGAAGACTTTTTAGTGATTTTTATTGAAACACCATTTGTTGTTTTTTTTAAAACCTTTTCACATAGTAAAAATATGTTATTAAAAACTATGATTTTGTTTGCTCTCTTAACTTTGTCTGGTGTAACAAAGGAGCTAAGAGACTCCTCTTAAAGGTCCTGGCAAACTGTGCCAACTGAAAACTTCTAAAAATATGTACTAATGCGCTTGTATTTTAATGAGGAACAATACCTGGACTACAGCTGATAGAAGATAAGCCAATATTGGAGTTAAACTACCAAGTCAAACTATTTCTAAACTGGAGTCAGCTTATATCACAAAACAAAACTGATTGCAATGGAAAATCTGTGTGCACTCCACATGATAAGTGCTGCCATTAGCAGAGAAACAGTGTGACCCAGGCAGTAGAATACAGTAGAACTCTGCTTTAATGATGTGCAATTTGAATTCTATCAAGACGTCTGAACACCACAGCATGAAACCTATGTTTATTACCATGCCCATAAGCTTCACCCAAAAGGATGTTTTATTCCTCCATCCACATCCAAGAACCAAAAATACAACCTGACTGCAGCCAGAATCTGATAAATACATGATAAATGATGTCAGAAACGGGCAAACCGATGGACAGATGAAAGTACTGGCAAGAAAAAGAAAACAAACTGCTGCCTCTCTATGAAAAAGAGTTAGCTGTTATTCAGAGTTAGCAGTGATAGTAATGTAATCTTACTCCAGGAAGTATGTTTATGGTGTCTGTGGTGGCATTGTTCAGAACTGGGTGTACACAGACAGAAACGTGTGCAGGACTTTTTCTCTGGATATCAAAAACACACTGTGAATGGCAATGTACCATTCACAGTATTAGGACTTTTGTATGATTTGGTTAGAACAATGTTTTCCACTGATTACCACTGTAAACCACTGATTGAAACACTCCTGGATCCATCACAGGGTCGCTGGGTGTGATCACACTGGAGTTTGGTTCTTCTTTGGAACTAATGAAGGGGCAGTGTGATAAATCCATCTATCCCTCCAGCTCATCTGGGGGGACCCTGAGAGGTTTCTAGGCCAGCCGACAGACGTAGTCTCTCCAGTGTGTTCTGGGTCTGCCGCGGGGTCTCATGCCTGGAACACCTCTCCAGGGAGACGTCCAGGAGGCATCCGGACCAGATGCCTGAGCCACCTCAACTGGCTCCTTTGGTTGAAGAGCACATGTGGAGGAGCTCTATTCCGAGCTTCTCACCCTATCTCTGAGTGAGAGCCCAGCCACCCTACAGAGGAAGCTCATTTCAGCCGCTTGGATCCGGGACCTCGTTCTTTTGGTCATAACCCAGAGTTCATGACCATAGGTGAGTATTGGAACGTAGATTGACCGGTAAATTGAGAGCCTTGCTTTCTGGCTTAGCTCTCTCTTCACCACGACGGACCGGTACAGCGACCGCATGACGGTGGACGCAGCACCAATCCGTCTGTCGATCTCACGCTCCGATCTTCTCTAACTCGTGAACAAGACCCCAAGATACTTAAACTCCTCCACCTGGGGAAGGAGCACTCCACCCACCCAGTGAGGGCAAACCACCTTTCTCTGGTTGTAAAGTAAATACGACTTCTCTTTGTTGAGGGAAGAGTTATTGACATGCACATCGCTAGCTTATCTGACCCCTCTTTCAAACCATCTTGTCTCATTTTTTTAATGACATATTTTCCTTATAGCATTAAGTTATAAAATGACCAATCAGATGCCTCAATAAAAGTATGTGGTCTCATTTTGAGTCTGTTTTCAGTGAACGCCACACAACTTAACAATGAAAGGTTCATGGAGCATTTACATGCTGTGACCTCTTGTAAACGCTCAAACGAAGATGCCCGTGTGCTTTTCCTGGATTAGAGTCCAGCATTCTGGGAAAGCGTGCTGAGGACACTGCATCTCCTCAGACCATATCTTGACACAGAGATAACACGCAGGCAGGGCTGAACAAGAAAAGGGCTGGACACCGCATAAACATCAGCCCAGGCAAACAATAACAGACCTGTGCATTTACCTCTGAAACAAGACAACAGCGACAGGAAATCATGGTCTGCTAAAAGGCCAGAGCAAATACAGACTCCCCCTCCCAGAACCAGGAGGAACCTCTTTAATGAACCCTTAACTGATGGGCCTGCTCCAAAAGCCCACCCAGAGACACGCCGACAATTTATGCCACTGTGACAGCAGCTGAGAACAGGCAGAGGAAAACAAAGAAAGTCCAAGGCGACACCTGGGTTCAAGTTTCTGTTTCATCTCAGCTCACATGATGATAGCATATCTGTTTCTGAATCTGTTTCATATGACTCAAGATTGCCTGGAAAATAAAGCATCTCCACTTTGAAGGCTTGCTAGAAACTATGTAGATTAAAAAGAGGAAAGCAAAGCTTTTCAAAGGGTCAGGTTATTGTCTGATGCTATCCTATGAATGGTGGCCTGTATCGCTGAATCAACACAGCAAGAGCCAAGACACGTGGCATTTAAAGCTGCATCAAGATGAGCTGATAGCACATCCCAATAAACAACTGTCCTCCTATTGGTTCCCACTGATGGGGCTGAACGCTTGCTGCTTTATGTGTCCTCTCCTAATGACTCAGAATGAAGGCGATGTGCAGGCACTCATCTGGCCAGTTTTCCAACCTTTCCACACAGTGGGCTGTGGGACGTTATTACACAGCAGTCTTTGGGTAACTGGTCACAGGCTTTGGATTTGACTCTTCAACATTTCAAATGTTTCCTGATGAACGGTGTAAAGCTTTAGTGCCAACTGCCCTTACAGGTGGATATGGGCTGTCTGTGGGTGAAAACGGGCAAACCTGTACGGGTTAGGCAGCTGGCCCGCATGAAATGTCAGAATTGTATACCACTGTGTGAGATAGAAAACATTCATGCACATTTCTGTCCATGAGCATGCTGTGGGCGTCAGGTCATAGCAAACACACAGCAAAGAGCCAGTACTCACACCTTACTATTGACTAGATTGCAGCTTAAAGGCACCGTAAAACACTGTTACCTGCTACGTTATGCTGCATGTGTGTAACTTGCATTATTCTTACTAATACTTCATGATACACTTACGACACTCATGACAATCGTACAGTTCATTTTATGACATCCCTTGAGGCGCCGCTTGAGCTTTAGGGGAACTCCAAGACACACCTGCGCTACCCTTAATCTCCTGACTACCAGAGAAACAAATGTCCAATCAGAATTTGGTTTAAAGGCAAAAACTACGATTCCTAGAGTTTAACACCTTTACATTTGGTATCATTGAAAAGCCCCAAATGTCCTCTGTAGTTACCAGAAGGACTTCATTCAGTAGCATGTGCTGGCTGAAGCAGAGGAATCTTTGGAAGAATCTTTAAACCTATGAAGACGGTTACTATAGTGACCTTTGTTACTGTGGTCCCAGCTCTCTTTGCCTTTGATCATTTCCCCCGTGTGGTTCAGATCTGCAATCTATTCCCTGGTGTCCTTCGACAGCTCTTTGATCTTGTGATGGTGAAGAGGTTACAGTCTGGCTGCTTAAGGGTTGCAGCGTATGTGTCTTTTACACAGTAAACCAGTTCAAACAAGGGACATTAAGACAAGGAATGAGTGAACGATAACATAACTTAAAGAAAAAGTCTCAGGTTTGTGAGAAACAGAATTCCGGCTTGATTGTAAAATATATTTACAGTATTTTCTGTCATTCCACACAAATACATTATTTTTTTAAAAAAATCATAAAACATGCATCCATCCATCATCCATCCATCCATCCATTTATCATCCATCCATCCATCCATCCATCATCCATCCATTTATCATCCATCCATCCATCCATCCATCCATCCATCCATCCATCCATCCATCCATCCATCATCCATCATCGATCATCCATCCATCCATCATCGATCATCCATCCATCTATCCATCCATCCATCATCCATCATCCATCCATCTATCCATCCATCCATCATCCATCCATCCATCCATCCCTCTATCAAATCTGTCTCCGAGTTGCAGTGTGATGAACACTACAGACCTCTCGGTATTTTGAGTGGGAAAGAATCAGTGACCTGTCACAATGTTCGTCCTTTAAAAAAAGCCTTCTCTAAACATTATATCAAAGATACAGTTGAATATATTTCAAGTATATTTAATTGTATATTGTATTAAGGCAGTCATGCTTCAGTCATCTGGAAGATTAAATTGTTTCTTTTTGATTTTTGTACGTATTTGGTCAGTCTTCAACATTACCAAACAGGAAGGAAACATTTCCAGTAATAAATATATTCTCAACGGAGGTTTAAATGTCAGTGCCAACTGCTTTGATGCCCCTTTTGACAAAAGTTAAAAAGAAAAAAGTTCCAGCTATGTTTCCCTTTGATTCAAAGATGGAGTCATTTTTGAAAAATAACAGTTTTCCCTGTTGACTCATTAATGACAGTCTGTTTGGAAAATATTCAACCCGCTTTTTCATGCAAATCTGACATAAATGTTAACCCAGAATGACATCAGACTGAATTGAATTCCATGACATGAGTGGAATTTTATGATTATAGATTATATTGATCATTTTCATCACACCAGTTTCTCAAATCTCATCTGATGAAGTCGTGTGGTTAATCGTAGATTCTTCAAACATTTTACGACCACTTGTGAATTGCTGTGCGTCTGTGACCTGCTGCTAACTTCTGCTCCATGAAAGGTCTGTTTCCCTAATAATTACAGTGAATTGAGACAGGCATTTCTGAAAACATAAACACAGAGTTTAGGCTCTTTTATTCTTCTGGCAGTTTCACAGCTGGGGAAAATACGTTCACATCTCTGACCTGCAAAGCTTGGCCACTGTTTACAAGTAGTCTTCTTCCTATTATAGAAGACTTGTGTGTTGACAGTGTCATTACACAGTTCATGAGCCACTTCAATGCATTTCTTTTATTTCACTTGGATGAAAACCAGAGATGTTTCGCGGTGAATTACAACGCTCTGCTTTCTGGGATTCACGCTGCTTCCCTGCATCAGATCTCTCCATCAGTCCTGATATCTGATCAGCTCTTTAAGGCTGCTGGTCACATCTGGTCAGTTTCTCTCATGTTGTCTCGCTGCGCTCACACTTTCCGGGCTTTACAGGCGACCACCATCCAGGCTGAGGCCGAGCCAAGCGCTCAGGCTCCTTCACGGGCGAGCGATATTTATGTTGGAGACAGTTCAACATTTCCAAGGGATTCCTATGAATTTATGTTGCAATCAACAAATTGGTAGAAATTCTCAAGCTCATTATCGTCATTATTTTAAATAAAGACATCTGCTTAATATTTCAATTGAGTTTATTTATAGAGCACCAATTCACATCTGAGGTCATCTCAAGACACTACAAATGTAGAAAAAAACCTCAAATCAAAGCAAAAATGCAATTATTTATGATTGTTCTATTCCAATAAATTCCAGCTTTTTAAGTTATAGTTTAATATAGGTATTTACATTTTCTTTTTATTGCTAGATTTGTGGTGCTGCAGAAACCCTAAACACCTCTTATTGAGTCTCCAGTTGCTGTTAGAACTGTAATGACTGACTCCTGACCTAAGAAACCACTTGCTCATTTCTAAATGGTCCTTGGGGAACACCGTCCTGCATTTTTTCAATCACTCCAATAAATGCCTTTAAACACCCCCCCTGATGAAAATCATGTTTTTGAGTTTTTGGCATCGACGTGTGGAATTTTCTTATGAAAGAGACCAAATAAAATGGAAATAATTTCATTTTCGCACTTCTGAGTATTTCTCTTTTTAAATCACTGTCAATCAAACTGCCACAAAGATGCTCTGCTTGAATTAATGAGGCGCCGTGATGTCACATCGGACCAAGTCTTGCCGAGCGTGCACGAGGCACTCAGGTGCAGGAGAAGACAGGATGGCATCTTCTCACTTCTGTGCTGTAGAGGGCTGCATTTCAATGAAAGGACTATGGGGTAAGATAGCTGTCAAAAAGAAATGTATTCATAAAGAAAAAGTTGTTATTTCTGTTATTTTCTTAAATATATTTGGTCTATTTTTCTACAGAACTATAGCATATCATTTCCTCATTATGGAATCAATAAAATTCCTAAAGGTTGTATTTGATTTTTTTCTAATAAACAATTTTTATCACACAGGCGCAGTTGGAAGAATCGATGTTTATGCCTGTGACCCGAGACGTATTTGTGACAGCGATTTAACAGGAGAAATTCATATTCAAGACGAGCAAGAGTCGTATTCAAAACAGACGCGAAACGCAAAACTAATGGTTGTATTCATATTTTGTCTGAAAGGTTGTGCACAAAATATAAAATTGTGCACAACTTTGTCTTCATGAATACGTTTCTTTTTGACAGTTTCCTTACCCCATAAAGGCCACAGAGATATCAGCTTTCATTCTATTCCTAAAGACTGCTTTGAGAAACAGATGGACTAAATGTCACAGTGACTTCAATAAACATTCCATAATTTGCTGTCAGCACTTTAAAAAACTACTTTTGTGAACTGGAGGGAGAAATTATTACAGGAAGGATGCTGTACCATCCATCAAGACACTATCAAGTGGACAGCCTGCACCTTTACCGGTAGGTTTTATATTAGGCTGATGTCATTCGCACTTATGTATATGAGATCAGCACAAAAATGGATGGAAATTCATGTTAGCCTCACAATACGCGCAGCCAAGATGCACACTGCCACATTGCCTGCACACGTTTTAAATGCATCCAAGGTTGAATTTAACATTAGCCTTGGGTGCGTGACGTGTTCTCTGTGTTTGCTCCATCCCCTGGAGAAGCAATGAGCTGCAGAAACAGCTGCACTCAGAAATCATTTCCTCATTCAAGCTGGCATCTGGCTCAAAATGATGTGGCTGGACATTTCTAATAATGATTGACATTTTCTGTGGCAGTGGTGAATATAAACACTAGTGAGACAGTTATCATCATCAGAAATGGGGGGGATCAATGGCGGGGCTACTCATCTCATGACCAACGGCCAGATTGTGGAAACAGTGACTTCAGATAAACATGATATATTTAAATGCTTTTTAAGACATTTAACTTGATTAAAAACGTCATAATTTTCATTAAAGCACCACTTAAACAGTGTCAAAGGGACGCTTCAATCAGAGCCATAGCCAGGCTTTTGCAGAACTTTATGATGAGATGAATCAGGTGTGCTTTAGGCCTTAGTGAAATAAATCCGAATGGAGGTTGACCTGTAGGAGATTTGGCTTTTTGGGTTGTCTGAGCCCATGGAAGGTTGTAGAGAGAACCGCCTCCATTTTAAAGAGAGGCAGGTCTTGCAGTCCCCTTTAGACTTGTGGGGGATGTCATGAAAATGGAACATACCATTGTCGTGGATGTGATAAATGTATTTTGAAGTATCGTATTTGTTAGGATAATGGAGGTTACACGCATCTATGACATACAGGTGACATACATCGGTGCAGCACTCCAGACACTTCTTACTGACCGTAAGGTGGCTCGTAAGCGCCTGTAGGATGTCCACACAAACTACATTCTGTCATTTCCTCACCAAGCGGCTTACAGTCTTAAAATTTAATACAGTTGTACCTTTTTTTCCACATGCAGACTGTCTGTATCCACTATAAGGGCAGTTGGGGCCTTTTCAAAAGCAAGGAAACATGGGAAACTTGCAGGAGTGTGTTCTCAGAGGAACCACGGTGAGACTAGAGATCTGGAATGTTGAGCTCCAGCCCTGACATTTAAACTTGTATTTGGTGAAATGCACCTGTTCCAGGTGTTCAGAAGCTGATAGAGGAACATTAAATGGAAAAAAAAGGAACACCACCACCCCTTAGAACTGGAATTGAACTTATGACAAGCCAGTGACAAGAGAGCAGGTTGTTGTTTTAAATAGTTGGCACTTCCATGAATTAAAAAGGACGCCATCCAAACGTCACTCCCAAATTTGAGTCCCCAATTGGTTAAAAATCAACTCATTCAACTTTCAACCATTGACATATATCCGACTAGAGGAATCCTCCCTGATGTCTCCCATTGACTTCTACAGTTCCCTACTGTAGCCTGAACTCGGATGTTCAAAATATGGAGAAAAGAGGGGAAACATGGGATTGAGTTTTTCTTTTTTCCGCTTTTGTTTTTGTCCACACCCACGATTCAAGGGTTCATGGCGTTCTCTCCATGCTAATGCGGCTAACGGCTTTAGCTAAAGTCTCCAGATCAGCAACGCAGCGATGGACTAATATTTACACCATGAATCTTTATGGGTTAGAACAGGGAAAGGCAACTCGAGGGCCACAGTGTCTGCAGGATTTCCAGATATCCAGGCTCTATTCACGACTGATTACCTGCTTCAGGTGTGTCCAGCCAATTAGAACAATATTTTTTCCCAAAGATATTTGCATATGAACCATGAGCATAAACAAGATTACATATTTTCCATTGGGTATTTTCAACACATCTTTGCAAAAACAGCATGTGTCCAAATACTTGCCTGTAAAATGTGTTTTATTTGCCTCCAATGACAGTTTGGATCATCGTGTCTGTCAGGCATCAGAAAGTGATGCTCAACACCATTATAGCCATTTGGGTTGAGCTGGAATCCACACCTCCTGGTTCCACTGGATGAATGGCGATAAAAAAACTTCACTCCCCCCAGAGTTGTCATGAATTAAATCTGCAAGCATTGTTGAAATCAAAAGTCTAAGCACCAGCCATTAAAGGGGTTTATTTGTGGGGTGAAGATGTTGATTTTAACATGAGAGTCAATGGCAAAATGCTCAGTCTAAGCACCAGCCTCTCTGGTTAGTCACGGTACTGCAGCGTCTTGTTACTTCCTGGTTGATTTCACCTCCCGCCCGCTTGAGGGACCGCTTGCTTTCAATGCGTGTTCAGTGGTCGTGGAAACTTGTGTAGCAACACGTGAACGTGAGAACCTGAGAGCCTGAAACGCGCATATACACGTTTACATTGACTTTCCAGTGGACGTGGTCACTTGAAAGAGGCGGTGTTAATGTAGCTTAACATGTGAGACCTCACTTGGATTTGCAAAAAGAGAATGGTTAGCTTTTCTGGTGAGCAGTACATACTACTAACAGTAGATATGAAAACTCTGTGTGTGTTAGATAGAACCAGACTCAACAGGAGTGATCATCTGTTGTGAGCATTTGGGGTCAGAGAGGAAAACCCCAAAACAAACAGCACATTAGCTCAATTTACGTACTTTGGTGCTGTACGCTGCTGCTGCTGCACCAAGTTCACTTAGTCACAACTTCCACAGATTCCACCAACTGCTTTCATCTCAGGGGCTTTTCAGCAACACTGACCTCTTTGCACCTTCATCAGGCCAGTCGCTAATCTCTGTAGCTTCAGCATCCACTCCAGCGCGGTGCATCCTCATGGCTCCTGCTGGTTTAATCCAGCGGCATGATAATACTTAGCAGAGTGGAATGTGAAGCTGCATCAGTGATGGGTGACATGCCGTATTTGAACGAGGCAATGCGCACATGGACGGGTCCAGAAGAATGCTTTCATCAGAATGCTTTCATCAGGTCTGAGTCTGCAAGCTCTGGTCCGGTCCGGTCCGGTGCGCCTCTCACACCTCAGGTGGCTTTTCCAAGTCGGTTTGACAGTAAACAGACTGCATAACAGTGAGGAGGACACGGCTTCATGCTCATGACACTTTGGTTCTGACATGCTGCTGGTAAACCCGTTCTTTACAGGGTTTGGGCAGCGCCATAGCTTTGATGAAAATATTTACTTAGTTCTCCAAAGTGACTTATGGCAACTTTGGTGACTGAACTGAATGTCGTGTAACGGCGTCAGGTGCCACAGACTGTGTAAATATGCTGGTTTATGGGAAAGTTCCCCTCTGACTTCAGCCAAACTCTGCCGGTGACCCCTCTTTTCTAATGGAAAACAGCAGAGCGGTTTGCTCTGGGGGGGGCACTGCGTGGCAGTCAGCTGTCATGTGATAGACAAGACAACACTGTAAAAGACTGCAGACCCCCGTCTCTGAGCCCAGCCCTTTCTCAGCCTGTAAACACAGAGCCCGGCTTTTGAAGAAGCATCCAGGAAGAGAAGGCTTTGGTCTTTTTTTGTCCTACATTTACGGGATTTGTGTCATTGCTTTGGACAAACTCAAAAGTTCAAGTACGTGGCGGCAAAAGAAAACAGTGTTTACACACAAAGCTCAAAGAAAAAAAGAATGAAAAGATCAAAAATAAAAATTAAAACCAGATTATAAACTCTCTTCCAGCCTCACCTCATTCTGGGATTTATTACAGTAAACGGGATTATTGAGCAAATTCCTTTAAAACTGTGTTAAACAATCCCCGCATTTTTTTTGTGACTTTATCCTGTTTTATGACCAACGTGGTTTAGTCTAGAAGAGCCCTAAAAGCAGCGGGTGACAGCTGACGAATACACAGAGCGGCTGTAACGTATGGCAGCAAAAGCGTTAAAGAAAGGTCAGAGGTCAGATGCTTCAAATATACAAGAACAGGCTGCAACAACTGGCTGGTTGGACATCTTGAAAGAGCTACTGAATATCATTTCTTTTCTGAAATGAGTCAACAGACAGGAATTTCTTTCTTCCGCTGTTCAACAGAGGGAAAATAATAGACAAAAAACAACCATTTTGAAACAGTAACAAGAAAAAAAACATACCTGAGTAAATACTTACAGCAGGTCTTAAACTATAACCTTTTTAAATGAGCAAAAAAGGCTTTTGTGATGCTTAGAAGTGTTTCTAAGTGACCTGGACTCTCTGCAAGTTTTGAAAGACTTTGTTGAGCGACTCAGTTCTGAGACAAACAGCTGTCCAGCTGTAGATCACATGCCAGACGATTCTGTTCACAGATTCCAAAAAAACAAGATAATTTGAGAGCCTCTAAATACCCAGAGAACAGGACTGAACCACCTATGAAGTTTTACAGGGGTGCACTCAATCCCCACAACCAGGTAAAACCTTAGTCACAACAGCCCTCATGCTACGTTCACAACAGGCTCCGAAACAAGAGTTCAAATGGCCACTTACAGAGAAAAGTCTATGTAAACGCGCGCATGTGCGCTTTTCCAGCTTTCGTGTTTAAAACTCTTGCATTCATGCATCGCTGCGCCAGTTTTTAAGTCTGTTTTTGGGCTCTTGGCAACTGAGCATGTCAAAAGTTAAACTAGTTGAACTTTGACCAATTGGAACTCGGACTTGGAAGTGACACATGGGAAGTGTTTTTTGTGGATTTGTCCATCACAGACTCATCCAGATGAAGAAAAACCAAGGCTTGTGTGAAAGAGGCGTTAGCAGAGAAGAAAACAGAGTTCAAGAGAAAAAAAAATTAACAACAGATCATCTAATACAGTTTTAAAGGCCCAGCTTCATCCTCAGACAGAGGGGATGAACGTTTGTTTTTGAAATAGTTTGTTAATCCTCACTATTGCTTATAAAAGACCTGAATAAGTAGGTTTCCGCGGCTCAGTGGTCGCATCCTTGTATCCTCCTTCCACATGAGCGCTTCTATCCATGCTGTGAGGGAAATCCCCTGGAATCATGGTTTAGGGGAGGGTCTCTACGTCTCTTATACAGGGAGCCGGGTGTTTGTGTTATTACTCCAGTTCTAATCATTATTTATGGAACAATATTTGTTGTAGAGAAAAAAAAAACGAATAAGTATATATTTTTATGTTTGTTATTGGAGTATGTTCTTTGAGATCCAGGCTAAATAAATTGTACATTACAGAGACCTAAAATTATATTTTAATCAATCATTTCTTGCTTTTTGGTGACTTTTGATCATTTTTGGATCAAAAATAATACAAATTTGTTCTAAGCTACATTTTTTTTCCTGTCTTCTAAAGTTTAAAAAATCCTTCAATATTTATTCAAATCTATAAAATATTTGAGGATCCTTTTCATTATGTTTGTTTACAGCTTCTATTTTCACAACTATTGTGAAAATTTAAATAAATCGCTGAATAGTTTTAACAGCGTCTGTTGAAAAAAGTTTTTCAAAAAAACGAAAAGAAGCAATAGTTTAGATTTTTGGTTTATCTGAGCTGGTTTGCGTCAGAAAGGTCAGGAAGGTTTTGTGTAAGTTCACTGTATTGTATTATTTTTTAAGCACCAATTAACCACTGAGGTCATCCTACAGTGTTACAGACTGAACAAAATGGAGAAAAATCATGGCAAATGAAGAGGCGTTTTTTTTATTAAGGGTGTAACGATGAATCAATTCAATTGAAGAATCAATTTACAGTTTATTCAACCAGATTGATCTGTATGAGGTAAGTTCATTGAGTCGAATCGATCCATACCATTCTAAAATCAATTCAAAAGGAAATTAATGGATTATTCTGATGTTTGTAGATTTACCTTACTATGCCATAAAAACAACCAAGTCCATCCCAGAACAACATCCATGTGATGCAGCAGGAACTGATCAACCATCATTCCAGTCCAATGTGTGGAAACACTTTGAATTTACAAAGTCATGTGACCATACAGTGTTCTAGAATGTTCTAATAATGTTCCTTTGGATTATTCTGATGTGGAAAAACAACAGTGGAATGAACTTGATCAAACTCAAATGTGAATGGATTTAACATTCATTCTTGTTTACTTGTTTGTTTGTACACATATTTATTTACACTTGATTATCTTGAAGAAACACAAGAATCTGGAAAACTTCACTGTTCAGTAGCAGGAATTTACAGGGGTAGACAAAATAATTGGAACACTTGTTAGATTTGGAGAAACTTGATTTAACCTCCTTTATCCTTCGATCCAGCTTCTATAAGTCTCGGAATGGAATCATAAAGTGTTTTTTGTTTTGGTAAGTTCTGAACATCTGCACTGTGTTTTTTTCTACTCAGAAGAAGACCGTCATCCTCATCCAACATGTCTTCCAGGCCTCTGTCAAGTGTCTGCATTAACAGTGAGGATTTGGTGATTTGTATCAGAGGGTAAGTGAGGAGTCGGCAGTCAGCCCGACATGTTTTTGCTCTTGTCAATGCAGCTGCGCTTTTAGCATTCCCTTCGTTTAAACTGTTTAGTTTTGCTGCCTCTGTCCACATCTGTCACGGCGGGAATCGAGCCACGAGCGTTTCATCAACACTTTTCCCAGTGAAAACAGTTGAAGATGTCCCAGGCGCTCTCAGTCAACACAGCTTTACTGGAGCAGCCTGCTGAGCGGCAGCAGAGCTCAGACTGGTGTCTCATCTGGTCACACATTACTAGAGACACTGAGATGTTCCCCAGAGGAGGACCTCTTAAACTTTCACAGTTCACCAGATGGATCCAGGTTGTTATGGAAAGCATGCTCTTTGTGAATCTGTCATCTTCCAACCCCATCTGCCTTCAAGAGGAACTTCAAAGGCGGCGGCACGTGGTTGATGGAAAGCTGTTCCCTAAACATGAAGATCTTTAAGAAGGTGCTGATGAAAAAGGCGCTTCAGCCGGCGCTGATACTGCTGGACTTGTACAGATACAAACATTTCAAAAAGTCTGGTGTTCTGGCCAAATGATGTGCATGCTTTCAAAGCTGTTTGAAGCTCTTTGTCTCAAGCTAAAAATGAGCAGAAAGTTATGAATCAAAGAGAGATGCAGGGAGGAGAGCGACCATGACCTCGTCTGAACTGGGCCAACACCGGTCCAACTCATAGGAACACGGAGCACCAATTTAAGATGTTTTTTCTCTCATATAAACCCATGAAAAATGGAAGATTTTGTTTCTGGATGCCATTATTCAAGGTAATAAATGGAATCATCAAACCAAAACCAGAACTTGTCTCCATAAAACATACGGGCCAAAGATTCTGGTGGTCTGGAGACTGGACAGTTTGATAAATGAAAGTTTGATTCGTGGCGAGGACTCAGACTCCACCTGTGGGTGAGTACACCAGTGAGCAACGTGTCACTGGCGCCGACTTGGATTCATACGTGTGTGCTTGTGCATGAAATCCCTCCAAAGGAAATATTTTCATGTGACAGCAATAATGATCCACTTTTCTTTTTGTTTCTATGTATTCTCGAGTATATTTGTTTTCTTACACTTCAGGGGGAGGGATTATTGTTAGGTGCAGGTTGAGCGTCTGATGTCCTGTCAATTCCTTTAGTCTGGGTGTTGGACAGCTGTCACATTCACTTCGTGACTTCTAAGTTTGTGTCATCTGCCCTCACTGAGGAGCCAGGATTTATATCTACTTGGCCCATCTGGTGGTTCTGGTTTTAAATTATTGACTGTAATTAATACAACTATGAAATCAGTGTCAATGATTTAAAAAGTTTAAAAGGTTTTTCAGGTTTTTAATTCAAACTGATCCCTGATGTAACCAGATTTGATACTTCCCTCCTTCATTCCTGTTTATTTTTTATTTTGTTTCTATTGAAACTTGCAGAAATGGTATTGACAGAAGAAGAAACACCACAACAAAAAGTCAAAGGTCTCTTTAGTTTCATGCCTGGAAACAGCACGACAGGGGAGCTGCTTGCATTGCAGCACAGTAAAAGTCAACCACAACGATCAGCCATCCTGAAAAGAAGTCCTCTTTTACAGGTGGATGGCTTCTTCCCTTCACCAAACCAGCCCATTTACTAATCAAATTCAAACTTTAACAGCATATCCAAAAGAGACTAAACATGTAAATGTGTTTTACCTGTAACATGTAGAACCAAAAACAAACACAAAATACCCCCAAATGAAAGCGAAAAGAGAAAACAAATAAAAAAAAAACGTTTTGAATTCGAAAGGGGCCTGTCAAAGCAAGCTGAATCAGTTGCTAGGCCCACTGGATGACCCAGGAAGTGCTCCCAAGGAACCAGGATGTAAACAAGAAAACACTCAACACATCCAAAATTAGGTGACTACAATAACAGAATAAAGTGGATTGCAATCGATAGGGGTGTCAGAAAATATCGACACAGTGAAATATCGCCATACTTCAGTCGGCGGCTTAAAATACTGCAAAGACAATATTTAATTAATTACTTATAAGCAAACAATGGAATGTTAAGCTGAGCTATGTGTGTTCCCAAGGAAGCTGTAAAATCATCTCTTCATTAGACACCTACGCAGTGACAGCCATGCGCTCTATCACTGCTACTGAGGAAGATAATAAAGTAGTAAATGAAAACTGAAGGTGTGTCCCAGTTTCTAAGACAAACAGAAAATGTTTATGTTGAAAAAAGAAAAAAAAATCATGTTTTGTATTATTGTATAGTGAAACTAAGATTTTAAGGCTGTTAATTATTGTGGAGAAATTCTTTCAGGAGTTGTTGTTTTGTTTAGGCACTTTGATGTAATTTATTAAACAGGAAAAGATCCAAAAAGGATCTGACCTTACTCAGTTTAAGAGTGTTTTTAGCAGGTTTCTGCTCTGCAGTCCGTAAAACTCAGACGTGCATCATACATTACAAGACAGAGGAAAGAAATCTACCAAACAAAACGGTGGAAAGGAAGCAGCGTAAGGGGGTCTTGAAATGGTGGTTCAGTGGTAACACTTGTATTTGTCCGTTAAATGTAAAATGAGTGTTCTTTTGAATAGACTTCATGATGGCATTGATCTGATGACTCATTCCAAGCTTTAGTGAAGACATAAGAGAATGATCTTTGTCCACAGGAGTTCCTGAAGGCAGGTAGAGGTAATCCATGTGTGGCAAATCTGGTGGAATGTACAGAAATTGAGTTGCATTCTGTAACCAAGACAGTGAGAGCTGTTGAAGTGTAACCAATTGAGATGTGATAAGATAGCTTAGAAAAGATATACTTGTTATATGGTTCTGTAATGGCACAGCATTTGACACAGATACTACAGAGCAGCGGCGAGTCCAACCTGGAAGTTGCTGTGGATCTTGTAGGCTCTGTTGTACAGTCTTGCTATTGGTTTTGTTGCTCACAACAAACAAACCCATCAAATAGACAGACACTATGAGAGAGTCAAAATAACTGCATGGAGATGAGCTTTAGAAATAAAAAGAATTGAAACATTGTCCATAACATACCGTAACATGCAATTTTTGGTTTCGTTTTCTGGTTCGAGTTTGATATGACAACTGTCTCTGAGATGAATAAAAGTACATGCATTCTGTTTTCTTAATGTTAAATGGTTAGTTTGACACTATTCCTGTAGATTCTGCAGATCTGTTAGGTTTCTCATGAATTGTGTCAACATTTGAGCCTGACAGTAAAATAACAGCGTCATTGGCATATAAAGAAGAATCGGAAAAGTTAAAAACTTGAGGTAGATCATTGATATACAGAACTAAGAGTAAAGGACCACAGATACTGCCATGTGGAACACCCGTAGAGCCCTTTAGTGGCTGTGATGTTGATCTGATTGATCTGAAATGATTTTATCAAGTATTTGCTGGGGAGGACTGATGGAAAGAACAGAGTTTGTGTACCAAGATTTGATAACTAACTGCATAGAATATTTTTGGAGAGCTATGTATTTGGCCCCAGTACTATGACCTCCGTTTGATGACATCTGCTCTGTTAAAAGCTACGTAAACAGTGCACGTAGTTGACCGGCAGGTACAGAAACCGTGCTGGGAATCATTGCACAGGTTGTTTTTTTCGTCATACAGATTGTAGTATAGAGGTGCATGTGTCTACGCAGCAAAAACAGGCTCTGTAGAAATAAGTAAAACATTCAAATAAAAACTGTATTTTAAATAAGCAAAAAGATCTGCCAGTGGGGTCTTATTTTACTGGTATAAACTTTTTTATTTTTTTTACTTTCTTTCCTTTTTTATTTATTTTTTCATAAAACAAGAGTCTTTTTCACCTTCTTGGATTCAGTTTTTGCAGTGTAGGACTCTGAAAACAGGCCTGGTGACAAAAACCAAAAAAAAAAAAATTGAAAATCATAAATCAATCACAATTATTACAAAATAGCTGGTGAGTCTGCTTCTGAATCCTCATGATTCAAACTTGACAAAGCTTTGGATTCAAACGCTTACCCCCTACCTAAGAGCGCCAACCTCCACCAGAGCCATGGTGGAGTTCAGTGTCTTGCCCAAGGACACTTGGACACATGGGAAGTTGACCTCCCTACCGCTGCACCACGACCGCCTCCACCTGTCTGGCATCAGTGCTCCAACCCACCCCCCACCCCCTCCGCAGCAAAGCAGAGTCCTAGCCGGCGACATGACTGATGGCCTGTGTTTGACTTGCTCAACACAAAGAAAGCATGTAATCTAAATACATAAGGTAATATAAATACAAAGGAACCATGTAA
Source organism: Oryzias celebensis (assembly GCA_014656515.1). Taxonomy (NCBI): domain Eukaryota; kingdom Metazoa; phylum Chordata; class Actinopteri; order Beloniformes; family Adrianichthyidae; genus Oryzias; species Oryzias celebensis. The sequence goes on along the minus strand of BNCR01000001.1, from coordinate 35,467,963 downwards.
TCTCGCGCCCGGTGGCTGCGGACGGTGCGGGACATCTTGGCTGCACCTCCTGCTCCGTCTCTGGCCGGGTAGGCTGGCACCCTCTGTGTTTAAAAAGCTCCCGGAAAGTTTACAGAGAGTGTTCTTCTGCTGGGCTTTGTGTGACAAGCTTTAACACACCATACCCATCAGCCCAAAAACAGCCACGGACCTCCCTGGAATCTGCTCTGCCACTTTCCATTCATGCATTTCCATGCATTCCCCAGTTTCCCGAGGTGTACCGTCCCAGAAATGCTCAGTTGACAATTAATACTGCCTCTGTTTGTCAGGCTGCTAGCCGAGAGGCTACTGGCTGTTTACCGCTGTGTCCTGTCGTGTGTCACCAGTTAGAGCCACTCTGATCCAAGCTGGAAAGATGGCAAGCACAATACCTCAAAATGCCTGAAATATCCGTTTCACATGCTGGCTAATTCCTACAAACTTCTAAAAAGTCACATTCTGCCACATTATAAATATGCCTGTCAAAACCCAGGACAGAACCTCGGATCCAGACATGTTTCCATGTTTGAGCTGCAAACATGGAAATGATTACATTTGATGAGATTTCAGTTGTCAGGGAATTCTACCGCAGGTGGAAAGAACAGCAGCCACTGTTCACGGTGTGGGAGCAATGCCTTCAAAATTTTAACTTATCTTCTCAGATCTGCAGAGTGCGAGCCCGTCGCCAACCTCTGCTGCAAGCCGTAAAGTCTGCACACACAGTTACTGGAAAATTCTGCCACTTTATTCACTGAAACACAACAAACGTGCATATTTTACATACATGCACAGGAAGGGAGGTTTAATTCAGTTTATCTAAAACTGCCATAAAACAAACTTTATAGTAGTATATAAAGTAATTGTGAACACTTCGTCACTGGTTACTGATGACGCGTAGTTCCAACATGGCAGCATCTCTATTGTGAAAAAAGTGGCGGCTGAATTGGAGCCAGAAGTAAACAATTTTTTTTGTGTGACGTCACACTTGGTCCAGTTCTCATATACAGACAATGGACTAACCCCAATGTCCATAAAAGAAAAAAAAACGCCTGTTCCATAGCTTCAAAATCAAATAACATTGTAAACCTTAAAGGAAAGAAAAGGTGGGCCCCTGTGGATGAATGGAATCCTGAGACAATAAATATACAGTTCTACTATAACCACCAGTGCAGCTAATAAAGGTTTGTCAAAGTAGCTTCTTCATGCTACAGGCTAATTTACAACCAGTTTAAGTTTGGCACAGAATTAACAATGTTGTTGTAAAGAATACCAAAAAAAAAATCAAACCAACCAGCATGAGAAAAGTCACATTTTTATTGTCCAATCTCGTCCACGATTTTGCAACAGAAACAGAAATACTAATGCTATTGAAGAGCCGTGACAAAGATTATTCCAACACCATACTGGTGTAATTATTTTAAGCACAACATCAGGTAACTGTTGAAAGGAAAAAACCCTTCATCCTCCAGCAGAACCAGGCTGAGCAAAGACTCTGCTGCCCCAGAATGACTGATGACCGGCAACTAATGGGTCAAAATTAACCATGAAAGAGGACTTCTCCTAAACCAGGAGCTGCAAATATCTTGAACAAATCTATAATAAATGTTGTAACAATTAGCATCAAGGTCACAGAGCCCCACCAGTTACTAAACTATGGCAAGAGAATGGTGCACAGACAAGGGGTCTTTCTCCTGCTCCTGATGATCTGATGAGACAGTACAGTAACAGAATGTTGTGAAAAAGACCAGGAAACATTCCAATGTTTTGCTTTTCCTCCGTTTTGCAAATAAAGCTAATAATAAAAAATCTCCCTGAAGTCAGTTCTTGGAAATCCCGTCCTGCAGAAGCCATGTTTATACTGGTGCTGGAGTCAGAAAGTAGCCCATGTAATCCGTCCGGTAGCTTTGGACAGCAGCATGACAGAGTGAGGCTTCTTCAGAAGCGTTTTAGATTCAGTGGATAAAACCCTAAATGTGGGCAAAGTTTAAAGCTTCAATGCTCTAGTTTTATTCCTTTTCACGCATTTAGATGCAAATGACTAATCAGTGAATCACGGTGGTTCAAGTAGATCCCAGACAACACTGAACTCATGTAACCCCGCTCATTTTCCCCTTTTGTTTTGAAGCATAATTCTCCAACGTCCAGATAAGTTGACTTAGAGGGTCTAGAGCAGGTCTCCAACCCTGGTCCTCGAGGGCTGCCGTCCTGCTTGTTTTGCAGCTAACCCTGCTTCAGTCATTGCTGCTCACCTGGATCAGGTGTGTTCAGTCAATCAGAAACTGCGCTGATTCAATCCAGCTAATCAACATCTGATGAAGCAAGGTTAGCTGCAAAACAAGCAGGACACTCGAGGAACAGGATTGGAGACCCCTGCTCTAGAACATTCAAACAAAGTTATGATTGGAAAGAAACCAATGTCTCTTATAGAATTTGACTTCATTGTGCTGTAGTGCCATGAATAAGAATCAAAGCTCTAAACTTTACTGACATGTTTAAAGTGGTCACTTGTATTTTTATCCTGTTATTTTCAAAAATAACAAAAACCTTGTTAGCTTTAAATGTTCCTTTGTAGCTTAGCTGACAACTGACCATGACCCATGTACAAAGCCTACATGACAACTTTTTGTTGTAATGCTCTTTGACTACCAACAGAACATCAAGAAAAGCATGAAAGCAAACCCACATTAACTAAGAAGAAACCTGTTCGTTAGGATGTACGTCATCTGGTTGAAACTTTGGAGTTAGAAAGAAGTAAGAAACCTAGTGTTCCATCACTACTGGATATTTCCTGCATTTGGCTGTAACACGTGATGTGACACGTCCTGCGACATCATCTCCAAGTTGGAATGTGCCCTACAGGGCGGGTATAAATGTTCCAAGGGGGTTGTGGGATGGCCTCAACGTGTCTGTTGGACACCCTATCTTTTTAGGTTCTCAGATCTAGCTATCTAGCGGAACATCCATGGTTCGCACTCTAAAGCCTGTCGAGAGACAGTCAAGCTAACATTTGACCTTTTGAGGAAAATATTCACTTTTCAGAAGAACAGACTACCAAATATAACTTCAAAATCTTTCTAGATCATCACCCGCAAAGGTGGCTTCTAAGAAAAGCACATTAGTTGAACTCCAAAGCCTTGTTTTGTTGGCGGTGGGGATTTCAGATCCACATCCCAGCTTAAACTGACAGAGTCCTTTAGCAGTGGAACGGTTGATAAACAGAGCAGAGGTACACACATTCCTTCTCTCAAACATCTGAAAGTGACATGATGCAGGAGCGTCTGGCTGTGACGCGACTCTAACATGACAGGGACCATGTGTAGAATTGTCTTTTTATTTGCCAAAAGTCCCTTTTCCCCCCCCGAGAGCTTCTGAGCCGTTGTTTATCTGCAAAGGTAAAAAAAAATTAATGGGTCTGCTGTTCCAGCAGAGATCTGAGCTTGCACCGGCTTCATCATACACAAAGAGCGCTTGGATACTTGCAAGATGCGGTTCTTGTTTAATAGGTGTCACATCATATTCAAAACAAAGCAGAAAAGACAGCCGAAGGCCTTATTTTTCTTTTCTCCGTTCCCTTCACCAGATCAATGCGCTCTGCGTTCTCTTTGTTGTAGGAAAGTCCGTGAATTTAAAGTGTCTTCTGAAGATGAGGTCCGTGAGGATGTGAGTCTCTGTGTTTACGGCACATTTTCACAAATACACAAAGTTCAATCTCTTCACTTTCTTTGTTATATTTACTGGAGAGGGAGTCATTCTGGACGTCGGAGCGCTGAGAGAGATCTACTGCAGATAAGAACAGCAAGAATGTTACATGTCAACTGAAACACTAATAAAATGAATAACCGTGCTTGGGACGACTGCATGATGGAGACACTTCCAGAGACTGGTGACGATTACAACTGTCTAAAGGCCAAGAAGGAAATTACTCAGTGGCTTTTTGATGCTTTCTTTTAAAAATTATTTCACCTGGTTTAAAACTTCATTGAAAGAAAAAATCCAACTGTATTTGTTCTTGCACATGATTTAAGTTTATGTCAAATTCTCACAGAACTGCAGCAGCCAGATTTCAAGAAAAGGTGTTAACCTGCAAACGTTGGAATTGGAACTGAAGACTTCCAGGAACATTCTATGATTTCTTCCCTTTTTTTGTTTCTGTTCTCATAAAAGATCTAGTTTTAGTCTTTCTCAGCAGCTTCTGTTTCTGTTGGGTGAAAAACATAGAGATTTCTGCCTTCGTTACCTGCACCTATGTAGGGGTTGAGCTGTACAGGTACTACGAGTTTTGGTGTTGTTCATAAAAGGTTGGAAAGAGGAACAACCACATCTTAAAGGGAGAGCAGGTGTGTCTTCCAGTTCAGCCACCTCACTGGATTTAATAAAAAAAAGGAACATACCATTGTGATGCATGAGGTAAGGAACATAGCATTGTCATGCATGAGGTAAGGAACATACTATTGTCATGCATGAGGTAAGGAACATACCATTGTCATGCATGAGGTAAGGAACATACCATTGTCATGCATGAGGTAAGGAACATACCATTGTCATGCATGAGGTAAGGAACATACTATTGTCATGCATGAGGTAAGGAACATACTATTGTCATGCATGAGGTAAGGAACATACCATTGTCACACATTAGGTAAGGAACATACCATTGTCATGCATGAGGTAAGGAACATACCATTGTCATGCATGAGGTAAGGAACATACCATTGTCATGCATGAGGTAAGGAACATACCATTTTCATGCGTGAGGTAAGGAACATACCATTGTCATGCATGAGGTAAGGAACATACCATTGTCACACATTAGGTAAGGAACATACCATTGTCATGCATGAGGTAAGGAACATACCATTGTCATGCATGAGGTAAGGAACATACCATTGTCATGCATGAGGTAAGGAACATACCATTTTCACGCATGAGTTAAGGAACATACTGTTGTCACACATGAGGTAAGGAACATACCATTGTCACACATTAGGTAAGGAACATACCATTGTCACGCATGAGGTAAGGAACATACCATTGTCATGCATGAGGTAAGGAACATACTATTGTCATGCATGAGGTAAGGAACATACCATTGTCATGCATGAGGTAAGGAACATACCATTGACATGCATGAGTTAAGGAACATACCGTTGTCACACATGAGGTAAGGAACATACCATTGTCACACATGAGGTAAGGAACATACCATTGACATGCATGAGGTAAGGAACATACCGTTGTCACACATGAGGTAAGGAACATACCATTGTCACACATGAGGTAAGGAACATACCATTGACATGCATGAGGTAAGGAACATACCATTGTCATGCATGAGTTAAGGAACATACCGTTGTCACACATGAGGTAAGGAACATACCATTGTCACACATGAGGTAAGGAACATACCATTGACATGCATGAGGTAAGGAACATACCATTGTCACATATGAGGTAAGGAACATACCATTTTCATGCATGAGTTAAGGAACATACCGTTGTCACACATGAGGTAAGGAACATACCATTTTCATGCATGAGTTAAGGAACATACCATTGTCATGCATGAGGTAAGGAACATACCACTGTCATGCATGAGGTAAGGAACATACCATTGTCATGCGTGAGGTAAGGAACATACCATTGTCATACGTGAGGTAAGGAACATACCATTGTCATGCGTGAGGTAAGGAACATACCATTGTCATGCGTGAGGTAAGGAAAATACCATTTTCATGCGTGAGGTAAGGAACATACCATTGTCATGCGTGAGGTAAGGAACATACCATTGTCATGCATGAGTTAAGGAACATACCGTTGTCACACATGAGGTAAGGAATATACCGTTGTCACACATGAGGTAAGGAATATACCATTGACACGCATGAGGTAAGGAAAATACCATTGTCATGCATGAGTTAAGGAACATACCATTGTCACACATGAGGTAAGGAACATACCATTGTCACACATGAGGTAAGGAACATACCATTTTCATGCATGAGTTAAGGAACATACCATTGTCCTGCATGAGGTAAGGAACATACCATTGTCATGCGTGAGGTAAGGAACATACCATTGTCATGCATGAGGTAAGGAACATACCATTGTCATGCGTGAGGTAAGGAACATACCATTGTCATGCGTGAGGTAAGGAACATACCATTTTCATGCGTGAGGTAAGGAACATACTATTGTCATGCATGAGGTAAGTGAATAGCAAGTATTTGTAAGTTACAAGCACTTATGAAGTTTGTGTAATGCTCTTGTACGATGTCCTAACGCTACACTCGGCATTACTAGGTGCGCTCACTGACTGCATGACAAGGTGTATACATGATATGTAGGTGCCTGTAGGACGTCCATACATCTACACTCTGACTCTTTCTACCATTTCAAACTGGCTGCAAGCATGGAGCATCCAACTATCACTGGAACAGCACTAGCGAGCTCCTTGGGGGTTGAAAAAATCCATACTGCACCTTTCATTCATCCTTACTTACTCTGACGTGTTGTCAGCTCTGACCTGTTGCCTGCTGCATGCCCACAGTCAAAAATGTTCTGGCTTTATGCGCTCACCGAGCGGTCTATGACTTTGACACTTCATGCGGGCCACCTGAGTGCCCTCTGCCCTGATACGATGTGTCTCAACAAACCAACAGAACTCAGATACTAAAGTTTTTGAAAACTGGATTTTCATCTTCAAATGTAAATTTGACGTTCCATGCACTCGTTGGGATGTACGATCTTGGCATCTGCACTTCCTTCCTCAGAAGATCTGTTGTTTAATAGTCTCAAACTTTTGAGAACTCATCACTGCTAAGCAGACATGAACCACCTTTGATTTCATTTTTCCTTTCTTTTGTACTCAAATATGTGCTCATTGCTTCATTTCCCACCGAAAACCATGAACTGAAACCAATTTTTTAAGGATGAGTAAAGCAAACAGACACAAGAGACTAATATCACACTGATAATGTTGAATAAATGGAAGTGTATTTTTCTTCAGTGACAATGTTAAAGACAGTGGATCACATCAGGAGGACAGTAGTCTGCTCAATGTAAAAAACCATGGCTTTATGAATGACAATCCCATAAAAAAGAACGAGGACACAGAACTCTGTAGTGTGTGTGCTGCAACATTTATGTAGAAAATGAAAAACCAGAGGAAGGCTTGCTGAAACATCTTATCTCTTTTGCTCTTTTCCTTTGTGATTTCTCTTCTAATTCCAAGACAAGCACAGAAGGTGCCAGACACTCTAATGCTGTTTGGACGCCTCAGCAGTGCCAAAACCAAACCTCTGAATTGTGAGGTGGCAGGAGTTTGGCCTGGCTTAGAAAGGGAGGGAGACGAGGAGCAGGGAGGGGTTGGGCGTATCGGATTAAAAGTGGCCATGATAAGTAGCGTAGGAAAAACTACATTCCCTGTTGTGGTTCATTGGTCTAAAAATATCAATGCTCTGAAAAGTGACCACATCTCAGAGAATTGCATTTATCTCAGAGATAGACATTTCCATCTATCTCGTAAAGAGAAGAGCTTTCTGACATTAAACAGACAATTACCATATTTTCAGGAGTTTAAGTGAAACTCAGTAAAGAAAAGCCCTTTATAAAAGAACCTTTACCAAGAAAAAAAAACTAGAAAATTAAAATACATTTTAAAAACTGGTTAAAACTGTTAAAAGGTTTAAAATTCACATTATTTTGTTTATCTGAAATGTTATAAAATAATCTGTACACTTGTGTTAAATTGTTTTAAAAGTGGTTGGACTTTTATTTTGAAAAGGTGCGCATTATCCAGTTGACGTGATCCATGTGACAACATGGCAACAGGCAACAGCCTATCGGGTTGTTACAAAGAAAAGAGTTTTCATGCGAGTTAGCAGAGCAACCATTTAGCCAAGCTTCACAAATGAGGGAGAAGAGGAGACAAAACTATCCGACTTCGTTTTGTTATTGAACTATTTTATTTTTGGTCAGTTCTTGAAATGGGAGACTAAAGTAGTGAATTTCTGTTGTTTTATGTTATATTTGTCCAATTGTAGAAGTTGGCGAGTGAAAGTGTAAGCTTGGCCCAGACATTTCATCCACCATTATGTGCTGCGAAACTTAAAAGAGTTCTGTTAACAGAAGACAGCATTATTTTTATTTACTCCTACAGACCGCACAGTATTTTATTTTGTTTATTTAATGGTATTTTATGTTGTTATGATCGGGCATTAAGGTTGGGCCAAAAGAAATATTTTTCCGAGATCCATGTGTGGATAAAACGAGATGGCGAGCCAACCCCGAATCCTTTCAATTTATCCTAGCAAAGAACTAAGCGCCCTCTGCTGGACATTGGACTAGTTATTTCTTCTACTTGAAACTGGTAGGAACTTTCCTTACTCCTCTGCAGAACAGAGAGCACTCCTGGACAATGTTGAAAAAGAAAAAAAAAACCTCACAAACACTCTTGAGCCCAAGTCATGAGGGGAGAGAGTTTTATTTTTGGGTTTATTCAGTTTTTTGCTGAGTCACTTTGAGTTATACATTTATTGTTTTCTTTTATTTCATGGTAATACGGTAAAGCATTCCCGTATAATCTGAAATGTTGTTTTGTTGGTCAAAGCAATGTATCAGGAGGAAAAAAAAGGAAAATTAAAAAAAAAACGAATTTAACTAAGAATGTGAAAACAGAACTCAACTTAGAATTTAAACAAAACTGAGATGGAACTTGAAACTTGAACTCAAAAACAGAACTAAAACAAAAACAAAAAGTAAATCTTCACCCTAAACGAAAGGTTGAAAACTGAACTCCAGAACAAAACCTGAAGCAAAAATCCTGTTGATCTAATTAACAAGATTAACCCAAACATGGATTTTTGTTGTTGTTTGTGTATATGCATGTGTGTTGTTAATATATGTCTACTTCAATAATAATCCAGCTAATTTAAAGTAAATTGTGGTCTGTGGTCTTTCCTTTGAGGTTTTTTCTAAAGCACAAGTTAATACGGTCACAGTCGAACCTACTGGTCCAAGTTTACTGTAGCTAACCCTCAGAGGTGGTACATAAGTCACAGTTTTTGGCATAGCTTGTTATTCTCTGGATCTACTTGTATCTGATTTTTGAGAAACAGAAGTACACTCATATTTCTTATATTCCCACTAACAAACCAGTTTAGCAGTTGTCTCCCACCATAGCAACCACTAGAGGGCACTACAGGTGTGTGTATATCAGTATTTGCTACTGGCACCCACACAGAAGAAGAAGCACCATCCAAAACAAACATGGGTCGTTCTCCTGAGCTTCTTATTTGCATGGAGACATTATTATTCTTGTTTGTATTTTTCTGTCCTCCTCTGTCTTCCATTATTATTGATGAGCATCAACAGTTGTTCAGGTGTCCAGCTGATGAACACATTTTTGGACAAACATTGATCCTTGAATTTGATACGCATCGTCAAAGACGCAGCAAATGCAATTTTGATTTGATCTATCGATGTAAACACAGTATCATGAACATTGTATGAAAATTATGAAACATTATAAAAAATATATATATCAAACAGTTGAGAAAAACAGCTTATCTCGCTGTAAAGATAAAGCAAAATAACTAGGTTCCACATGAGACACAGCTCCTAATAGTTTTTTAAAAACAAAAACAGTTGACCTCTTAAAAAAATAAACTTACTGTTGTGAACAAGGAGGTGGGTGGAACCCAAGAACAGACACGTCTTAAAAGATGAGAAGGTTATGTTTATTGAATAGGTGAATAGTGGAGCAGGATGACAGAGCGGGCAGGTAGGCAGGCAGGAAAGCATAGCTGTCGCAGCGGGCTGGCAGGCTGAGCTGACAGAGCGGGGCTGGCAGGCTCAGCTGACAGAGCGGGGCTGGCTGGCTGAGCTGACAGAGCGGGGCTGGCTGGCTGAGCTGATAAAGCGGGGCTGGCAGGCTGAGCTGACAGAGCGGGTCTCGCTGGCTGAGCTGACAGAGCGGGGCTGGCTGGCTGGCTGACAGGCAGGCAGGCAGGCAGGCAGACACACAAGCGGCATAACGATCTGACTGGCTGGAGGTTTGACGCTGCTTAAAAAGCCATGGTGATGAAGAACAGGTGGTGATGGTCAGGAAAAGGTGTGGCTGCTTGATGAGGGAGAAGGAACGCCTCCAGGGCACAAAACTTACAATGTAAAGCCTGATAAGAGTAACATTTAAAAGAGACAGGATTTGGTGTGACACATTTTTCCAACTGAGAGAATTTGAAGAGAAGTCTTTGTTTTATTTTAAGTTGTTCTGCCTTTTATCTCTTTTCACTGCTTATCTTCTGAAAACAACCAGACTTACTACAGCTTTACCAAAAAGTAGTAGGAAAAAAGTGACCACTTTTCCCAGGTAAACGGGTAATGCTGCCACTCTTAAAGTGTGAAAAAGTCAATATAGTCACTAAGTATTTCAAATGATTCCTTTTTTTTTAAATTAGCAGACTATTTTGGAAAAAAAATTCAAATTAATTAATGTTTTAAGTAATAGAAAAGACCTAATCATAATAATTAGATAAATTGCAGAAGCTGTTATATTTACACTAATAGTGAATAGCTAACCTGTCCCTAAACGTCAGCCTTTACAGTCAATCCTGTCATCTTTGCTAATAAAACCACATCAGTCACTAAACAAGGACTGAATGTTTTAAACTGAAACACATTTTTTTTTACTTATCCAACAGCTGTGCAACCAGATCAGAGCTGAAGGCCTCTTGTGTTAAACAGCTTTTACTGTTACAATAGAGAGTAATGAACCATCAAACAAACAAGGTGTGTATATATGTTTTTTTACCCTGAACTTTATTTTTATATTATTTTTACTATAGCAATTGCTAATTAAATTCATGATCAATTATACTATTTATTTGCCTTTTTTGGCCAAGAGAAGAAAGAAAGAGGTGGATGTCAGAGATGGGGAATAAGGGTACAGTAGAAAAGGGGAAAAATGGGTGGAAGGAGTTGGAGGATGATTAAAAAGCGTAGATTTACAAACGTAGGTAACAAGTTACTCGAGTTTGATCATTCTTATGTTCAAATGTAGATGTCAGTCAAAAGGGCGGGGCCTGTCCGCAGACACACAGTTATTGTACTAACATACATGGTTCCAGTGACGTGCGGCGAGGTTCCCGGCTAGTGAGGCTCTGACGTCATCAGTCAGATTTACAAACATGAACCCTACAGAGAAGCTTGTTCGCCATTTGATTGACAGCAATTAAAGTATGGGGGGAGCGGGCCAAGGGGGGGGTGTTCATGGGTAAGAAGGGGGGACCACCACCAGTATGGGACCCTTGAGACTTCCTCGGGCCCGCTGGTACCTGGCCAGGCAGCCACAGGGGCGGTGCTTTTTTTTTGGGGGGGGGGGGGGGGGGGGGGGGGGGGGGGGGGGGGGGGGGGGGGGGGGGGGGGGGGGGGGCTTGTGCCTGGGGGCTGGCCCCCTCTCGGCTCCTCTCTCTTTGTGTGGGGGGGGTGGGGCCTGGGGGGTCGGCTTCCGGGCGGTGGGGCCTCTGCCCTGGGGAGACTTGGGCCCAATGCTGGGGGGGGCAGGGGGACGGTTGTTTCACCATCAGGGGTCAGTCTGGTAGCTGTCCCCGACCTCCCCTCCTTCCTCATACAAACACTTATTAGGTTGGAGGGGGGTGTGCTTGCGGAATACTTCGAGGGGCCGAGCCACTTGGCAGTGGTCCCCCCCTCTCCGCACACTTCGCCCCCTTCTCTTGGTTTTAAATGCACCTTAGACACGTAGGACCCTTGGTGGGGGGGTGCTGGGACATCACTGCCAGCAAGCAGGAGATGTCCTCCTAGTGCTCAACCCTCCAATTTTAACTGCACCGTAGACATTTAGGGCTCCTTGGCGAGAGGGTGATTGGACATCCCTGTAAGCAATCAGGAGATGTCCCCAGTGCCCTGCTCGCCAATTTTAACTGCACCCTTTATGACACACACCCTTCAACCACAAGAAACACACCTCAACATACACACACAAATACATTACACAAGGAAGATGGGAATACTGATCTTCTGTCCCCTACCCCATCCCCGGTGGGGGGAACAGGACCTTCAGCGGCGGCGGCCTTGTCTCTTGGGTGTCGGCCTCCTGGGCCCGGCGGCCCCCTCCCCACGCGGGGAGAGGGATCCCTCAGTCCTCTGGCAAGTCCATGAGCGGGGGATCATATTCCATCTGAGCCTGGAGGGTGTCTGTGTCCTTGTGGTGCGGGTTCTGGTCCTTACCCTCGGGTGACGGGCCCCTTCTAAGTCACAACATAGGAGAGCCTGGCCAGGCTATGTACTCCTTCGGGGACCCCCACTTCTCTTGGTCATCCCTCCTCTAGGTGGGGGTAGCTGACCCCTGCTGTGCTCTCTTCTGGATCTCCGCAACTGCCTGGAGCTTCGGAGCGGGTCTCCCTTGGGGGGTCCTGGCTCGTACCTGGGGCTGGGGTGGGGGGATGCCCAGAACTCCTGGGTGGTGGTGGGCGGCTTGTCTGGGGTGGTGGGGCTCTCGGGGGTGGGGCCCCGCGCTGGACCGCCGGGCGCGGTGGGGGGGCTGCTCTTATGACTGGGCTGGGCCCTGCGCTCTGCGCTTCCGTACCTCACTGCCCTCGGGTGTTGGGGGCCCATGTGGTGGTCCTGCGGGCCCTGGTCTGGGTGCTTGGCCGGACTACCTGGCGGGCGGATCTCCTCCGTTGACCCCACAGTATGGGTGCGGGGGCGGGCCCTGGTCGGCGCTGCTGCCTCGGCGGGGGTCTTGGTGTGGGGATGTCTGGGAGCTCTCCCTCCTTTTTTTCTTTCCATTCCTTCATCCACTTCAGCTTAACATAACATTCACCTGAGCACAGGCGTCAGCTCACATTTGCACCTTCAAATAGTGTGCGTGTCAGAATGTAATGCTTTACATGTGTTGGTTGGTATGCAAAAGTGTGCGTGTAAACTGGTTGTGGACAAGTTTGTGAACACTCTTGGAGCCGGCAGGTATGTTTGTAACAGCTGAGTGTGTGGACAGGTCCCGCCCATTTTAGACCAACACTCACTATTGTAATGGGTATAAGCTTCAGCATTTTGTTGCCTGTAGACTTTTACTTTCTCCTTCCATTAGTCATCCTCTAAAATCTATAACACCCCCCCCCCCCTCTCTCTTTTCCCCCTTTCTCTTTCCGTCCGGTCCAACAAAAAGAACACAAACAAAATTAATATTAATAAAGTTTGGTTTAAATTACAAAAGGGGCTTATACCAACATACATTTTGTGTTCCCAATGATTTATAACCCCCGATTGTAAGAGTAAAATCTGTCTAATGCAAGAGGCTCTCAGCTCATATCTGTTTGCTCAGCTGTTGGACAGGACAAGTTTAAAAAAAAAAAAAAAAGTCAACTTTTTTTCTGTTTCGTGAAGCAGAAAAAAATCAGCAAAAATGTTATTATTGACATACTTTGAGTTGTAACTGAAGTCCACGTGTCTCTCCTTGTTTCCTGTCTATGGTCTCTCCTTATGAAGAAACGCATTCATAACCTGTTTGTAGAGTCTTAGAGATAGCTACCTCTAATTCTCTCATTCTTTAGCCGCAGTGTCATGTTGTCCGGGCTCACCAGCGCCCTCTGCCTTGAAGCAGGCGTACTGCATGTCTCATCTAGTGCATTTCTAAAGCGCATTTTCAGCGGATAAAAAGGCTAAATGAGTCACAAACTGGCGCGATGTAATTAGACAGATGGAGAGAAATAAACAGATGGGATCATTTTAAAATAAAGCGTATTTTATGATGATAAAAAGGCCAAGTTAGTAAAGCGCATGCGTCAGCTGCAGCTGCAGCTCCAGCGTTTGAGGCGATGGGAGAGGGAGGGGCTGCTGCTGCCTCAGCCGCCACTGTCTTGTATTTGAACAGGAAACTTGAAAATTCACTGAAGAAACATTGAAAACACTCATAGAAAAAGGTAAACATAGAAAAGACCTGTCTAAAAGATCAGATTTAATTTTTATTTTTACTTTAAAAAGTATATTAATTTTATGTCATTCCCGCATTTTAAGCTATTCTTTGCAGACGAGCCACAGCCTCCCCTGACTTCCCTGACCACACATCACTGGTTGGCTCCAAAAACTATCACACACATGCATAGCAATATGTTTACAATAGAAGTACATAGCAGATCATTTGCACATGAATGCAATTAAACACGTGTCAAGCCTGTATCACTTCGTCACACATACAATAAGTGCAAAGGTGAGCTGAAAGTGTTCAGGTGATTGTTTATGCTCTACTGTGCTGGATGATAGAATAGAAAAAGAGGGGGAGATCACCCCTGCACAGAAGACCCCCGCCAAAAGGGGAGGAAAAGGCAGATCAAGGTAATCCACTTTGCAACCCTACATCAGCCACCCAGTCCAGGGACAGCAGGACCACCACAGGGGCCTGCAAATCCAGTCTAAAGTTTCAGGCAACTTCACATCACTGTGTTAATTGCAATTACTTGATTACAGAGAAGTAGTGCATTATTTTTTTTAAATGTATTGCGTTAATCTAATTTCTGTGATTATTGCTGTGCTCTCAAAAATTAAACAGTCCAACTGTTTGCATGAATGTTAAACTCAGGTCTCACATTGCTCTGAGTGTCGAAGAACACAGCATGACCCTGTCACTGCTGAGATGTCATAAATGTGCGACTGTGTGCTTCTTCCAGAATGAACCCAAAACGATGTCATAATGCCACAGCTATGATCTGTTATGAAGGGATAAAGCACCACGAGGTGGTGTGTCATTAATTAAGGGGTATGTGAAGAGTTGATGGCATCAGACGGTAAACTGCTGAAAAAGGTGTGTCAACCAATGCTTTATAGTAAAAATAAGATGTTTGTGGGGAAAAAATTCAGATTGCTCAGAAAAGTGTTCCTGCTGTTTTTGATGTGGTAAATTAGAGCACTCTGGAACTCATGTCTTTTTTCCCTAATGGTTTGAAACACTTTCTGTGGTGCAGTGGTTATCGCTCCTGCCTCACAGAAAGAAGGCCTTGGTTCAAGCCCCAGCTGGGCCCTTTCTGTGTGCAGTGTGCATGTGTGGGCTTTCTCCAGAGACAACGGCTTCCTTTCACAATCCAAAAACATGCTTCATACGTGGATTGATGACTCCTAATTCATTTCATCAGAAAAAGGACTCAAGAACACGTTAAAAACACTTCAAACACAATTTTCATCAGAGTGGGTCTGTAAAGGGTCTATCCCATGATGATCTTAAGCCTTTTATAGTAAACAATATCCAGGAATGTGATCATATATTACCTTTGGAACACTAAAGAACAACTCATTGAGATAGGAGTTATTTTTGTGCACTCTGTTCACACCCGGAACTGAGAAGACTCAATCTCTGAGGCTCTGCCTTTCGCTCCTTGTGGGTGACGCCCAAATCATGGCGTGAATCTAGAGCCGGCCTCAGCAGCGTGTTTGCGCGAGTCCGCTCACGGAAACAAACAGCACTGAACTATTTTAAAGATGGATGTGCATGTTGTGGGCCCTACACTTCTGACCCACAGTCCAATCCGGAATTCTTATATGCGAGGCGCAACATGTGTGGAAATGCAGCGTTAGCTCGTGCATTATATGCTAATACTGTGTAATTACAGCTAGTTGTATGATATACTTCTGGTCTGTCATCTTCATCAGGTTTGATTCTAGGAATGGCATCAGCTCCAGGATTAGTCGCCTGGACAATTGACCTTGATACAGGCCAAGTTTAACAAAACAGTCACCTGTGAAGTGGTGGTCACTGACTAAAAGTTGCTGGCCGGTCTGTCGAATGCTCCCGAAGAAAAACTCCAACCATTTCTGATGAGCAGGCTCTTCTTTGGGAAGGCTGAAATCTCTCACAGCCTAAAAACATGTTCTACTCTCAAAATACATTGCATTGCAGAAAAGCTAACCATAGTTTTCTCTGCAGATCAACAGGGACCACTTCTGCAATAGGTTGTTTTCATGATCACCGCTAGCTCAGCGGGGAAAGTGGGTGTGAGTTTGTGCTAGCCTGGGGGTGGGGCTTCCAGCGCAGACTCTTCTGGTAGGGGGTGTTGTCATTGTTCCACGTCACACGGTGAGGACGTTTACATGGGTATGGGAGGGGCTGCGGCTAACAGCAGTGGTTTTTGGAGGATTACTCAAAAATGTGTGAATGGATCAAAATAAGAGTTGGAGTTCTTTACAGTGAGGAAGGAATACATGTAAAAGCTCAAAAAGAGGATCTATCATGGAATAGGCCCTTTAATGATGTCTTTTTACTTAATTCACCAGATCCACTGAGATGAAAAGGTCTTTCACTGCTAAATATATGTACAGCATCACAGAACAATAAGTAATAACTAGCACACTTTCACACAGTCATTAAGTATTTCTATGTTCTTTTTTTAAAATCATCTTCCATGTGAACTGCTGAGAAAATATATTTTCATTTACTCAAAGTCTTTGAGCTTGCTAGTTTAAATTATTTTATCAGACATTTTCTTTTACTCGTATTAACATAGTTTTTAGTTGATAGAATTATTACTACATTGTCTGTGTTTTTGTTTCTGACAGAAATTGCTGCTTCAAATAGATGGAGCCAGTCCAAAACAGCCCAACTCTGACTTCATCTTCTGGGAACCCAAGACCACAGAGTAGCAGTAAATCCTGGGAGTGCACGGGGTCTCCGCTCTCACCTGCAAATCACTCCAGTATTTTTCAGTGACGGTCGACAGGCGCTTCTGCAAGAGCTTTTTTTTTTTTTTTTTGCCATCATGGGTAAGTTAAGTCTTATACGATCCCTAGTGTCCTTGTTGCCAACTGCTCTCTGCCTCCTCGTTGATTGTTTTTAAAGTCCAACCAGGGCCGAGCCTTGGCATAGGCAAGCTAGGCTATCGCCAAGATGCTATCTGTTGGAGGGGTGCATAATCACAACGTTTTCAATTTATTTTTTTTTTCTTTTAAAAATGTATTAATTATTTTTTTAATTCAGACAGTTGTGTTGTTTCTATTCCGGACAGCAGGGGGCGCCAAAAGCCACTTGCACGCGCCTAGATGTGTCTTCGCCTCGGACAGCAGCCCAGTGCCCTCTGCATCCAGCCCCCCCACCCCCACTCTGGAGTCAGCCCACTACGTTGATCTGTGTGTGGGTGCGTTTGTGTCTGTTTTGTGTCTGTTTATCAGGTTTAGATACACAAACTATGATTGCATTTGTCAATCGTAGAGTTTTCTTGTGAAAATCTGGTTGTATTTTGAAAATTGACCAGATTTTCTCGTGTGTCTTAGGTAGATAAGTTAGTCGCGGCATGGAATGGAAGCGGCCTTTATTCCGTGCCACTTCGTGGCGCTTTGGCGTTTAGTGTGAACCAGGCCTTTAGTGTGCAGATTGAATGTCTTCTGTTCACTCTTTGCTGCATGTGAAACTCAAAGATACGTTTTTGACTCATGTCTGGAAAACTGGGTACAAACTAACTGCATTTCTTTACAGTTTTTTTTCGGAAAAAGCTTCCTGACCGGGGTCGTTGTAATTTATAAACACCTTAACACAACCAGCTTAATAAAAATGACTTTCCATCTTTAAAATACCCTTAACACGGTAAAAGTCAATCAATATTCTGAAGTGCAGCTTTCTGGAAGACTGGAACCCATGGAGCATCATGGGCTCCGCCCAGCAGCACCAGACATGAGCTTTGTGTCAAACCCACCGTTCCTTCATGTTTGCTGCTCAAAAAAACTTGTTTGTTGTTTCTCCAATAAAATTTCTGTCCTTACATCCATCAGAATGATGTGTACTGCTGCTGGTTCTGGGAAGATGGAAGAGAAAAGCAACAGTTGTGTCTTTGATTAATGTGCCGCTTCGGTGTTTGTTTTCTCTAATTCTGCATCACTTCACTTTGTGACAGCTGTTACAGCTCTGCACATGATAGTAAAGCAAGGAGGCTGGATTCAATCAGTCCACTCAAAAGTAATATTTTCAACACAGTATCATAGTCTGTCAACAATTGGGAAAAATGCCATTATAGACAGCTTTACATAATTTTCCCACGATACCTCATACAATTTAAAATAATACCCATTTCTTTTTTTTGTGCCATGCACAAACCAGCTCTTTTGCTGTTGACCATGTTTATAGACCCAAATCCAGACCAAAAATGATATGAAATTGCGTTCCATTAACCAGCATTTCTCTCTTGTGTGGGTTTTCTGGAATAGAGAGCATCTCCAAGCTTAGAGATGCTCATTGTGTCGATCGATGTGACGGTAGACGGCAAATCTGTATCAAAAATAAATAGAGTATATATAAATATATTTTAATGCCATCAAGACAAAGCAAGCTCCGTTGACCGTAGTTGCTCTTGATGCGAAGAAATAAAAATAAGCTTAACAGCAGTGCTTTAAGTGGGCCGGTTCTCAGTACCGGGACTTCTAAAAATAGCTCTTTAGAGTCCACTTCTCTATGCCAAAAGTACGGCCGGTATTCCCGGTACTCAGTACTGACACTAGAGATGTGACGTTCATTTTTTCCTCCCTTCCCTGAGTTTTGCACGTTTCCATAAATGCTCAAGCAAGTTCTTCCCTTTAACTTCAGATGCAAATATCACAGGAGTTGTGAAGACCCGATTCACGGGAGAACCTCCATGAAAAAAGAGAAGAGGAGAGAGAGCTGCTGCACCGAGTGGTGATCTCACAAAAATAAAATAAACTTGTAATTAAAAACTCCTGACATGACACTAAATGAAGAAGCTTTGTGTGTTTTACAATCCTCCAAAATGTAC
Organism: Oryzias celebensis; assembly: GCA_014656515.1. Classification (NCBI taxonomy): domain Eukaryota; kingdom Metazoa; phylum Chordata; class Actinopteri; order Beloniformes; family Adrianichthyidae; genus Oryzias; species Oryzias celebensis. The sequence goes on along the minus strand of BNCR01000001.1, from coordinate 35,449,181 downwards.
ACATGTCAGATGACTGAGTAACACGATGATCAAATCTATTGTCAGAACTGTTTATCATTAAAATAAGTTTAAAGCTCACATTCTTATCTTCTGCTGCACAGCAGTATCTATAGTTTCTGTTCAGAAGCAAAGTTCTTCAATGAGAGAATTGCAGAACAATTTGTGGCGGTAAATGTACTGCTTTAGGGGGATCTTTTTTGACACTGAATTCTATTTTGAAAGGAACTGTCAGGGTCAGAATGTGGACACAAACGTCGGACACAGAAAAGGTAGGGAGAGGTTCTGCATTTATTGCAGCAAAACACAACTCGTGATGGCGGGAAGGCATGTGGTTCTCCAGGAGACACACAACACGATCTGGCAACGAATGACAGGAGCAGGCAGCCTTAAAGGAGAAAAGCCAATTAAACACAGGAGCACAAAATGAAGGCAAAAAGGGGAGCAGGAAGGGAGGAGGATGAAACCAAAAGGAAAGAAAAACCAGACAAAAACCAGACAAAAGGCCTAATGGCCACAAAAGAAACGTGTTTTTCTAAAAAGTGTTGTGAGATTTTGTGTCTCTCTCTCGATTTTGTCGGTAAGAAAGCAGACCACATGGTTCTTTTAGGTTGCAGAGCCCTGGTTTAGCTGTTCCATTAATAACATCATTCAAAGTACCAACAAACACTCTTTATGCATAAACATGCCGCATATGCTGGCAGAGAAATATTTACCATGAATCCATATCAGACTTTAACATCTATCCACACATGTCAAATTAAGCAAGAATTGAGATTTTACAAAGAATAAAACTCAGGATGTATTCAGACTGACAACATTGTTTGGTTTGGTCCGAGAACACAAATTTGTTTCAGAAAGACTGCGTTTTGTTCTGTATTCAGACTGCTATCTACGGGGGGTTTCTGTTTCGGACCAAAACTTGTAAACAAAACCATGTGACTAAAGATCTCTTCAGTAATTGGCCAGGAATACGAGGTGGGTCAAAAAAACAAGAGAAAGTCAGAGGTGCAGCGCTTTAAAGCCCTCGTCAGGATGGTTAACTTCTTAAAACTTTATATTTCCATTACCAGTTTTAAACAACAGGAACAACCATTTTTCTGTCTTATTTTGGTACAGCGGAGGAATGCTGCAGGACGATTACTGGCAAGAACCATGCCGTGTGCTTTAACTCAGAGGATGTTAGCAACTGCAGTTCTGAAGAGACATTGGCTATGACTGTAGGATGATAAGTGTTTATGATTAATAGATTGTCTGGAAAACAATGAGAAACAATGTGCATCACATTGAAAGTTGTTCTAACCAGCCTGCCTTCACCTGAGTGAGTGAGTCAATGAGTTGCTGTTTCTCATTGTTGAACTACAAGCTACAAGCTATATTAGCATGGCATCACAGCGGCGTAACGATATGACGTAACGTTGTAATTGTACCCCCATTTAAAATAATGTTATGTACACAGTCGATGTATTACTACATTTATTTGTAGACTTGACCTGAGCTCCCTCTTTCTTATTTCATATTACGACACGTAGAAAAAATGACGTTTTTTTTTATTGATCACATGTTACATTCTAGATTCTCTACTGGCCACCCTGGCTAGTAACCAAAAGAAGTTAATTTAGAGCCCTGTATATATAGATATATATAGGTTACATAATCTTGTTAGATGTCAAAAAGTGTTTGGGTCTGAATACTTTCTGTACCCACTGTGTATATATACTTATATATATATATAAATATATATATAAATATATATATAAATATATTTCTACATATGTATACACGTATATCTTATCCAATAATTGCCGGTCTATAACAGATGCTATGTGCTTTGTACTGAGGCAGGCAGAGGGTGGGTGTCTGTGGCATTCAGTCAGTGTAGCATAGATCACAACATTTTGATTCATTCTATTTTCTTGAAACCTAATATACTAAAAACAAAATATATAATATAATAATATAAAATATAAAAAAAAAAAAAATGCTTAAAAAAAACACATTTTGGGATGAATCCTAAACATACCAGAGAATTTTGCAAGCAGATGGATGAAGGAGCAAAGAGGCTGCAGGAAAAGCAAAGGAGCAAACCCGTTTCCTGGTGTTTATAGTGGATCAATCTCTGGATTCTCCTGAACTTCATTCATTTTCTGACCCCACTGGATTACTTTTGGGTCAGTGAGATTTCTAGAACCGTCCAGTCTGCTGCTGTTGGACTAAGGCGATACACTTTAGAGCTGGAGCTCGCCACACGGCTATTGGAGAGTAGCTGGCAGCCAGACAGAGAGCCAGTGCAGGACGGGTAAGCAGTCTGCTCGGGCCTCCTGGACTTTAGTTTCATTCACGCCTCAAAAAAGGTACCCTCATTTTATTCTTCTGGTTAATGCGGGGCAGAAAGCCATCAAACTCCGTAAGAAAGAGAGGAAACACCGGGAAGAAGCCGTTAAGATACAGTGACAAGAAACGCTCTGTAGTTTGTAGGAGATTCTAAATGTTTTCATGAACCCAAACATTAAGGCATGATCAATGATGTTTTTGTACAGCTTTTAAAAATAAATCAACCTGATCTTTTAACATTATCCGTGTCTTCTGTGTTTAGTAAATGAGATAAACACAGCGGTCGTTCTTTGTAGCTAACGGCTAAAAACATTAGCTGCTAGCTCTGTGTAGCTAACAGGTTAAAAACATTAGCTGCTAGCTCCATGTAGCTAACAGGTTAAAAACATTAGCTGCTAGCTCTATGTAGATAACAGGTTAAAAACATTAGCTGCTAGCTCCATGTAGCTAACAGGTTAAAAACATTAGCTGCTAGCTCTGTGTAGCTAACAGGCTAAACACATTAGCTGCTAGCTCAATATAGCTGACAGTTAAAAACATTAGTTACTAGTTCCATGTAGCAAACAGGCTAAAAACATTAGCTGCTAGCTCCATGTAGCTAACAGTTAAAAACATTAGCTGCTAGCTCTGTGTAGCTAACAGGCTAAAAACATTAGCTGCTAGCTCCATGTAGATAACAGGTTAAAAACATTAGCTGCTAGCTCTGTGTAGCTAACAGGCTAAACAAATTAGCTGCTAGCTCTGTGTAGCTAACAGGCTAAAACATTAGCTGCTAGCTCTGGGTAACTAATGGCTAAAAACATTAGCTGCTAGCTCTGTGTAACTGACAGGATAAAAGCATTAGCTGCTAGCTCTGTGTAGCTAAAAGGCTAAAAGCATTAAATGCTAGCTCCATACAGCTAACAGTTAAAACGTTAGCTGTTAGCTCTGTGTAGTTAACAGGCTAAAAACATTACCTGCTAGCTCCATATAGCTGACAGTTAAAAACATTAGTTACTAGTTCCATGTAGCAAACAGGCTAAAAACATTAGCTGCTAGCTCCATATAGCTAACAGTTAAAAACATTAGCTGCTAGCTCCATGTAAAGAAAAGGCTAAAAACATTAGCTGCTAGCTCCATGTAGCTAACAGGCTAAAAACATTAGCTGCTAGCTCCATGTAGCTAACAGGCTAAAAACATTAGCTGATAGCTCCATATAGCTAACAGTTAAAAACATTAGCCGCTAGCTCCATGTAGCGAACAGGCTAAAAACATTAGCTGCTAGCTCTATGTAGCGAACAGGCTAAAAACATTAGCTGCTAGATCCATGTAGCTAACAGGCTAAAAACATTAGCTACTAGTTCCATGTAGCAAACAGGCCAAAAACATTAGCTGCTAGCTCCATATAGGTAACAGTTAAAAACATTAGCTGCTAGCTCCATGTAGTGAACAGGCTAAAAACATTAGCTTCTAGCGCCATGTAGCTAACAGGCTAAAAACATTAGCTGCTAGCTCAATTTAGCGAACAGGCTAAAAACATTAGCTGATAGCTCCATATAGCTAACAGTTAAAAACATTAGCTGCTAGCTTCATGTAGCGAACAGGTTAAAAACATTAGCTGCTATCTCCATTTAGCTAACAGGCTAAAAACATTAGCTGATAGCTCCATATAGCTAAGAGTTAAAGACATTAGCTGCTAGCTCCATGTAGCTACCAGGCTAAAAACATTAGCTGCTAGCTCCATGTAGCTAACAGGCTAAAAACATTAGCTGCTAGCTCCATTTAGCTAACAGGCTAAAAACATTAGCTGATAGCTCCATATAGCTAACAGTTAAAAACATTAGCCGCTAGCTTCATGTAGCGAACAGTTAAAAACATTAGCCGCTAGCTCCATGTAGCGAACAGGCTAAAAACATTAGCTGCTAGCTCCGTCTAGCTAACAGTTTAAATGAATTAGCTGCTAGCTTAGTGTAGCTATTGGCTAAAAACATTAGCTGCTAGCTCTATGTTGCTAACAGACTAAAATGTATGACTAAATTTATTAAAAAACTGACTTTTATAAATAAAAGTTACTTTTTACTTTTATAAATTGACTTGCGCTCCCTCTTTCTTATTACATATTATGACACATGGAAAAAAATGACGGGTATTTTTTATTGATCAAATTTTACATTTAAGATTCTCTGCATTTTATGTTTCAACTTCCATGAAAGAGAGTATTGCCACTTCTTGTTGGCATTTAAAGGATTGCTTAACAGCGTGTGAAAAACGGCACATGGGCCTTGATTGGTGTCATGTCATGTCAATCTAATGCAGGGGTGGGCAACTTAAGGCCTGCATGCCACAGTCGGCACGTGGAGGGAAAGACAGTGAAGGAATGAGATAATAGTAAAAGCACTTGATCCGTAGTCTGCTCGTTTCTTTTATATTTGAAAAGAGTGACAATCTTCTCTCACACTAATCTTTGTTCTCCTGCAGCGTCATAAGGAAAGGGTCCATTCATGCAGCATTGTTACTATGACCCCACCCTCCTTTAGGAACTCTCATAATGTAACAAAAGATCAATAAGCCAAAAGTATATGCTTGTTTTATTCATGGTTGTGAAGTTTCTAGAAACATTGATGGTATTTTGATCTGAGATATCTAATCATATAACTGTTTGAGAAACTACAAATGCAGGTTTTGTTTCGATCAAACTACTACCAGTACTACTAATACTACTACTACTTGTAAATAACTGTTTTTCTTGTGCAATTTCGCTATGAACGAACTTTTTTGATTACATTTTTCGGTTACATCCCAATTTATGTATCCAATTTTATGTTGTTATTACTGCTGTCCCCTTATTGCTGCCCATGGTGTGACAGTGTAGTGAGTCAACAAAGCCTGCTGCCCCGCTAGTTCTTGATTTCCTACCACAGTGCACAGATTAGCAAAGAGCTTCACTAATAGCTTTCTTTTCAAATGATCGCTTTACTACACAACTTCAGAAGGACGCAGTGAGCATGAAACTTAATTATGGTGCACACGCTTCACAGCTCCGTTTGTGGTTGTGTATCTAATCCTTTCTTTGCTTGTGAAGGTCGTCTTTCAGCTGGAGCTCAACCTTACCGTCATAATCTGAGCAGGTCTGTGAATTTAATGCAGTTGTTGCTTTAAAGGACCGATATCATGCACACACAACTTATTTGAGCTTTTTAGTGTAATATAATGTGAATTCCTCATGGAAAACCCCTCCAAAGTGGTTTTTGATCCAATCACACATCTCTGAGTATTCCTCTAAAACCTTGCTCTCTAAGCACCAGCCCCTCCCAATCCTGAAAACAAGTGGGGTCCTCACTTTGTGACGTAGACCAATGAGAACAGTCCCTTCCAGGAAGAGTCTGCACTGCCAGCACACGGCTAACACTCACAGACTTTCTCTGCAGAGCTATAACGGTGATCAGCAAAACGCTTTTATTTTACATGCACCATCTTTGCACAAGCTCAGATGTTGGTTTCTGCCGGTGAAACGCAGACATGCTGCTGAGGCCAGCTCTTGGTTGACGTCATGAAATAGACGGCACTCACAGGAAGCAAAAGGCAGTGCCTAAGAGATCGCCTTGACTTACTTCTGGGTAGGAACAAAGTTTACAAAAGTAACTCATATTTCTTAATCTGTTCTTTAGTGTGCTGAAGGTAGTATATGATCATATATGTGGATATGGCTTACTCTGAAAGCCATCAAAATAGCACAACGTAGCCCCTCTAAAGTATTTATGACTTTGATAACTATACGTAAAACAGATGGAGATATTTGATATTTACTGATGTAAAGATAAGCACCACCATTATGCGCCCAGAAGAAGAGAAAATCAATAGTTTTCCACAACTATTGGCATGTTCATAATTCCCGCTGCAGAAGTTGACCTTTTATTGACCCCTGACAACTTATCAGGCGTGGCGTAACAAGAGGCGAAGTGTATGTATGGCTTGGCGTTTGTAGCTAAACAAAGCGAGCTGAACCGTGGATGGGTGAGCATTCTTTAAATGATTATCTGCATTAACTGTTTACTGTAAAATGAATCAGCACAAATGAGTAACATAATGAACTCTAGAAAAACTTCGGGATGTCAATAATAAACAAATGAATGAAACATTTTTGTCATCTAGACATTAAAGTTTAAAATAGATTCATGTTAGTGAGCCTGTCTTAAACCTGTAACTACAGAAAAGTTGGATTAAAAAAGCAGAGTTTCATCTTTCCTGAAACAAATCAGAGATAAAAGTTCAGAAAAGGTGTTGGTTCCAAAAATCATCTTCGTATATATGACCTTCCTAAAAGAACATCCTATGACTGGTTTGTTTTCGAGTTTTGCTCTTCCTTTGGTTTGTGAATGAAGGTCATAGCAGAGAGCAGACGGGCCGAGGTTTTTAAAGGTCAGTGAATGGGCGGGTGGGGGCGGGGGGTTCAGGCCAATGCCAGACACACTTCAACGCAGCAGCCAGGACGGCCAAGAAATTTAGGGGAGGTTTCCTGCTCCGGATCCTGGTCTGGGAACACAGTATCCCATATTCCTCTCCCATCCCCAGACCCCCAAGAGGACCAGAGACGAAGGAACGTATCACGCCGTGTTCCTGCACTAAAAATACTCAAAACTCTGCTGCCGTCACTCCCCAAACTCTGAGCTGCAGGATTGTAAGTCTTCTGACCCGTGACTGTTATGGCTCGGAGTTTCATTCACTCTCCGCTCAGCTCTCAGACCTTTTCCTTGTTGAGTCTGCAGGAAGTGAATGTGCGACTCTCAGAGGGTCAGCTGGCGGAACAGTTTGGCATTAAAAGATCAGTGACATAATACTTTGATTGGGAGAATGGCTGTAATGCTTGACTGTCAGGTATTCATCACATGCCCCATTAACACAGATGGGCAAAAAAAGATGCAACCGAAGTCCATCTCTGCTTCATCAGTTCACACATTCCTCTGAAAGGCGGATCCCCGTCGGTGTGCGTCTTCACTCTTCGTTATGCCACTGTGAAACCAAAATGGGTGTAACTTACTTTCTGGTAAAAGTATGTAAAACATGCAGCAGAGGAGCATTGTTCTTTTCACAGCAACAATGGGAGTTCACGAGGATGTGCACATTCAAATGTTTTTTTAATCCAACACTTTCAGATCACTAAACCTAAACCCACCAGGGTTTCTTTCCAGAAGAGGGGAACGGTTGGTTCCAACAGTGAGGGAGACTGTACAAACACCGGAGGTGTCAAGCAAGACTAACTAGAGACAAACCTGATTTGAAGTTGCAGGATGCTTTTGTGCTGCAATGCTGAGTCCTGTTCACTTTCAACAGAACTTTCATCCATTTTCTAAACCTACTGAAGCCCTACTGTGGTCCAATAGCCTATCTGGGTTACTGATACACTTACATTCACACTGAGGGACAATTCTGAATCATCAATTAACCTCCGCAGGCTGTACGGTGTTGCACTGGTTAGCCCTCTTGCCTCACAGCAAGAAGGTTCCCGGTTCAAGTCTTGAAACAGTGTCACCAACGGGGACCTTTCTGTGTGGAGTTCTCCACGGGTTTTCTCCGGGGACTCCGGCTTCCTCCACCGTCCAAAAACATGCTTCATAGGTTCATTTGTCACTCTAAGTTGTTCCTAGGTGTGGATGTGAGTGTGTGACTGTGGCCCCTGCGACAGACTGGCGACCTGTCCAGGGGTGTCCCCTGCCTTCACCCATGAGTAGCCGGGTTAGGCTCAGGCAACCCAGTGACCCCAAAAGGGATAAAAGGGTTTAGAGAATGATTGAATATCGTAAATGTATGACAAAACGCACAATTTCGCAAAAAGTCATACATTTATGTAAACAATAATTATTTAACGAGACAAAACACCAAAGTTGTCTGTTTATTGCAGCCGTGCTTGTAGATGAAAGACGTGGAGCGTTTTGTGAAGCTGTATTTCTGGATAAGTTTCAAAAACAAAGAAATTCTGAACCTTTTGGCAACTCAAAATAGAATAATAATCAGAAATTATTATTATTAATTATTATTAATTATTGTCATAACTGCGTGTAACTCACATTATCCTTACAAATACTTTACAATACACCTACCAAACAAAACACAATGGTACGATCCATTTTCATGACGTCCTTTGACGTGAGAACTGCAGGAGACAACTGTGCTCCTCTCTACAACTGCTACACAAGTCCAAACCTGCAACACCTGTTCTGGTCAATCCTCACACAGGTGCATGTGACCAGGCTTTACCTGATGAACCAGCAGAACACTGGTGCTTCTGGACTAGAGTTGGACAGTACTGTACAAACCAAAGAAGATCAGAATTTCAATGGGCATGTAAACATTTACCAAGTTTAGGCTATAAAAAAAAAATTCCCACATTGTTCCCACCACGTCTCACAGTGGGTACTGTGTTTCCACTAACATTCTCAAAGTGACTTTCACCATACTTGCTCTGCAATGAATTTAGGCAGCTGCACAAGGGTGGTGGTACATTAGACATCTTCCTTTCATATTCCTATATTTTCCAGCTAGAGTCGAGCCATCTATTTTCACTCCTCTGGCCTGCAGGATCCTGTGTCTCTTGAAGGTTTCCTAGTTGGGAATGATCTTTCATACTGCACAACACTAAACTCTGAATTATTTGAAAAGGACCCTTTCTTGTCTGTAAATTAGACACTGAGCCCAGTTTGTCTTCATCGAATGGTTTAGTTTAGGTTAAAAATGAACAAAAATGCTGCTCTTCATTTTACCTTGTATTACATTTAAAACAAACTGGACACTGTGGATCAGATTCCAGATTGTATTTCCTCACTTCACCCAAATACAGGGAGAAGGAGAAGGAAACACTCATGTTAGATTCATCCTTTAAACCCACATTTGTACTAAATGTATAGGAAATGATGTTTCCATCTCAAACTGTAGAATGTCACAGGAAGCTGAGGACCTACAGTCGAGTCCTGCCAGGATAAGACCACAAAAGCAGCTGGAAAATACCATCTGGGTTCTTGAGAATGGACTCATCAAGTTATTTAGCTTATGTAACAGTCCGTAATAATTAAAAACATAACAAAACAAAATGTGGGCCTTCTGCCAAGCTGAGGGGCTCCCAGGGAGCACTGGAGTGGTGATTGAAGGAAAGTGGACAAAAATAGCCTCCAGACAGCAGGGAAAACCCCTGCAGATTGTGGGACAGTGGCCACAGGCCTGCAGGATGGACAGACAGCTGTAGTAGCAGCAATTGTTGTAGGAGTGTAAGGAGTGGTCCTTTCAACTGCATTTTTGGTTCTGTTTGTGGCCCATCAGATGGGAAACAAGCAGGGTCCTTGTTCTCGAGCGCTCCTGGGGGAACGAAGGACCAGCGGGAGAAAATTCTGCCAAAAGTCCACATGGCCTGGGCATGAAAACCATGATGACACTCTCCACTCTGCTCAACCATATAATGTTGATGTTTGCAAACTCAGTTATTGTGTTATATGGACCTTAAATCGGACCTGTTCCAGAAACAGTTCTAGTCATTGGTAAGACCTTTCCATTTCAAGCTTTGGAAAAAGTTATTCTCTTAGTTGACATGTTTCTTTCAAAGACTCACTCCAGTGAAAATGGTGTGTTGTTGTTTTTAACATGTTCTTGTGGCATTTTCTCACAATGGAGGACATGTATCTACAAAAAAAGCTTTTAACTGCATTTCCCAGTATCTCCTTTTGTTGAGAACCAGGACCAGATTAAAAAATTCCATCGGAAAAAGCTGGTGATGTAGAAATTACTACGGCAAGCCACAAGCTCCCTTCTCCACTCTGATGCATCCACTTGTAGACAAGTAGCTTTAGTGCCAGTATTGACATTCTTTCACCTTCTGTAACTCTTTTACTGTTGACGCAATGACATAAGTCCAGCAGATTCTGATGCAGGGAAAAGTAGCTTTGCAGTAATACTGCAAAGCAAATATGAAAAGCTACTTTTCTCCATGTCAGAATCAGCTGACTCTTGTGAACGGTCAACATGACAGTTTAAAGAGAGTTCAAAGTTCAAAGAGTGGTTTATTAAGGGGTTGCCGGTGACATCTCCAGTTTTAAAGGGTTAGTGTAGAAAGCTGACATGTTTAATGAACACAGTCACAAAATCTGATGATTCCTCCTCATCTTCTTATTTTTTCATATATGGAATCCTTGGCGCAGTTTTAAGTCTTACATTTAACAGATGCAGGAGGAGAAGACTCCTGTCATGGATAAAAACTAGTTGTTAAAGATGGGTGCTTCGATGAGCCCAAAAGGCAGTGGAAACAGCATGAAATGCAGAATGTGCAGTAATGAGAAAGGATCAGTCTCTCCTACCCTGAGAACATTGAAACAAGCATCCACATGCTCTCTTGGATGTTCTGGAGATTTATTTTGAGCACATATGAGCACACGGGGATGCTGTGTGGTGATGTCATGCACATCATCGGCAAAATTGGTCCCCACTGCGAGCTCATGAAAGGGAAGTTTGCAGACAGGGGCCCCTTAAGAATGCAATGGCGTGGATTCAGCTCCAGTCACGTCAGACTGTGTGGGAATCATAGAAAAGCCACTCTCAGTCACATGGGGCCTTGCTCTTCCAAAGATGGGACTTTCTCTCAATTTCTTTCTGTCTGATGGGCCAAAAGTTGGCCAAAAAACATTTGTCAGTCACTGACTTTGCAAGTTCACCCATGAGTTTGGTCTGTAAACATCATAAATGCACTTCAACAAAATGCTAATAACAAAACAAGGAAACCACACTATTTGATTTGAAATAATATAATAGTAAAAAGCCATAAATAGTAGCATAAATAATGCTTTTCTCCTACAAATGATCAAGAGTTCTGTCCCTCACAGACCAATTGTTTCTTCTTCAAAAAGCGTCTACTTATATCCTCTACTGGTTACCTGTATTAATGTCACCTGTTTGAACTGGTTATCTGTATAAAGACACCTGTCCACACCCTTAAACAGTCAGACTGCAACCTCTCCATCATGAACTAGACCAAAGAGCTGTCAAAGGACACCATTACATACAAGGACATTGTAGACCTGAACAAGTGTAAAATGAACCAATCTACAATAAACAAGCACCTTGGAGAGAAGAGATCAAGCGTTGGAGCGACTATTAGAAAAATAAGAAAAAAAAGATAACTGGCAAACTCCCTCCAACTGGAGTTCCATGAAAGATCTCACCATCTCATCTGCTGTGGGACAAATGATCTTTACAATATTTCTACAGCCTAATATCACAACACAGTTGTCTCAGTGGGATTCACACCGGTATTTATACAAAAGAACATTAGGTCAGTCATAAAATATAAACAATAGCTGGTTGCTAAACTAAACTCAACAGAATAAACTTAACGGACATTCCTGCCTTTAGACCCTCCTTCTCGATGAGGAAAAATTCCTTAAAAGAAATCTGATTTGGGGGGAAAAAAATAAGAAACCTTAGGGATGTCCATATGAAGGAGGGATTCTCTCCCAGGACGGACAGACGATGTGCCAGAACTGTTAAAGAAGAATTAGCTTATGTAACTCTACAACTACATGTATGAATAGTGCAGCAGATGGGTTTCATCCAGATGGAACTGGGGGGCAGCTGGGGGTGCGAGACGAGTCAGAGGTCCAGGCCAAGAACAGGAGCAAAGACACGCCACCTGGAATTTGGACAACACATGAATCACACTGCACCAAACAGAAACATTGAGAGCTAATAAAAAAATGATAAATACTGCAGTAGGGGAGAACTCAGTGAAAATAAAGGACAGAACCCCAGTGCAAAAAGAAAGAAACAGCGCAGAACTCCATGGGAGGAACTGGTCAATGACCTGGAAAGAGTTGGGACCACAGTAATAACGGTTATCAGTAACAAGCAACAGTACACTGGATTCATCTTCTGCAGTCTCCAAAAGTCCCCCTGTTTACCACAGCACACGTCCAGGCACAAAGCGCTTCAGAGAGCATCTGAATGGTCCAGAGGATTGGGAGAAGGTCAGGTGGTCAGATGAAACCAAAATGGAACTGTTTAGTTCAGACGCCACTTGCCATGTTAAATCCAAGGAACTCAAAAAAAAAAAAAAAAAAGAAAAAAAAAGTGTGAAATTTGGACAAACCCTCCTTCCATCAATGAGAAGATTGAGAATAAAAAAGGCTTGATGTTACAGGATGACAATGATCCCAAACATTGAATGATCTCGCAATGAAGTAGTGGTCACATAAAAAGCATTCAAAGGTCTTGGAGTGTTCTACTCAGGTCTTTGGACTTCAAATCAATAGAGCATCTGCGGACGGAAAAGGAAGGCTGTGTTGCCCAGCGACAGCCCCAAAACATCACTGCTCTTGAGAAGATCTGCATGGAAGCAGGCAAAACAAATCTTCAGGTTGGGCTGGTGCTTGTGTGTTTGAGAAGACCGGATGGGGTTCAAAATGGCTGCTTCTGATGTCACAAATGCATTCCCCTCACTCTACGGACAAAAATCAAAAACGAAGAAGATCTCAATCACAATCAGGTAATGAAGAAGCAATAATGAAGTACAAAATATGTCATTTAAATAGTATTTACAATTACAAATACCATTTATGTCTCTGAAGGTATCATTAAGATCAAAGCAAGAACTTTTACAGACGAGGTTTTTGAATATTAAAGTGACGCTGTAAAGCTGCTGACAGTTCAAACTAGAAGATGTGTGTGCTGCAGTTTCTTGATGTGTGCTGAAGCTTCATGTGATGAATTAGTCCACGGAGGACAGCCTGTAACCTCAGACTTCCTCCTACAGTCAGGCCAAAACTAAACCAGCAAAATAATAAATTAAAACTATTATTAGCAGGGTAAAATACGGCTATTTAAAATCTTTTCTATGCATACTGCACCTGTGAACAAACTGCTGCCTCTGATTTTGACAGGAAGAGGTCTTGAAACAGCTTTCCCATGAGCCTCTGGTTCAAGAAAAAAGGAAAAGGGGGGCATCCTGGGAACTGCCCACTGCAATGTTGCAGTCGAGCCATGGGAACCGTGTAGAGATGAGCGGTATGAATTCAAAACTGTTACATTACAGTGTTTCTGGTCAAATTATTCATATTTCTTGAATTAAAAGTTTTTGTGTTCATGCTGGATGGACTCGCTCGTTTCTGAAGTGACTCGCAGAAGCATCAACAAATTATTACATCACAGCACAAGTGTGGGATTGAAGAACCAATAAGACCCGAAAACAAAAAAAGGTCAAGTTGCCACTACAGCCAAAATAAACAGGCACATGCAGAGCGTCTCAAGAAAAACATTCACAATAAACATCACACAAAAGACAGCTTATTAAAGCAGAACACTGCTTCAACACGGAAACAAGCTGAACTGAGGGAATCCAATGAAAAGTTGGGATTCTTTCTGGAAGTGAGTCACTTCACCTTCTCCGCCTCATTCTCAGACTGCTGCTATTTCAGGGACCTCTGATGACTCCGTCTTGGCCTCGTCTTTTTTTTTCCACTGCTGAAAAAAGTTATTCATAATCCTCCCAATAACTCAACACTGTTTGTCCAGTGCGATAAAGCCGAAGCAGCACTTACAATCTGCACCAACATTCATCAGTCCTGGATGGCTCTGTCAGCTGGAGTCACGCAGTTTGTCGTGTCAGCCCCCCCTGCAGGGAGGCTGTTTACATGTGAGATCCTGAGATGCCTACAGGAACGGACTCTGTGGGTGGGCGACGTTTCACCTGGAACGTTCCAAGATTGCCCCAAAAAAACCTCTGAGGAATCAAAGGATCTAGTGCCAAGTCTTTGCTTGTGGAGCAAATGACAAGGCTCCACCCTTAGTGAAACTAAGTCTGTACTTAGGAGCAACCTTTAAGGAACAACTTCAAAATTCAACAACGATCATAATCTTGCTGCATCAGAAACAGCAAAACATTGTTTCTATTTGATCCTTCTGGTTCAGCAAAGCTTTAAGGAGAGAGGTCAGAGGTCAGTGGAGGGTCATTAAGATGATAGATCACCCAAGATCAACTTTCATGTCTTAAAATGAAACTTGGTAAAAAAAACATTAGCTGAACTTAATGTAAATCAAAATTTTCCACACTATAGAGCACCATCAATGAATGCTCTATTTTTGAACTTGCTGGACCACAAACTATAAGGCGCATTAAGCGAGACAAAAGACTCGGAGAAAAGTCCATCAGAAAGTCAGACTTTATTAAGTGTGTTCACAGTAACTCTAGGGACTGTTGGCACAAGGCAACCCCACCCCCCTTCCCCTCCTAGTTCTTGACAGCTCAGAGCAGGGAGCTTGTGGTACAGCGTATTTTACGTCACAAATACAATCTTTGTCAAACAGCATTTTTTCACCTGCTCCTGATTCACAACAATTTGAATAAAGAAAAACTCAGAAACCCTAATTCTAAGCATAATTTTGCTACAAGAACATGTTAAAACACATTTTTATGGAAGTGGGTCTTTAAGCACTAGTTGTCTCAAAGACGAACATTTGTCACTATTGCAAGTTATTATTGGATAATGAATTTGATAATAATAACTTTTGTTAGAAAGAAAAGTTTGCAAAACAGGCTGACAAGAACTCAAATCTGCAAATTCTTTCCTCCTGTTATCATAATGTATGATACAAAGCAGAAATCAAGTTCTGTTTCTGTAGATATTTGATCAAAGCTGCTTTGATGAATTTAAATAAATATTCTTTTAAGCCCCGCCACATATAAAAGGTTAGCTGTGCTATCCAAACACACCTTGCTCAGCAAACATCCTAATACCGGAGTTAACTTTGTGTAAAAACAAAATAAAGAAATAAAGAATAAACTAGAGCAAGAGTTAAAGTAGCTGGTGTGTTGAAAAGTCTACATGGTTTAGAAAGCACATACAATATGTATCTTCTAACAGTTGAAGTTAAAAGGTAAAGGTTTCACTCTGATTGATTCCCTTCTTTGTAGCATGAGCAGTATTGCTTGATGCTTTACATGGGTCTCTTCTGAATAAGTAATACTCTCTGTTAATGAACACCTCTTCCCATCTTGATTGTTTTTCACTGCAGAAAAACTTCAGGTGAAGTATTTCAGGTTTTTCTACCCCGCATCTCATCGCAGTCAAAGCTTTAAGTTCCAGACAAAAATAAACAGTCAGACTGCAACCTCGACCAAAGAGCTGTCAAAGGACACCAGCAAATAGATTGAAGACCTGAACAATACCGAGATGAACCAATCCTTCAATGGCTTCATCTCATATTCAAATAAGATATAGAATTATCTGTGATTGTCTTTGGTCTAAAAAAATATATAAAAAAAGAAACTAAAACTAATTTATACTTACACTGTTCTACACTGTTTGAATTTCTAGATACCGTTGATATTGTTACTTTTGTCTACTCTTTTTACTGCTGCTTGTTTTGAACTAAAATCAAAATCTAGTTCAGACTAGACGTGACCTAATTATTAGTGTTGCGATTTCTATCCTTTCATCAGCTCCTCAAATCTGGGTTTCAAGCGGCCCTGCCTGGAATGCAGGCAGCAGCGGAGCATCTTATCTGGTCATGCAGCCCCGCTCACAGTAAGCCCGACTTTTTTTCCAGATGGAATTTAAAGGCATCAAACGGAAACCCTTTGTTCTACTCTCAGCCTCCCGGCCTGGAAGGAGGACTGCGAGCAGAGCTTTATCCTTCCACCTGAATTTCATTACTCTGTTCATTTAAGACTGAGTACACCTCAGTCATTTCTTTCAAGATATTTCATTCAGAGCTGAACAGGTCATTTAAAAACTGTTGTTGTATTTTACTCATCGTATGTAGCATTCAAAAATACTTTGGTAGACTTGTAAAAAACAATATTAAAAAGTCTCATAATTGGTGACTTACAGCTTGAGATGTTTTCATCAACTTTCATAATTACTTTTCATAACTTTGAACTGGTTCAAATCATTTCTTCCCAGCTCTTAAGGTTTTCTTCTCATTTCAAATGTCAAAAGAAGACAGGTGGTTAGTGCTAATGTGGTCAACTCCTCCTGTCCAAACTAAGCAAAGCATGAGTGAAGGAGTTATTGCTGCAATGACCCCACAGCAGAGAGGAGTCCACAGATGGATTTTCTTTTGTTTTCAAGGTCAACATCTAAGGTTCAAAATAAAGAAACAATAATAAAAAGTAGGACAGCAAACAGTAAAGAAATGATAGAGGGCTGTAGCTGGTCACAGGAATCTGTTACCTAGTGTTACATAGAAACTGAAAGGCTGTGGACACCAGTGGCTATACTGTTATTAACAAACCAAATGTTTCCATCATCTTTAAAACAACATAGAAAACTGGAAGCACGTGTCTAACTGCCTTAGCTGGAATAAGGTCATGTTTGTTCATGCATGTAGAAGATTCAGATCATTCCAGCCAATCCTAGCATTTACACTTTTCATGGTAAAACAAGGTAAAATTCCTCGTTTATTGCAATGAGAGTTATGTTCTAATAACCGTATCTCTTCCAATTAATTAATGAATTCCACAGTTTGTCGGCCAACCCGGTGTTTAATGGAGACCGGTGTCTATTCCATCACAGACAGAATGGTGATGGTTAATGGGTAAAAATTAATCACAAAATGCAGATAATCACAGATGAACATTTCAGGATTTATTGAAATGATGAGAACATTTTATTCTGTTCTGATTCACACTGGGTGTGAATGTCAATCTCTGTATCAAAAATTCGTTTTGCTTTCATGCCGATCATTTTCCTAGAGACACGAGCACCTTTTCCTTTGCTCAGTCATCCATGTTCAAACCAGTTCTTCTAATTAGTTGCTGCTTTCTCTGCTCACCAGGAAATGGGTTTGCTCATTTTTCTTCCTGCAGCCGTCTTTGCTCCTTCATCCATCTGCTTGCACCATTCTCTGATATGTTTAGGATTCATCCCAAATGTGGTTCAGATTCCTCACTAGAATGTTCTTTGGTATATTCCAAAAGTTTAAACAAAATGGAATGAACCAAAATGTTGTGATTCATGCTACACTGGCTGAACGCTAAAGACACCCAGCCCCCACCCTCTGCCTGCATCAGTACGAACCCCACGGGGTGGGGGTGGGTGGGGTGTCTTTAAGGAGCCCAGCCACTATTAGAGACTGGCCATTATTGGAAGATATATGGTAAACTGAGTCTCTTGAGATGCTGGACAAGCAAGGTAACATAAAACTCAAGAAGCTCATGTAATTGTGACAGAGTGTGTTTGTATTGTGTTACTCTGGGCTCCTTGTTCTGAGTGAAAATTGTGAGGACCTTTAACTCCTCATGGGCACAACTCCAGAACAGGAAACAGGTGTACCCCCGTGCCTTGCATGGCCCCTACCAGAGCCGTGCAAGGCACTACCAGTAATTGGCACTCATGTTTGTGTTCCTACTTGTTTTCCATCACATCCTGATCTGGAAGACAATCAAAAATCCAGAGACACCAGTCCTTGAGGCCTGGAGTCCCCCCAGACCTGCACTCATCAGACCACTAGTAGCAGTAAGGGGTTCAGTGTCCTGCCCAACAGACATTTGAATGAATGAACAAGAAAAGCAGGGACTGAACCTGTGACCTGCTGATCAGAGGAAGCTTACAGGTCCTTGCTCAAGTCTATTCAACAAATGGCCAGGCAGGGGCGGGACCAAACCAGCAACCTTTCAATCCCAGGCCACCAGACCTTCGTATCTACAACACTAACGCACAGCAGAAGAATTACTGGTCGTTTGACCATCTGACTAATTATCAATAAAACACTCGTTTCTTAAGAATAATTTTATTCAAGGAGCAAAACTAACAAATATTATTAGGAAATAAACTGGTATTATTGTTATCAACTTTCCTAAAAGTTTATCTTTTAAATCAAAATGCAAGACTGCAGTTCTAAGCCATGAATCTGGTCCACATCTAAGATCCCTTTTTGATCCAGAAGGATCAATATGATTGACCTGCTGACACCGGCATGCAGTAGCCTCAAAGTGAACCAACCAACTAAGAGTCTAACTGACAACATCAAGCTGCCAACAGGACTGTTGTAGAAAACAGTGGCATGTTTTAATGGTTCATGCTGATGTGCACTCTATCTTTCCAAGAGCAGAAAGCATCATAAAACACATGAACACAAACCAGAGGGATGCTCCAGTCAGTCCAGTTTGATGCTGCAGGTTGTTTGGACTAAAGTCTCTTTTCTGCCAAGGTATGGCAATAAAAAAGGCCTGTGAACTCTTTTAGTAAATATTACAGCGTGACGTTTCTTTACAGAAATCATCCAGCAGGTAACGCACACAGATGGTCTGCAGGACAAAAAAAAAAAAAAAAAAAACAGAAACAAGACAGCTGCTGCAGACACATGAACTGCTGGACATGGTTCACGCAAAAGAGAGAAGCAGGACATTTATATTTACACATATACAGCATTACATGTAGTAATCTAAGGTATTATAAGCCATTGATATTTTTAAATCAACTATGGAGAAGTAACAGCAATAAAGGCAACAAAGTTTGCATGGCTAAGACTGTGTGCAAACACACAGATTCACCAGGCTGCTGGAAACTCTCCTCCAGTTCAAAACTAAGACACTTAATACATATGAAGCTGAACAGAGCCAACATCCTACCTGATCATTCCTGGAAATGCATTGTTTGCTTTGAAGCCACAGCTTGGTGTCTGCCACCTGTGAAGGAGAAACACCGTTACCAGAGTCAGTAGTGAATGTGTGTGTGTGGATGGGTGAATGCGACTGTAAAGCACTTTGGGCCTTTTAAGAATGTAGTTAAGTGATATATGAATATACAGCATTTACAGTTGGATGTAAGATAGACTAGTTTGTGTGTGTGTGTGCGTGTGGGGTGGGGGGTGGGGGGTGGGGGGGGGGGTGGCGGCGGCAATGCAAAAGATGAGCAAACTGGCAAGGGTGTTTAGGCCCTGATGGGCTCAACCAACCCTTGTGACCCCACACAGTACAACGTGGTATTAGAACATGGATGGATGCATATGTTATGGAACAAAAGGCTAAAAGAATTATGCACAAAAATGTCTGCAGTTCAGCAGGTACAAATAAAACTTGAGTTAATTACCAATTTTGTTCTCAATTAGACTGTTCTCCATATATGAGAATGAGAATGAATGAGAATGAGTGACCCCTCACCCTCACGTTCCAAACAGGAAGTACCTGCAAAGCCAAGATCTCAAACTTCCATGGAGAAATAAACAACTACGACATTCTACTTGTCAGAATAACCATTCTTGCTCTTCTACCTTCATTTGAACACGTTCTTGATAACCCTCTTTTTTTCAATATTTTTTCTGTTGTGCATGGACTTCCAACAAGCTCACTGATGATGGTGAGAGCCGTTGCCATAGAAACAACGACTCGGACCGACTTGGACCAATCACTGATTACTGATGATTTCTGGCTCCAACATGTTGATGTTCGCACAGCAAAATACATGGCGATTGAATTGACTTCATTTGGTTGGAACCAGAATTAAGTCATTTTCTATGGGTGACGTCACACTCACTTGGTCCAGTTCTCATATGCAGTCAATGAGTCTAATCCAGGGGTGTGCAGTCCCATCCCTTGATGGCAGGTGTCTAATCCTACCCCTGCCCTCACTGCTGCTCAGTGGTAAAACTCATCTGACTGATGCTGGCATTGGATTTCCAAATGGCATAAATAAAAGCAGCAAATACAAAGAATGAAACTCTGCCCTCAAAAACCTGAACCATTATAATAATCAACCAGATTCGCCCCACTCTACCCTAAGAAAACAGCCTGCTAAGCAAACAAGTCTAATCAAGCAGTTGATAAATACACTACAACAGCAGGACAAGAATGTTCACACAGTTGCTGCTGATTCCAGCAAGAAGCAGTTCTGCTGTCAGTTACAGCTGGAATCTGAAAGATGTGCAGTGATATGAAACTATAAAAGGTGAGCAAACATTGGGTGGATGGTAGTTTAATCCCAGAGATACCAACATAATTGCTTAAAGGCTTGGTAAGTTATTTGATTTTACAATCCTGTACAAGCAAACATTAAAACCCCAACAAAACTTGTACAAACATGCACCCTCAGGCCTGTGTGCATTCTTTTATGCATGGAAGAGGAGGTCAGCAGATACCAATCTTTCAATAAACCAAGAGTCTGGGATGCACAAGGATTTGTAATTTTTCATCTTCTTTGACCTGGTTTTATAATAAAATACACAAGAAAAACCTGCATGGCAAGAAGACAAAACATGCTTCATGTCAGGGGAACGTCAAGGTGTATTAGGTTTTATGATAAGTATTATAATTTTGGGCTATTGCCATTATTTACCAAAAACAAGTATTAATTAGTAATGAGTCACCTAAACTGTTTACTTAAATGAGTTTACGAGTAAATGTTCATTTTCGAGTGTGTTTCACCAAGTTAACATTAGGATGTAGCTGTACACTGATCAGAAATGAATCTTTGGTTCAGCATTTAAGTCGTACCCACAGAGCTGGGAGTAAACTGATGTTCTCACCAATACAAAAGAAAAAAAACAAGAATTTCTGAGAAACAGATTCAATTATTTTAGCAAATGATCATGATTCACTCTGCTGTCCTGACTTTTGACCACCATGGCTTGCCATACTCTTATTCTTTCCACCCATCATCACCTGTGGAGCTCACAGATTAAACCTACCAGTATAAATCGTATCATCCATTTGGTGTGCTCTGCTCATATCCTAGCCTTAAGTCCCAAGATCAAGTTTTCTTCTTGTCAACCTGTTGCTCTTCTTCTAGAACCTAGATCATGAGTGAAATCTGCCCCCTGCAGTTGGTGCTGTGATTCTGCCGGAGTCTTCACTTCCCGTTGGTGCTTCTTTTGGGATTACAGACCTGGGATTTCCTTTGCTTGTTGGACTGTTTCCTCCTGGGTATGAAAGCACACTGGTATCCACCTCTGAAGCCAATGGAAAGATTCATCTGAACCCACACAGCCAGACTAGACCAGAAGACAGAGGAAACTCAGATAATGTCTGTGTTTCTACCGTCATCAAGCTGAACAATCTTAACACCTAAGTAGACGTCAAGTTTGGGCCTAATCCAAAGAAATGAAAGTCTAACCGGACTATGCTGCATCCAGTGTAATCTTGCACTTTGAGAGGAATATGTAGTATTGCCTGAACCACTGGAACAATGTTTGGCCGGCCAACCATGCTTTCTCAAACTGGTTTATTGTCTGCTACTGAAAGCTGTGTATTTGTTCAAATGTCTAGTGAGATTTATCCTGATCTGCCCTACATCCCTGTGCATGAGAAATATCTGGAGTTCAAGGCGCTCTCCAGAAAAATATATTATGACATAGATGAATACACGTATGATTTTTCCCAGTACAGTTTCACCTTGGGTGATATTTTTACTGTGTCCTAAACATGACCCTATACAAGCAGGCCGTTTTGGCCCATCCTCCTCTTCTGCAACCGCTGGTGTCTTTTTGTGCAAGAGACAGTTGGAGGACTGAGGCTTTGCATTGATTACTACCAGTGAAACCAAACAACCTTTTGTATTGTTACCCGATCAACTCGGAATCTTTAGAACTTTGTGCTACAAACTTCAGCTTTCTTTGAAGGCATTTTTAATATGTTTGATCACATAGACACACTAATTGTAACTATTGTTAACATTAAAATATGGATTCTATAATGGTGTTTATGAGTCTTGGTAACTTTAAATTCAAACTAAATGAAAAATGTAGTTTTCTTCTGTCTCTGCAGTTTTCAAAGCACAATTGGTGGTTTTTAAAACAGAGTTAATCGAAATGGAAAAAGGTTGACAATATTGAAAATCAAAAATAAAGGGATGCAAATATTTCCATGAACGCTTTACCCTAAAGGTATTGACAGCATTGCTACTGTCCCATTAGTTTAGTTTACTGTTAGAACCAAGTCCATCCACCCATTTTCCAGACCCGTTTAACCTCTTTCAAGGTAGCAGGGTTGCTGGAGCTCATCCCAGACACTGTTGGGTCAAGGTAGGTTACACCTTGGACAGGTTGCGAGTTTGTTGGAGGGCAACAATCAGGAAGACAAAGACCCAAAAACTTATGAAGCACGTTTATGTACTATGGGAGGAAACCGGAGTTTCTGGAGAAAACTCACACTTACACGCAGAGGAGAGCGTGCATACTCAAGAACCCAGCTGGCATTTGAACCTAGCCATTTTCACTGTGCTGACCCCCCTATGTCTATGCAGCCCCTAACCAAATCCATAAGGCATAATAGACTGAGATGAAAAATGAATTACATATTTCATTCTTCCTTTAAGAAAAAGTTTCTCAAAGGTACAAAAACTATGAGGCGATGAGACAGTCCATAATAGAGCAATCTAACCCCAGACTTGATTGTTTTTGTAACTGGATGGTCCTCTTTTGCCAACCCCCCCCATTAGTTCCCCATGAGCAGAGGAATGTCCGACTCCAGTGTGCCATGTTTTTAAGGGAGAGGCTCATCCAGTCAACAGAATGGATGCCAAGCACTTTGCCTGCGTGTCCCTTGGCAAAAAATGTCAGCAAATTACTAAATTACATTAAGCTGTGGTTACTCACACACACAATTAATTTTTTTTAGAATTGACGTAAAATTTCAACCATGTGAAAGCACTTCCACACAGCCATAACGTCGTTGACTTTGACTTTTTTGTATATTTGTAACAGATCATGCTTTTTTATTGTGTAGAAACACATTCTCCGGGCATTTTAATCTGATTTAAGAGGCAAAGTACAGAAAAAATATCATTTTTTCTCCATGTGATAAGATAAAAACAAAATCTTTCCAAGGAAATGATGCTGATATGAAGTCATTTTATGTGGCGTATAGTTGCGTCGTATTTGAGTGATTTAGTTGGAAAAAGAGCCAACAACAACAGCAGTAACCTTTAATATTCATTATCTGTTGAAACTCAATGTGAGCTTCAAAGACAGGAGCTTTACTGTTTTGCTTCATCTGTGTCAAACACAGGAGTACTTCAAAAAAGACATCAATTATCAAAAATGTTATGTTCCCAGAATCAAATCAATCATTTTCACAGTGGGGGGGGGGTTTGCATCTGCAAAGAATTGGTGGAAGAATTCATCGCCTTGACTGTTCTTCCAAACCAGTGCCATTCCTGACAGTTTAACTTTAGATTTTCCAGCCCTGTCGTTTTGATCCTTGGAGGCGCTCTGCACCAAACCGAGCTGGAATGATAGACTTCGGATCAGAAGCATCGTAAACCTTTCAGTACATAGACTGTTGTTACAGTACGTCGTGTACTCAAGCATCAGTCTTCTTGTTTCACGAGAGCAGTGCTGCTCTGGGACTTTTACTCGGGGGATTTTCAGTGGGGTGTGTGGGGGACACGTAAATAGTTTCCTCTTGATAGTTGACTGCAGATGCTCAGATGTGTTCCGGTATTGGCTCAGGTGTTCTCTCTAACCTTTTCTAAAACTGCGATCTCTTTGAAGCAGAATTACAGGCATTAGTAATACGCAGAGGCATTGGCCTTTTCTATGAACCCATTGACCTGAAAACCAGGACGGCAGCATGGCTAAATGAGATTCTGGGAGCAGAAAAGTAGATTGAGAAGCAAGTGTCTCGTGGAGCTGACACATTCTTAGTATTTTTTATGTGAGCTAATGTTGGTAATATCGGTAGTTTGTTTTTAAATCTAGATCAACTATAAACTCAATACTGAAGTTTTAGTTATTCAAGTAAAGTATGAAGTCAAGCTTTCTCTTGTCTGTATACTCCTACTTCTAAAGTCTTGATTGAGTCTCAATCACACTGCTGCTTTCGGTCCACACCAGAGTTCAATTCCCACTTTAAAAACTATGACATTGCTTGTGTAGACTAAATGAGCAAAATGAGAGGTCTTTGTTCACATGCAAATTAACTATGATGCAGTTAACCTCGGTGTGACAGGAAACAGACCCCGAGAACAGAAGAATAGCCTGGGTCGGGTGGTAGTGGCGGTAAGTTATAACTAACCATGAAGGGCCATCCTTTATGAGTCTTATGGGTTGTTCCTCTGCTGATTCTGTTGTTTGTTTAAGAAAACCAAATCAAAGTATGAGAGGCTGCAAAATATAAGAGGCGGTTGTGGGGCGGAGTGGTCCACCCTGATCAAAAGATTGCAGGTCTGGTGCCTGGATTGCCTGCTCGTGTGGCGAAGTATCTTGGATAAGACATTGAACCCCACATTACTCCTGGTGGTTATACGCTGGTGCCATTGCAAGCCAGTGGAGCTGCCATGAGTGTGTGAATGGGACTGAGACTGTAATGCACCTGAGGCCTTCAAAGAAAGTAAGAAAGTGCTGTACAAGTATATACCATTTACCTTCAGTGTGAAATTATTTAGCATCAAACTGCATGCGTACTTTGGTTCAGCAAAAGCAAAAGTCATCCTGATAAATGTTATGAATCCCATAAAGATGGAAATATAACTGATTTTTGTGGAGAAATCTACAAGTGTTATTTTCGCATTACTAGATACTAGGGCTGTAACAATAATTCCACTTAACAGATTTATATTCCTAATGTCATGGTCCAGGAGAGTTCTAACTCAAATCGACCTATACCATTATAAATTCATTTTTAAATTAAATCAATTGATTATGTAGATCTAGGAAAATAATATTTGGATTGTATCACAGTAAGTTTATTTTACTGTCATGTAGAAACAACCAAGTCCATCCCAGAACAACACCCATGTGATGCAGCAGAAACTGATCAACCATCATTCCAGTCCAATGTGTGGAAACACTTTGAATTTACAAAGTCATGTGACCATACAGTGTTCTAGAATGTTCTAATAATGTTCCTTTGGATTATTCTGATGTGGAAAAACAACAGTGGAATGAACTTCATCAAACTCAAATGTGAATGGATTTGACTTTCATTCTTGTTTACTTGTTTGTTTGTACACATATTTATTTACACTTGATTTTCTTGAAGAAACACAAGAATCAGGAAAACTTCACTGTTCAGTAGCAGGAATTCATCTCTGAGTCTCACTGTTGAAGTTCTGGATGAAGATGTTCTGGATCCATTTTAGATCAGAGAATCAGATCATTCAAACTGAACCAATATCCAGTATGAATCGCATTTAAACAGAACCGTTATGGCCCTGTTAGATACAGTAACTGCTGTTATTGGAACAAAAAACATTGGATTATCTGGTCCATAATTTAAAATGGAATGTAAATATGTGTGTAAATGGAGTCATTGATCTCTTCAGATTCTATGGTCACATTTTCTGCATGTGCCACATTGGTAATATTCCAACAAGCACAAGCCAAATGCATAGTAATGAGTTCAAACACCGCCGTGGTGAGTCAAACAAAGCCACATAGAACTGCACAAAAGCACATACGATTCCAAAGCTTTTTCTGTGCATTGTCATACATCCTGTCCTAAGACTGTGCATTATAAATGAGGTTGATGTCAATCTCTCCATCTCCAATTTCCATCTCTGTCGGTTTTTTGTCGTGACGGAGGTGATACAACCTCTAAAATGCAGATGGTTCTGCCAAAGCAGATGCTGGACATGCTTTTGAATTGATGGTGTTCGATCATCAACATCAGCAACAAAACTGACTGCAAAGTAAATGTAAACCTGGATCAACTTAATTTTGTTGTTCTGTGGCTAGTTTATGTTTGTACTTTAATCGTTACTCAATGATAAACCTTTCCTATCAGCTTGCTTAAGTCAGACCATGATTCTAGGTAACAACAAACCTTCTTAGTCATTTTGTCCAATGTCATTTTAATTAGACACATGCTTTCCTATAAATGGTTCATGAGCTGTGTCACACTATGACCAGTCTTTACTGCAGCACAGGCGACCAACCATGGTGGTAGCACAAAAGAATCAGGTACCGTCCAATAGGAAACATGGCCTCGGTCTATTAGCAGTGAGTTCCGATGTTGCCAAAACAACCATTAATCCGAGTGATGAGGATACGCTCAGCTTCCCAGGCCTCCATGAAAACTCAAAGTTGAGGAACAATGATAAATGTTAGATACAGAAATGAACACACCACTTAAGCCTTTCATCTAAAGGTTTGCAATTATTCCTGAACATTGAAATAAAATGTCAAAAAAACCAAACAAAACAACGAGCTTCCACAGAACTCCACGGTAAATTTCTAAGTAACCCGTCCACTCAAAGATAGACAGGACATCCTCTTATCTTTTCATTGGACCACCAAAAGCAGTTTGCGCCAGTCATGTGTTTTTTTTTAAATATGTACTTTTTTCCTGCTGGTAAATCTTAAGGTGTTCTCTTCATCCTGTTCATACAAAGCAGACAAAGGATTTCCGAATAGGTGTCAGTCAGCTAATTCTTAAATGTTGAGTTTGGACATTTCTCCTACCCCAGCGGCTTCTCCCTACCCCTACATGTGTCCCTCCAAGCAGAGCGACATGGAAATCAGACGTTACTCCTGCTTGATGACTTGATGACAGTGCTCTGGAAATACATAACAACGGTTTTATAACATTAAAAAGTCACGCAAACAAACAAGTTTTTCCTTACATTTAAATGTAAACCTCTGTGCTTCAGAGCACACCACACCACTACTGCTCCAAACGTCCCTGTAATTGGAGGGGTAGGGAGAAGTCGTAGCGGTAGCGGAAGATTTTGGATTCAGCCTTTAAAAATCCTGACTTTGAGCATTTGACAAGCAAATGCTGAAACAAAAATTGGAAAACCAAAAAAATCCCTTATTGATATAGGCGAGAGAAAACAATGAGGAGATAAAGGATCCGTGATGTGTCCAAACCATTCTTCAACCACCATCTACCTCCAAACTCTGGTAGGAGACGTCAGATTCTCCTGACGTTTTTGAAAACAAATGTCCAGCAAAAGGAAAAAAAGATGATCATTTAAAGTTCCTCTGATCATCTTTGATCTATTGTAAAATCGTTCCCAGTGGTCTTTTAATTATGATTACGTTGCTGGATTTGTTTTTGGCTATGATGCATCACCAGACTTATATGATGAATTGGGATTTTTAGGCAAAAAGAAAAACCATGTAGTTTTCTAAGACATAATTTCTGCAGAGCGGCAGTAGGTCATTAGTTCATTAGAAATTTGCCTCTGGGTTGTGGGCAGAACTTTTTTGCATGGAGTCAGCCTGCCCTCATTTCCCATCATCTCTTTGTAACCAAGAAGGTACTGTGGGCCAGCAGAGGCAAACGTATTAAAAATCAAGTTTGTATTACAAACATCAAATTCTAATGAAGTAGTTGACTTTGTTTAGTGCCTTTAAAAGTATTTTCAAGTCCTGTTTAAATAAAAAGCATGATTATATCAAAATATATTAGATAAAAAGTAAAAAATCACATATGTTATATTTTGTAAAAATAGAAAATGGCCAAAATATGTAGAATTGGTGCTTCTCTATCTCTTTATTACCTGATCCCATTAAAAATGATCAGCACATAAGGAAAAGCTATTTCATTTTTTACAGTTCTGCCATTTTTGTGCTTTAATGAAAAAGCCTTTGCAAAGGTACTGCTTCCATCTATTCTGGAATGAATCACATTTACAAAAAAAGAATTTTTTATGATGCAGTTAACCTCGGTGTAACAGGAAACAAATAAAACGTTCTTGTTTGATGACATTTTTCCAGATTTTCTGGGGGCTATTTGTGATTTTCTGACATTGTTTCAACAATAAAAATGAAACTAGCCACATAATGCTAGATTAGGTCAGTGCTTCTCAAATAGCATATATATAGCATATCAAATAGCATATATATATATATATATATATATATATATAAATATGCAGATTCTAATTGGAAACACAAGTCTTCAATAAAATACACGAAAAAGTTATTCACTGAACTGAAACTCAAAAGAAACATCTCAGAATAAAGAAAAAATGAAAGTGCAGTAGAGCTGCAAACTAAACATTTTATGCCCCATGAAGCAGCTTCTTTTCCAGGTACGTCCCCCTTGGATGGCCATCTCCTGTAGTTTGGTCTTTGGATTTGGCTAAACTAACTTGCTACACTGCAGCATCAAAATCCTATATACTGTGTCTGAATAAGGGATGCTCTGGGGTCTGATTTGATCTTCTGCGCAGAAAACCCTCTTGCATGAACTGCAGCAGCCACAGGGAGGATCAGCGTGATGCACACATGAGGCAGGATGCTCATGGTTATCTTCAATGAGGGCTGGATGGTGGCGCAGTGGTTAGCACTCTTGCCTCCCAGCAAGAAGGTCCTCCAGTTCAAGTCCCAGCTGGGGGGATTTGGAACAGTGTCATCACGTTTCATTTGCACGTGCAAGAGTGGGTTTCAAAAACATGCTTCATAGGTTGACTGGTAACTCTAAATTGTCCCTGAGTGTGCATGGGTGTGTGATTGTGGCCCCTGCAACAGACTGGTAACCAGTCCAGGGGTGTCCCCTGCCTTCACCCATGAGTAGCCCTGTGACCCCAAAAGGGATAAAACTGTTAAGAAAATGAATTAATCTTCAATGTGTTGATTTGATCTGCCCTTCAGGGCCACCATAGGAATCAGACTTTTTTGAACGCTCCACTGCCACCGGGACCGGGGCGCGTGCATGGACTCATTTAAAAACAAAATCCTTCTTGTATGAGTGAGTGTGACGCCTGCACATTCACACAGGAAGTTCTGTCTTTGAAAGGATCTGACATGGTCTTATGTATTGATTTGGAAAAGGAAATGAGTAAACTGATCATTTCTACAGGACTTTCAGTATGCTGGTAATATTATTTTCTGTTTCCTGGATCACTGCTGTATTTTTCAACAGAGTTTTTAATCAGGAATTCATAAAATCTTGGTGCTGCTTTCACTGACATGTTTGAACACGCGACATCATTTCAAAAGGGAGCAGCCTGAGAACAGCTGAATGCTGGAACATACTGTCATTAACGTTATGCAACCCCACAATGCTTTGCAAAGTTACAAAGTCTATAAAATTAGCAAGAGATCTTAAAATGCATTTTATTCCGCCTTGTCAGACAACATGACTACGCTGACAGTGAAACATGCAGAGGGGAGAAGGCTGTTTTTCATCAACCCCCCTGTGTGTGGAAGCATGACAGGAGAACACACTGTATGTGTAAGTATTACAGAGAGACAGAAATCCACACAGCAGAGGTAGTTTTCTTAAAGTCAATGTGACAGTGGCTCTGTTCCCGTGACGACATGTCAGAAGAATAGCATGAACAGCATCTGGGTTCTGCTGTTGTCATGTCTTGAGGGAGTACAGCCTTAACACATGAATGGTAAACGTTCCAGCTGGATCGTTGCAAAAGCATCTTTACAGTCTATCTGACCTCAGTCTCAGTCTCCTTTGGTAGCTCTAAAGCCAGTGTCCAAACTTAAGTCCACGTCCATCTCTTTCATTTGACCCACAAGAAATGGTCAATTTTCCTCCATCCGTTTCCTTAAGCTGCTATAGCTCTTTCGAGGTGACAGGTTCGCCGTGGACTGTCATGACTACTGCAGGTTGCCAGTCTTGTGTACGGGAAACCTGAGTCACTGACTAGTGGTTCCAGACCCTGAAACATTTGATTCTTTCTATTTGGCTTCACATCCTAAAGCAGAAGGTGGGGGATTAGCAAAAATGCAGAACCCTTCTTACAAGATACAAGACAAAACCCCAAAACAACTCAACTCTGTTTTCCAGTCATTCCTCACAGTAAACAACGTTCAATAGCTTGTTTACAAGGACGGCTGGGTTTGCACCAAACAAGAGGCACCAGGGCGCTGTTGCTTTCCAGTAAAGCAGATAGTTTGTTGGTTGAGCTGAGGCCAATGGCGAGTGAGGAATGTGAGATGTTTAGGGTGGGAAGCAGCTGAGGTTTTGTTTGCATGTTTGTCCTTCTGTGAGCACAGTTTGTGATTGGCTACATGTGCTTGTGTGTCCATGTTGTTCCATCTGCCAAACAGTAATAACACTAAACATGTGTAAGCACTTGAAGGCCACTGTAGATAAACTCTGCCTGAAAACCAATTAAGCATTGTAGGTATGAAGAGAAGAAATGTTTATGCAAATGCAATTAGTAAACTGATGGGATTTCATGTCAACTAAATATTGATTGAGAACACCTGCTCGATGTGTGATCTCATGACATTCTTCAGGAGAGCTTGCATAACACCACAACGGGTCTGCTAATAAACAGAGAATTATGTTCTGACAAGGTATAGAAACAGAGTAAAATATCTTGTGGTACTTATCTCCACTAAAGTCTAAATCAGATCCAAAGATCAATGTCGGGTATCAGAGCCCTCACTGCACATGACATATGTGGTAGGAATCGCTGCAGGGCATATCACTGTGGACAGATAGTTGGGAACAAACCAGTATCACACTGATCTACTCTTAGGTTAGAACCACAGCACATTTGCCACACTCATTGATCCATGCCAAATATGCTTTTAGCCAAATAAAACAGCAGTCATTAAAAAAAAAAAAAAAAAAAAAAGCAAAACTCGTCAAAGAATATTTAGCTTGGCATCTGCTGTGAATAAATCTGAGAAAAAAGTAAAAAAATTGAGGCCAGAATAAAAGCAGGTTCATTTCCTTAATTTAAAATAAGATAGCGCAGTCCTGTATGTGGCCACAGGGGGGCCCGAGTCCGGACCTCCCTGTGCCGGTCCCCCAGCCCGGGTAAAATGCAGGGTTTTGCCAGGAAGGGACTAAAACTTCGCTGAACCGAATGTACGGATCAGTGAAAGCTGATTCACTGTGGCGACCCCTGAAGGGATTTGCTTAAAGGTGAACAAGGACAACATAGTTTAGTCCTCTTTAGGAATTTTTTGATTTTGTTGGTTTTAGACATCATGAACATGTTTTTTTATTTTGGCATTTCAGTTTGGAAACTGGAACGTGGGCCAAAAAACCTAAAACTGGAAAACTGCAGCTCATTCTCTGATAGGTATGAAGACACCCTCCATCGCGTCACACCAGCCCTAATGGCATGTGTGACGTCAACTGATTCTCGTCATGAAATGCCAAGTAACTTTACCTTTCAACACCAGAGACGTCTCCTGGCACCAAAAAGGACAAACTCTGTTTGACAAACAAGTCACTCCTAGAACTACACCCAAGATGGAAGACAGCGAGGAAGTGGTTGAAATGATTCAAATAAAAAGGAACAGTCACATAATGCACCAGTGCCCACATGGGTCACATGACTATACAGTCTTTTATGTGACAAATGTATCAGCAGAAAAGAACAGAACCATTGAGGACCTTATGGACAGATTTTTGCTGTATAAGCTCTGGTCAGGATTCAAATGAAACCCTGTCAGTCGTCTAGGTACTGTAGCACCACTTTTACTCTGACAAAGTCCTGACTTACACCACTCTTCTGAGGACAGTTTGTCGGGTTTTACACTGAAGTAAAGCACACCAGAGTTCATTTCCAAGTAACCCTCTGAAGCTGACCAGGGTTTCTTTGTTTGGGACAACAGGCCAACAGAAGAAACACATTCTGGTGTGGATGAGTGTGAATTTGCCCTGAAGGTCTTACAAAGTTTGTTCTGAAAGTCCTGCAATAGTTCTTAAGGATCTATCATCATGAAGATGCTTGTTTTTTTCTGTTTGCTGCTGAAATATTCCCCAAAGCAAGAATCATTTACTGAAAACACAAACAACTTTTAGAATGATCCATCACTAACCAGACATGTTCACATGTTCACAGCTCCCTGTCAGCTTGAGATTTATACACTGTGGTCGGTGATGATCGTAGAGTGGACCACAAAAACAGAAGTACAGTGAGATTTATTCTCAATCCTTCTGCAGAGAAAAATCTCTGTTCTTCATGAATCTGATTGATTGGAACCTAAACGGCGGTGACAGTATTGATTTTTTTCATAGAAACTGTCCCGACTCTCCAATCAGTTTCCTAAACCAAACAGGATCTGTCATCTGCTGCACATTTTTAAAAGACTATTGGTTTGCATCAACGCCTTTGAAGTCAACCGTACATGTGAATGCAGGAGCAGATACATGGATGTGAAGGTCCACAACCACCAGGAGCTGCAGGAAAAGTTCAGGCAGAGCGAACACAAACTCACAAACAGAATCCTTCAAGCTCCAACACGAACTCATCGTTTGCATAGATTCTACTGTAGCCATCTTAACGCACATGCTCCATAGAAAAAAGACAGTCAAAGGAACCTTTTCATTCTGCCTCCACTTTTAGATGTTAGTTTCAACTCTAGCCTGTAGATAACAAAACTCCAGGATATCCAGAAAACCAAAGCTGAAGCTCTCAGATTCACACATGCTTTTCTCTTATCTAAACCCACTATAGGAACCATAGGCTAGGCCCTCTGAAGTACCATGGTACTCATTTGTAGAAGAACTTATCTAAAGATGTGAGACTTTCTGCATCAGTGGAGATTTTCAAATTGGAATTAACCCTGTAAAGCCTAAACCATTAAATAATTGATAGAAAATTCCAATTCTTTGGATGTGGAGCCTTTATAGGTCCCTCTGAACAAACACGCAGAATAAAATATATATTTATAAATATTTTTTACATACAAATTTAATTTTGTATCATATCTGATACATCAGGTCACACAGCTCAAATATTTTTTTCCTGAGCTATCAAAAATATTCTAAGACAAAAAACAAATACAAGAAATGTGTATTTCCATTCCATTGCTCTTGTGGAGGGCTGACAGACTCATGCATCAAATATGATACGTTGCGCTTTAAAGACATCTTTTTTAGCTTAGCAAAGTTAGAATTTGTTTCCAAAAATGACTTATTATCGTCAGTGCCTTATAAATGGAATCATCCTGGTAGTGGTTACTGATGTCTAAATGGTTTTAAGAGGTCCATGGAGCTCTGTCAAATGTGTGGTTGGCTGTTATTGTGAACATCCAATGCATTATATAGTGCATTCACCAATTTACAGAGCTGTCCAAACATACAAAATGAACTTCCCCAGAAATCCCCAGAAGTCTTCAAAAACCAGTGTGTGCTCACTAGACTGGCTAATACTGACCACATTGCATTCTGTTTGAATGATTTTTCATGTGAAAAAAAAAAGATTTTCATTGTTTTTTGGATAAAGTTGTCAATGTCAGAGCACAGTGCATTCATAAAAAAATCTTCATAAAATGTTCACATTTGTTAGGTTTTTACGTTAGGGAAATCAGTGATGTCATGTTTGCTCTTTAAAGTGAGCATGGTGTCCTATGGTGCTTTTGAAATCCAGAGTAGTAGATAATCTAGATTTATTTTTCTAGACTAAAGATTTTTTTCAGGAGTTAGGGAGTTAGGAATTCAGACATATCTGGGGGGTCGTAGAAGAGCAGATGGGCAAGAGCTCTATAAGCTGTGAAAGAGTGCGTAAATGATTGCTAAATATTTTAAAGACAATGTTCCTCAAAGTAAAAATGCACAAGCTAATCTCATCATCTACAGAGCATAACATCAAAAAGGTTCAGAGACACTGAAACATATCTTTGCGTCAGGGGAAAGGCTAAAGATCTTTAGTAGATGCCTGTGGGCTTCAAACTGCCCTCAGACTACAGTGCAGTGCTGTGTGGATGGCATAAGGAAATGAGTCCAGAAGTACTTCCAGGAAGAACGGAGGAAAACATTTTCTTCTCTGCTATCATATGTTCAAAACTCTTTCCTGGAAATGTGCTGCGGTCAGATAATGTAAGTCCAAGTGTGATGTTCTTGTCCAATGAGTCAGGAAAACTTCCAGCCTGTTTTCAGTGTTTAGTTGAAACATCAGCATCTCTGAGTGCATACAGTATGGGCAGAACCATGCAGAACCACAACCTGCAACTTTACCACAATATGCACTCCAGATCTTTCACCTATAGAAACTTTAACTTCCTAAGACCTGGTCTCCATATGTGTGGAAATCATATTCATTCTACTTAAAGGTCGGTGAAATAAAGAAGATCAAACATGAGCTCAGGCCTTCAGAGGTTAAGGACATTGATAAAGAAAAATGTCTCAAAGACCAAATTCAAACTGTCTTTAAAGTCCCGCTCTGACCGTCCGTTAATCTATTTTCAAAGACTTCCCGGTGGTATTTTAATTATTATGATGCCATTTTCAGCCAAAAAGAAGCCACGTCATGTTTTAGGACTAGTTTCTGCAGAGCAGCAGGAGTTCATCAGAAATTTGCCTCTGACGTTGGCGTAGAGTAAGTTTACACTGGTGTTCCATAAACCCTTTCTTTACTCTCTCTCCCAAGCTAACAAAAATGACGAGCAAATCGGACCGATCCAGACAATTCTGTAAATTCTGATCCAGATTCCAGCACAGACGAGGAAAAGAAAGACGTTCATGGATCTGTTTGTGGATGCATCAGAATGGAGCGGAGCAGGGAGCTTGTGGCCTGTCCATTCTGTTACAGTTACAACTACAAGCTTTTTCAAAAGGCATTTCTCATCTGCTCCTGATCCACAACGATTTTACCAAAGCAATAGTCAGAAATGCAGTTCTAGGTTGAATGTTCTTCATGTCTCCTCCACCTTCAGAAAAATGCCACCAGGACATGTTAAAAAGCTCATTTTCATTGGAGTGGATTTACCTGCTCTGAGAGCTGCAGCAGAAACCCCATTTATAATCTGCTCATTTAGAGAAAGATGTAAAAACGATCCATTCAGACATTGATGACTTTTGTTACAGTGAGAAGACATAGGTTTCAGTTTTTTCCATTTCCATTCTATTTGCATTAAACATGAACATTTTTCCAACAATTCAGAATGTAGAAAGACAATGTCAGGACGTACCTGTTTGAACACAGAAGCTGAGCTCGGACTTGACTGAACTTCAACATTTCTTTTCAGCAGCTGAATTTCTTCAGCTTGTTACTTCTGTTGCTGCTGCTGATCGTGAGAGTTATTCCCTTGTGGTTTCTCACCAACTGGAACAGTGGAACTCTGTCTCTGACATGTATCACTCATGTAAAGCAACAACTGTGTGATATCATGGCCAGATCCTTGAAGCAGCACAGAGCTGCTGTTCAGGCACCAAAGAGGCAAAGAGCCCTGCTTTACATGAGACAATGCAATTCACTTCACTTTGAATTTACAATATGTGTAGAGGGCAGATATAAGCACATTTATGCATTTTTACAGCCCAAAATTTGGCTAAAAGATATCAAACCAGCGTGATAGCAGCACCCACAGGATCATAGAAAATACAAAAAAGCTTCAGAGATCATAAGGGGTTTGACATCAAGTACATTTATAACACATTTATTAAAGATACTTAAAGACAGACCAGCATTTGTTTTCAAAAAGTTTCCAGTTTTTTTTATTACGTTTTCTGTCAAATCGGTTTTATAGCTTAAAATACAACAGATGTAAAAATATTACACAACTTCAGAAAAATATTGTAACATTAATCATGAAATCAACACAGCATTAAGTTTTAAACATGAGCTGTATCCTTCCCATTTATTGTGGGATTTTACCAACAAAAGTCGGATATTTGCAGAGGTTGAGATGCAATTTGTTGGTTTGTATTTTTTTTATTCTTCTGAATGACTTACTTTTCTTGACTTACAATTGACTTTCAATTCTTAAAACCTAGTAAATGTTTCTGGAAAATTGTATTAAATTGGTGAAAATAACTAATATAATATATACTAAATGTATTAAATAATATACTAAATGGATTAAATAATATACTAAATGTATAATTTGGTGTTTATTTACCGTTTTCTTTGATATAAATATTCTTAGATAATCATCAAGTTAATAAAATCCACTATTTTCCTCAATTTTGTGACTGAGAATGCTTTTAGTTCCCTGTTTACATATTCCAGTCAGCCAATGGAGTCCAGACTTCATTCAAAGTGACTTGATTGTTTCTTATCAGTACATTACCATTGTTTTGCATGGCAGTAGAACAGGTTAGGCTTATCTATAGTTCTCACAGTTCTCGAAGAAGAAAGAGTAAGCATCACCACATTTAAGTGTTAAGTGTAGACGAGTTTGCTTTGAGAGCAATCACAGAAGCTTATCAAGGAGATAACAGACACTCCACGGGCCTTCCTGGCACTGCAACACTGGCAGCTCAGGAGGTCAAAATACTTATATTTTAGAAAAAGCGTCCAAATAAACAGAAACAAGAGGTTAGTTATCAGGTTAAGAAGATAAAAAGAGATCATAAGAGCCGTCTACAGAGCCGCCTACAGACGTGTACCTGCCTCCTCTGGTTCTGTGCTTTTGTCTTTGCTTCTTAGAAGAGAAGAAAGTAAACTATTTCTCAGAAAAAAGACGATGAGAACACTAAAGCACACATTTAGTGTCATCTACAAACGTGCTATGAAATTAGCAAACACAAGTCAAGGTGAGAAGAATCACATCTTTGGGTTCTTCTTAGCTGCTTTAAAATGTGGATGTGCAAAACCACACAGATTAGTGATAATACAGCTGTATGCTATGTCTTTAGAAAAGATTTGTGCATGCTGGTACCATAAACACTTTAAAGCACTGTTGCATATGATGAATAGTTCTTTAAATGATGGTTCAGTTTTTTACAACAAGCACACCATTTGCTTTGTGTGCCATATTCTTGTTGTTTGTGAACATTGATTTTGGGATTTTTTTTTTTGGTCTGATTTCGTCCTGTTGGTTGGTTGGAATTGTCCTCCCTGCAGAACTGTGCCTGAGCGTAATTTCTGGACCCACAAGCATTTTGGTTGAGCTGTGGGTGCAGGACTTGACAGAGAACATCATGCAGTTGTTTCAACAGGTAAAACAAAGAGCGTTTAGAGAGCAGACACATTCACACACTGCTGCCGGCTCTGCTGCAGAACACTGGCGTCGACCCGTAACCACCAGGAGTGGAGTTCAGTGTCTTTGGGCAGACAGGGTGGGAACCAAACTGCGATCTTCCGAAGACAGGTCCACCACTGTACCTCTAGCCCACAGCCGCCCAAACTAAACAATGTTGGAAAGAATAAATGTGAAAATCATGCTGTACTGCTCACATCAGTCACGAGGAAGATTCATCAAGCATGGTGTGAATGACCGCTGCCTGCTTCAAAAGTATAAATAGCTCACCAGGTTCTGTGAAGTTTATCTATGAGGCGACGCTGCTGTGGCCTTTTGTTTCCTCAGAGCTGCTCTGCTCTTATCGGCCGCTCCAAAACTTTGGCTGTTTCCTTCCAAACTTCAGCTGGACTTTTATTATTTAAGTCAAACAGATAAGTATTTTTCTGTGGATGCGTCCTCACGCAGATCCCTATTTAAACCTCATCATTTATTCCACTGAATTGGATTTTACCACGATAGCCATGCTAACAGCTTAGCATGAAGGTATAAAGTGTGGAGCGTGAGCTCAAACCGCCATGACTGCAATCATGCAATGGAAGAAACCAGATTGTTTGGATATCATATCCCCATGATAATTAAATCCAAATGTTTTGAGACGAGAGCTTATCCAGTACATGGCTGCGGGCCGGATCCCAGATTAATTGATTCCGTGTAGGTAAATAAACACAGATAAGGGGTTTGAACATGGCTGAGAGCAAACACTAACCTCAGTCTTTGTGTAAATCCACATTATCGCTGTGTTACGCCATCAGAACACTAGTGGAACTAGACTTAACCAAGAAGAAAAAGATGACCAAAGCTGGCTGACCTCAGGATGTGTCTTCTCTGCCAAACACAACACAACAAACGGTTCTGAAAACCACACTGTGGAAACGCCAGTGTTGCAGCTCCAGACCTCAGCATTTACATCTCAGCTCTGCTCACACGGCCCAGCCAGCTGCTTTCCACAAACAGTAATTGGATTCACTTGTTGCAGCTGACTTCACTACTGTCACTTACTCACTTCAGATACACGATTATTCAAACATTTTCTGTCTAATTTCCTGTGGAGTAATTACCCCAAGAGAGAAGTGAGTCCTCACGGCCGCCTGCTTCCACATCCAGCAGCTGGAGAGCATGCAAAGCTCCCAGCCTGCAGCCACGCTGCTTTGCATGAGGCACATCTGACAGCCAGTTCCTTCCTCCCACAACCATCACTGTCAGTGAGTGACAGCCAGGCTCCCACTGGAACAACGGCTTTCATTTCAACTCTACTTCTGCTTTTGTCTTTGGTGACCTCTGTCCTTCCTTAGAACCAGCTTTCTCTGACCGTCAGACCTGAATGATTAAGGCAGCAATAAGAGAGAAACAGTCCAGTCAATCTAATAGTTACATTTCTGGAGTTCTTTTCACGCAAGATTTGATACAGAGCTTTGGGAGAGTAGAATTCCCACTCCATACACCAGTTCAAGCAAAGACACGGAATTCTTAGTGAAGTTTAAATAGAAAGAAATAAAGGACAACAGACATTAACTGTGTTGCTCATCTAATACAAATCTTGGTTTGAAAAACATTAAAAGCATCCAAAAAATTAAAACACTTTACATATGAAAATTAAAACAATACTAGTAACCAATAAAAATTGAAATAAATATGGACAAAAATGCCTCTGTAAATAATCACAAAAGTATTTTAAATAAATTATAAATAAAATAATGTTTTACCAAGTTGTACCAAGTTTTATAGAGGTACCATCATTTTTGTCCAGGCCTGTTTCATTAGTTTGTTTTTTTTTAAATAATTATGTTAATCAGCAATTCAAAAGTGATGGCTGATTTAGATTATTTAATTTTCAATACATTTTTATTTATTGTTACTTTTGTAAGTTTCAAGTGATTTCAGTGAGAATTGTGGGTTTTTCCTTCTTTAACTGAGAGGTACCAACAATTTTGCCCACGTGTGTATATAAAGAAAGATTAAAAATATTATGTTGAGGTAAGTGTGTGAATTTTAGTTAAAATTGAACATAGTTCAAAAACTGGTAGTTGTTTATTTGCTTATGCTTGTTATTATATTTGTCGTAGTAGACATACAAACAACACACAAAAACGTAAAAATCTGCATATTTAATTCCAACTCTAAATGATGGCAAAAGGGAAAAACACATTGAATGTCTAGAAAATCATTCCAAGACTGTCAGCTCCTTATCATAAAATGTGATTATGTGACTGTAAGGAATGGTGTAAGAAAGATCACTATTTTTGAGAGACTGATTGTGAAATAATATGCAAGTAGACGAATTGTTACAGACCCAGGAGTGGAGAAGAAATGCACATTTTGTAAATCTGATCCGACATAGAGGCTGGAGCAATCAGAATAAATACATAAACTCCAAACCACCAGGAGACGCAAAAAGCTCCACATTGGAGTACAGGATTCTATTTGGTTCTTTTCAGTACATTTTCCATCCATCCATTTTCTTCCGCTTATCCGGGACCGGGTCGCGAGGGCAGCAGTCTCAGTAAAGATGCCCAGACTTCCCGCTCCCCGACCACTTCCTCCAGCTAGGAATGTCAGCGTATTCATTATACCTGTAACTTCCGTTTGAAATGAGTCAAAGACTGTTATATGCAGGACACAGGGAAACTTCTCACACGAGGACAGCAGCAGCAGAGGACTCTGTATGTGCTGGCAGTTTGAACAGGACTTTACCAACGTAGTCTGTAAATACTAACAAAAGACGGTGTTTGTGTTGGTCGGTGTGATTGTTGCTGTGATGGTGGAAGCCAGGCTAAAAGTACATTTACCCTGAGAAAGGATGCAGTCTTGACCGGAAACTTCTCTTGACATGTTTGATTTCAGACTGACAGAATCTCTGAGGGGTGGAGTTGCCCACCCATGATAGAATTTATAGGTCAGGAGAAACTTCAGAGAACTTGATCTAAGGTCAGAAGATTATATTTGGAATAAATGGTTCAGTGGAGAAACTGATTTGTTTTTTGTCTAAAATTTGAAGTGTCTGTTTATGTGGGGACTATTACGGTTTCAAAGTGGTATGATTGGCCTGAGAACAACTTGTCAGACTCAAGGAAAAAAAAGCATGGAATGCATATACGTGCTGTTTGGGTAGACATGAAGTTCTGGATAAAGCCAAAATGAACAAGATTAGACTTAGTACCCGTGAAGGTTTTTATGATTAATGTAATCTAAAGCAATGGCAGTTAAATTCTTAAAACTATTCAAGACACTGAAACGTTGCATCTATAATGGCGGGCTGGCGAGTTCAAATAAAACCCTTGTTCACTCTTTTTCACTCTTGCATTATTTCTCTTGCACTGTAAGTATGGAGTTGGATGCAAGTCTACGATATCTATGCAAAATTGAAGTGGTTCCAGTACAAACCCTTGTGGCACACCAACAGAAGTTTGGGTTTACACATATGTAGAGTTTCTAAACAATGAAAAAGTGAAAAAGTTGAATTGTTTATACAGAGATGAAGATGATTAAAAGCATCACATCATTAAAATGAGCACTAAAAGAGCAACAAAACTCCATTATTAAGAACTTATTTGAAATGTTTACATTTGTGGGTACAAGAATTAGAATCTGACCAAAAATGCTGCTTGTTTTTTTAACAGTCACTTAGAAAAAAATATAGGTCAAATGTTTTATAAAGAGTAGAAGTTAAAAGCTATTTTTTAAGTTTTCTGTTTGTCATCATCTCTACAGAATATCATCAAACCACAAACAAATCAAACAGGCCTGGCAAATATTGGAACATATCCGGTTCAGGATTGAAGTTAGCCAGATGATGACAGGACCACACCTCCATTTATACAGCGTTTAGGTCAAACACAATCAAAAGCTGGTTTATAAAAAGGAATCTAAACTTGTAAAATATAGCCATAAAATGTTCAAGTAAAGTGAGACTCACTAACTTGTGGATCAGAACCCCTCAACTGCAGTTGTTTTTTAAAGGGCTTCAATACTGAAGTCAGTATGTTATGTTTAGGAGTTCATCCTTTGACTTTGTTCTTTTCTCGAGCGCTTCAGTTTGTTTTTTTTTAGTGAACTACACGTTCTACTGTTCACCATCCTTTTGGTTTATTCCTTCTTCTGGTCCCTCCTGTCTGTGGTTTGTGTTGTATTTGGGGTTTCTTTCACACAACAGCCTCGAGTGTGAGGATGTGTTTGGTTTTTGTGAATTTGGTACAAATTGAGCTGTTCATGGACAAGATGAAAATGTAGAGCATTGTAGTGACTGTTTAAACAATTGAGATTATGCCAAAAAGAGTCAAAAAGATGTGGGGTTGACTCTTTTGTTTGGAGTGAACTTTTTGGAACATTTCAATAATCTCTAACATTTCTACACCCTTTGTTTTTACCAAAGCCTTTTGGAAATGGGTTTTGTCTGTACTTTTTTCTTGTAACATGACTTGAAATGCTTTTTTATTTTTTAATTGTTTTAAAAGTGACTTTACTGTTTCAACTCTAGAACTACAGAGGCATTCCTTTTTTACATCTTAAAAGACAGAAAAACTATGAATCAAGATGACCCTGACTTTTCCTGGATGTGAGTATTTTATTCTAACATTGTTTTATCATTAAAACTTCAAAACCCAGAAGAGATTTGAGTATTACTACCTTGAATGACAATAGCAGTCACATTGATTCCATTTTAACAAGCCGTGTCATATCTCACATTTCTTCTCCTTCTCTTGCACTTTTGTCTTTTTTGTTTGTTTTTGTAATGCCAGCTGAAACTATGAAGCTAAAACGACAAGTACAAAAGTGACATTTACAGAGGTTGCCATAAATTACAAAGGTCTAACACAAGATGAATATTTCATAAAATAAAACTAATCAGTCTATAATGCTTTGGTGACATTGGAATTATTTTAGTTTTCATTTAGTGTCCTGATGTGCTCTTACCTATTTTCCCAAATACTCTAAAGCTACATTCACACCGAGCGTGTGGCGCGTTCTTGAACCATTAACTTGTGCTGTTCACAACGGACGTATGCCCGCAACTCCAGCCTCTGATCGCCAGAGGGAGCTCTTGCCGGAGTTCTGATGCAGGCTCTTCACTACAGCTCCCATCAGCCACCTCTTCCAGCCACTTCCTACTCAGCTGATTGTTATCACTGTCATTAGCTATGGACATATAAGCTCCTTCATGCTTTCACACCATTGTGAGGTCTGCAGTCTGAGCGGTCGCTATGTCATTGCCTTCTTTGTGTTTTGACCTTTGGTTGTTTTTGGACCACGTTATCTCTTCCTCCTGTTGTCATTCATTCAAACGTTTGCAAATGGATCCACATGCCTCAGCCTCTTCGTTACAATATCAGCGCATGTCCACCACCTACAGCTGTAAAAGCTTTGGTGGGAAATGTTAAAGCGGTGCGAGTCTCATGAGTTTTGCTCCAGGCTTTTTCTTTCCCAGCTCGGGTCCGGCCTGGTACTATGGAGGTCCAGAAGACACAGTATTAATAAAAACATACACCATGAAATCATTCAATAAAAGTGTCATTCATTATTTAAACTTGGAAATAATTTGAAATGTTATTAAATGTGTCAATATTTCATTGAAATTACATTTGAAATGATTTAAGAATCCTTTATTTCATGATTTAATGACACATGTCCCGTTTGCAGCATTTCATTATGTTATCTGTCAAACTCAGTGGGCGTGGCTAACTCAGATCATCTGGGCTCCATTTCTCTGGTCTGGTGTAAACCTCATCATGGAGGCTTCAGTGACGAGAACCTTTGTGATCTTTTTCAGCTGCATAGAGAGAATGTGAAAGCAGGACTCCTCATCTCATAAAATGTGAAGTTTTGAAGGTTTGTCTGGCATTTCATAATGAATGACACTTTTATTTAATGATTTCATGGTGTGTATCTATTTATTTCATATCGTCTCTGCTGGACCTCCATAGAGCACAAACCACAATTATTCATTTCTCTTTCATGATCGGTTTTCAAATGGTTAACTCTCCCCATGAATTAAAAGTGATGCATTCCAAACATCATCACCAAGTCCACCAAGTCCCTGGCTGGTCAAGCTTTGACCTGGTTTCACTTTCAATGTACGTTCATGGGGCGCATGTTTTGTACATAAAGCCAGAGAACAGTTTCAAAGATGTGTGTAGCGATGCATGAACACACGAGTTCAGAAACCTGAAAACATAAGATTTATCTGCTCTTTTACGAAGACTGTTCATTGGAAGTGGTCACTTTTAGCTAAATGTTGTCAATACAAATCAAATTAAAACTAATGCAGTAAACTCACTGCCGTGTTCATTCCAGCAGTTGTGGAATTCTGGCACACTGTGTTAAATTGCATTACTTGTGGTTGTGTGTTTCCTGTGCTGTGTATTAAAACTGCACTATAGAATGAACCAACCTCGCTTTACCATTTGGCATAAAAAGCTGCTTTTGTGGGACCCACGCTGTTGTTAATACCCATTTTCCAGGTGGTGGTGGGGTGACAGGGCTATGAAAGCTCCTGTAAAAATGCAGAAAATGTTTAACTTTTTTTCTGTAAAACAATGGAAATAATGTTTTGGTTTGTTTTAAACAGAATTTATCATACTTCTAAGCAGGATTGGGTTTCTGTGGTACATTATACAAATCTTTTAGGATAGTATTGCCTATTTTTTAGTAGAAAGAGACTAAGACCAGTTACCATGGAGCAGATAGGCCAGCTGGACACTATGGGTGATGAATATATATGTGATGAATAACTAGAAAGAGTGTTTTAAATAGATTGATACATTACAGATGTTACATCCTAAATGATGAGCAGTAAAGTCAGCTGTGGATGAAGTATGAAGGATGGCTCCCTTTCCATTATATCACAGCTGGTTGCACTGAATCCACTTTAAAAGAATCAAATCACTTAATTATTTGTCACAATTTGTTTTTCCTTGTGATTTTCCCCCCAGTCTTCCTGGCAGACCAGAACAAGGGCTTAAAATACAGCAGTGTTGGAATTTTGAGGAGAAATATCAGGAACACTGAGTTCAGACTGAGCTCACCGATCATTGCATGCAGGGCGCAGGAGCTAAGAAGATCATATTTTACATGTTCTTCACAGAAGCCAGACACAGTCAGAGCAGTATGAAGGTGGAAAATGAGTCTGTCTCATAATTGTGTCTATTAATAAACATTATAAACAGGGCCATGCACTGACTCACTAAACACGTTTTTCATTGCACCAGTGTGATGCTGAGAGAAACGGCAGTTATCCTGATTTTCCAGGAACCAGGGTTACAGAAATCTTACACTTTTGTTGGACTTTTGACACATTTTCTAGGCATAAAAGACCCACCTTAATGAAAATGGTGTTTTTATCGTGTTCTTGTCACATTTTTCTCATCATGGAGGACATATATATATATATATATATATATATAAAAAACAAGCAGACAAGTGAAGTTCTGAGTATTTCTTTATTTCAAACGTTGTGAGGAGCTGATGAAAAAATGCCATTTGAAAAAGATTGTATGTCTTATTTAAGAAAACCCTCTGGGGACCCCAAAGTCTTTCTGCTCCTCTCTATTCTGAAACATCCAATTGCAGACCACTGTGGATCCGTGTGCGTCT
This sequence comes from Oryzias celebensis, assembly GCA_014656515.1. NCBI lineage: Eukaryota > Metazoa > Chordata > Actinopteri > Beloniformes > Adrianichthyidae > Oryzias > Oryzias celebensis. The sequence continues at coordinate 35,404,478 of BNCR01000001.1, read as the reverse complement.
CCGTTTTCCTTGTCCGAGCTGCTATCTGAATCAAAACTGTATGGCAGGATAGCGTTGTTAGTGCTTGCCATCTTTGTTTGGTCAGTTTGGGGTTGTGACGAGCTGTAAGCTAGTTGGAGAGAATGTAAACAGAGAGCTCTCAGCAATGACAAGCATAGCAGGGGCTGGGGTGGCTCCGCAGTACCAGTGCAGCAACTACCAATGAACTGCCACCATCCTAGAAAACAACACAGGATTTTGATTGGAATCAGTCTTTAAAGTGTTCCCATTCTGCTTAGATCCACATTTTTCCTTCTCTCTTTAATGAACTGAGCGTTCTTGACTCCTTCAGAAAACATTTAAAACATGTGGGTTTTGATCAAATAAAAGTCCCTTTTTGTTCGCTTTGGTCTCTTCTTTAGATTGGATGTTGGCTTGAGTGCCACTTGGGGTAACATCACCACATACTTCGCAGTGACTCACAGCGCCGCAGACCTGCCGTCTGACAGAACCGGGGTGTATTGGGTGATCTTCTAATGTAGTAACCTAATGTCACTTTTCTAAAAATAACACTGTGCTCCGACTGAAATAGCCCGTCTATTTCTGTTTGGTGTTTCTGTTGGATGCCTGCGGCTTGTTCTCTACATGCTGGCGAGGGGGAGAGGAGGGAACGGAGAAGGAGACTTGTTTTGTTTTCCATTCTTTTCTCCTCAAAAGAAGAGTTGGAGACTCTTCTGAATTTCTGACAAATACATATTTTTTTAACTTGCAGAGTGAAGTTCAGAAATGAAAGCATCCATTCAGAGCAGGGTTCAAAAAGACGCTGCTAATGTTCCAGGGTTCCAGCTTGTTTAGCTTTAATAAAAATTTAAGAGATTTAAACGGGGTACAGATGGTTGACACACTTATCTCCCATAAGCCCCGGCCACAATCGTAGACAGCAGCCCTTTTTTACATTAATCCAAAAACACAGGAAGTACTGGCGTCTGTCTGCTGTCCTGCATTCACATCATGCATGTGTTGTGTGGTCATGAACATACATTCACCCCGTGGTGTTCACACCACACAAGCAGGGGGCAGCGAGGAGGAAATTCCTCTTCTGTTGTTCTGCTGCTGTTTACTCCTGCATGTCCGCCGCATCCATTTGGAAGAGGCTTGGTGCGAAAAGCCGAAGCCATGCAAATCTGTTGAATTTGTTTCCAGGCTTTGTCTTTCACAGATCTGTTCTGTTGTAGGAAAGACTAGGTTTCACGGAATTCCAGCAGAACAGGAACAACACAAAGTTTCAAACAACTACCACTTCAAAGGACGATATCCACACATCACTTCCAAATCTGAGGCTGTGATTGGTCAAAGTTCCGCTGTTTGACGTTCAAGCAGTCAAAAGTTTAACTGGTTGAGCTTTCAGCTTGAGTTCAGTGAATGCCTGGTTTGCACACAGAGCCCGAGAACGAACTAAAAACTTGTGTAGTGACGCAGGAAGGCGAGAGTTTTGAACTCGAAAGCCAGTAGCGCAGGTTTACGGGCGTTAACTTAGACTTTTCATTGAACCCGAGTTGCAACAGCACTCTTCTACCAAACACTTGTCGAGGGTTGGTGTGTTTGACAAAAACACAACAATTTAGGCTTTGACTCCAAATACTACAGTAGACCTGCAGGTTCTGGGACAAACAAAAGATTCTCTGTCTGCATTCACTTTAGCTGCAGGGTTTACATTGACCACTGTTAACTCTTCAATGCAATGACTTGAATTCCTGCAGATTCTGAAGTGGGGAAAAGTGCCTTTACGACGTTATCCAACACTTTACGTCGGTAATGCATGTAAAGTGCTGCATGACGGTGCAAAGCCGATATGAAAAGCTCTGAAGGAGCATTTGCTCACCAAGGTTTGGTGTAATGGGTGTTTGACCCACACCTGAGTTAACTGTGTTGCTTTGATTCACTTCAGTCTGAATAAACACCAACATATCACACAGCACAAATGGAAAAGAAGGAAATGACCTGGGCTCGTTCTATGAGGGGAAAAACAACCCAGAGCAAGTACCTAACGAGTGAAATCTGAAAAGCATCGAACAGAAACGTGGTTTTGGAAAGGATGTGCAGACACTTTGTGACATTTTTGTTCTTCATTCTGCTCCTGAGCTTCTCTGAACCAAACTTTCCAAATGAACAGCTACTGGAATTGCACGATTGTTCTTAGTGGTCTGGCTGACACAAATCTTTGGCTCTCTGCTGATTTTATGACTTTAAACCAAAAGAAGGTGAGAAATTTCCCATCATTCCCTGCACAAGTGAACAGACTCCAATGTACTACCCGGATGTCAAAATCATGGATCCCAAAGCAGATTTAGCACCAGGTCCAAACACACAACTGTCTGCTCTGAGGCTCCATAGAACTTAGAAAGCACCTGAACTTTCGTTGTGGGTGTCACATGTATCACGCAGACCAGCATTATTAAGACGCAAAGCCCAGAAACATACCAGCATGTCTGTGTGTTCTGAAGAGTGTGTGCCAACCAGAACTGCAGCAAAGAAAAGGTCTTTTCCTGCAAAAATGCATGTGTGAATCCTGAAGGTGCTCACACACAGAACGCCACTCCTGCACCAGAGGCGGCCAGTTTCAATGTGAAGTCAACTGACGCAAATTCAGTGGCGAGGCAGAATAAATAAATCTAAACCCTGGGGAGGTCGCCACGTCTGTGTCCACCAATCAGGGACTCATTTTTGGGCAGGTGAAGTTTCAGTGACAGCGGTAGAACACACATCCAATATGGTGGATGGATCTCCTGAACTTCCATTCATTTTCTTAACCTGATGGATCCCTTTCAGGACAGCAGGTTTCCTGAACTCTTCCTGCTACTGTTGGGCGACAGTCTGCTTCAAACACGGTCAGAGAGAGACGGAAACACCGCGTTAGCGGCCGTCATCCAGACACAGCAGGACTGAAGCTCACTATACCAGAGAACCTCTAAATCAGGGGGGATCAGACTTTTTTAGCATGTGAGCTTCTTAAAACACATCAAATAATGTGAAGTTTTCATTTTGAAGGTACATCCAACATGCTGTTACAACAGAAACACAGGATTCCTGTTTACAACATGAAACATCCACGGATGAACAAATCCTTTCATCACTCAGCATTGTGTTCGGTGTGAATGCAGCTTTACAGCTGAAGATACTGAAGTAAGCTGGAACTACAATACATTTGGAAGCTGAAAGCCTTTCTACAGCTAAGTTTTCTTAACGTAAATTTCCATGAAAATGATAAAGACAAAAATGCGTTGAAACCCTATTCTCTGGTTCAGGAAACAGTGACGTGATTTGCGGACACTCCGTCCAGAAGAACTAGAGAGATTGAAACCAAAGTCTTGACAAACATGAGATAGCACTGCAAAAAGCCTCAGCCCCAACTGCCATCCCTGCGCTGTCCCTTACCCTTCAAACAGGAGCTTTAGGTCCAGTGTTGACGTTCTTTCACTGCTGAAGCAAATAATGGAATTCCAGAGGATTCTAAAGAGCAGAGAAGCAGCCCATGAAAACCGCTTCTGATCACACGAATGGTTTCAGAGTTACAGCAGGTCCTTCTGGTGACACCCCCAGTGTTCAATGGATGAAATGCAGCCGCTCGTCTGTATGAGCCTCCACGGGCCTGGACCATCCAAACACCTGCAGTACCTGTACAGGTACATGTGACTAGAGTCCTGGCTGTTGGAGCAAAACCAACGCTAGAAGCAGACACTTTAGGGGCCATTGTTCAAACTGCCAAAACTGTACTGAGACTCTGACAAGTCAACAAAAAAGAAGCAGAAGTGGCTCTAAGGAGTGAGTGCTTTTATGAGCATCACACATGGCTGTTTCTTTATTTCATTTTGTAGGAATAAGTGATGAAAATTCCAGGGATTACAGTTACAACATTTTCAGACTAGTTCAGTAGTCAATAATGAGGAGTTTATTTGATTCCGAGGGTTCATTTATTTTCTTTGATGTGTCCGATAACCAGAGTGTTAGTTCATGCAGCTGCGCAGGTGCTTAATGTTACACACTGTTTATGTCTCTTTAGCGGTCTTCACGCCAAACTCTTCCTCTTCTGAATCTCACCGCGCTCCTTTTTCACATTTTTAACCAACATCCTTTTATTTAGGATAGCGCTCCATTAATGAAGCTTCCCAGCAATAAAATAAAGCTCGTTTTTGAGCAGTAACATCATCTGCAGGTTGTGGAAAGCAAGATCTGTGATTATTTAGTCTCTACTCTAAGTGATATCAATGTGAAAAATTCCATAACGCAGTTCAAAAATGTTTGCCTGCTTCTCCACAGCTCGATTTTGATGCCAGCTGAATGAGGAACTCGGTGTTCGACCGGTTTGATGACAGGATAAGGTTGACTTGAAAGCTCGGCAGGGATCACGTCTGGGTTTTTGTGTGCCAAAACATCATATTGCCAGATATGTAATCACTGTATGGATGTTGTGTTGTTGCAGGATTTATGCCGGGCTCCAGGTCAAACCTGAGTTCAAACAGCTCGTCAGTGGCGCTTGAGCTTGATTCTCTGGTGATCTCATTGCTAAATGATAACTGACTAGACTCCAAACACAAGGGGAGATTAGAAAGCTAAAAGGCACCCACAGTGCAGCTACAGTGAGACCCCAGCTCGTGATGTAATGCCTCTCAAAGGCAGCAGGGTGAAGCCTGAACACATGAAAGTCCAGCTCCAATTGGAAACACATTTGACCTGACGTGTGATTGTAGTCTTTTGTTTTAAGACCAGACCTGTGTGTGTGTGTGTGTGTGTTTGTGTGTGTGTTTGTGTGTGTGTGATTGTAGTCTTATGTTTTAAGACCAGACCTGTGTGTGTGTGTGTTTGTGTGATTGTAGTCTTTTGTTTTAAAACCAGACCTGTGTGTGTGTGTGTTTGTGTGTGTGTTTGTGTGTGTGTGATTGTAGTCTTATGTTTTAAGACCAGACCTGTGTGTGTGTGTGTTTGTGTGTGTGTTTGTGTGTGTGTGATTGTAGTCTTATGTTTTAAGACCAGACCTGTGTGTGTGTGTGCGCGTGTGTGTTGGGGTGTGTGTGTCTGTGTGTGTGTGTGTGCGCGCGTGTGTTTGTGTGTGCGTGTGTTTGTGTGTGTGTGTGTGTGCGCGTGTGTGTTTGTCTGTGTGTGTGTTTGTGTGTGTGAGACAGAGAGTGGTGGAAAAAGGTGGCAGCCTCAGGTTTCCTTTTTACCTTCCACAAAATCCACAAACGCCACGCAGCCAGAGGAGTCTTATGAGATGGGGATGAGCCTCAAGGTGCAGCTGATGAACGCTCAGAAGCAGCCAAGCAACATAAAAGAGAGATCTGCACAGCCATTGAAGTGAGCTTCATGCAGTTGTTTCTAATTAGGTCGGACTCCTGGGATCAGCCCAGCAGATACGTTCCTCCTGAACGTCTCTGCTTCTATAAACAACCCCGCTCTGGCTCCTGAGCTGACTGGGGCCCAGAGCCGGGCCCCGAGGTTCCCTACGGCCTTGAGATATCTTCATAGGTCCAATGCAGTTTTGACTTCAAGGAATAATTTATGAAAACTGTACTGATGACACCACCACTACTTATAGATTGCTCTATTTAACATCTGATTTGGATTCTGTATTTATAGAAGACGGCTGCAATATCTGTCTTGAACAGTGATTTGAATCATTTCTGCCACATCTTTATGACCTGAAGCTCTTTGTTGCTTTTTTTTAGTTAGACATCCATCCTTCGCCTGTAATTTACCGTCATGTCTGCCTGCTTCATCTTCTGTAGATTTCTTTCAAAGTTCAGCAAGTCTGTCACATTCACCAGACAATTGATGTGCCTTTTTCCACAGCCTGTGTCATAAGGAACAATGAAACAGCAGCAGCAGTAGCTTCTGCTCTAACACCAAAGAGTGACGGAGTGGTGTAACGTTCACCCCATCACAGAAAGGACAGGGTTTCAAACCCTCTGCTTGACTTCCTTTTGTTGGTTTGAAAACACAAGCAAGAGAAGTAACTGCAGTTCACAGCGAAAACGCCTGAAGGGTTTGATCCCAGATTAGTCTCCGATCACTTGAAAGTAAAACAGACATAATTCACAACAGAATTCCAAAAAACAGTCCAGTTACAAACCTTTGATACCAACTATAGGTCGATTCCAGCCACCTTTACTCATACACGCAAGCATCAACTTTAAACACAAATGTTTTCTAAAGATTAAATGCTGTAAAAACACAACTAGAAATTAGACCCACTCTAATGAAAATAGTGTTTTTGGTTTGTTTTTAACATGTTCTTGAAGCAGGTTTTTGACGATGGAGGACATATAAAGAAAATTAGGATTCAAATTGCATTTCTACGTATTTCTGTTTTCGAATGATGGTGAATGAGAAGCAGACATAAAAAGAACACATTTGTTTCGTAGAGAATAGCTCCCTGCAACAGGGGGGGTGGGGTGGGGGGGGGGGGTGGGGGGTGGGGGGGGGGGCACATCACCGCTACTACGTAGTTACGTCCAGTTTACGGATCGGGATCGGCAAAGCTGACAGCTGAACGCTGTGTAACACAATTTGACATAAATGATAAAAAGTAACCTTACGAATTGTAATGGAAATTGGAACACACATCCTTCCTAACTGTATTTGTTTCCCTCTTTTAGATCCTTCATCAACCAAAATGTAAAAATGAATGATCCTCCGATATTTGATATTCCATTGAAAATATCAACCTTTCATTTAAGCACAAATGCTATTCTAACAGTTTATATTTTGCTTGATATTGTTCACATAAAAAGTCCATTCTTTTCAGAAACATTTCAGTGATGAACCAGTGAGGACAGGGTGAAGGAGGATGCTTGAAATCTGTGTTTTTATGTAATATTGGCAGCAATGTGACACAGAGTTTTGGTTGGGTACCCATCCCAAATGAAAAGCTATGTCTTACATGTTTCTAAACAACAAAAACCGTGAGGCTGACTGAACATTTAATAGAAGCTGGTTCCCACCAGACCTTGTTGTTCTGGTGGGGTGTAGAGCTGCTCAAAGAGGCTCAGTGTGCAGTGCTGCCACCTAGCGGTCGGGGGTTTAGGCGTAAAACAGAAGTAAGACGCCGAAGGACGCTCAGAAATAATGAATTCAAACTTTTCAATCAGTGCAAGTATCGCTGAACAAAATATCATGATAAATCGCTGAATGGATTGTTCCCCACACCCTCAGAGGTGGGTAGAGGGACACTGTTGGATCTGCTGAAAACAACATACAAGGCAAAAAAGGATTCAACAAAATGTAAAAAGAACTGACAAAAGAAGTCATTAAAATGTAACAATGTAACAACAACAAGCATATTTTTTACAAAGCCTTTGTAAACTGATTGAAACTGCTGTATTCTGTATTTACGCTGTATTCACAATACATGCATCATTTTATAGCATCTTCCGGTGGTTTTCCTTTTTGCTCTCTTTGCCGATTGATTTCCATCATAAACCTCTTTGTGCTCACACAGACTGACCTGAAGGTTCTACCTAGAGAAGGAAAAACCATCTTCACCTTTGCATTATCACCCCAAACGTCAGCGTGGGCCATTATCATCTTCTTCAGTTACTCATCCAAAGCCTGCAGTGATGAATCTTAATACTGCGTGCCTTTGAAGCGCACCTCTTTGCACATACTTCAGTGAAATATCTCTAGCCTTCTCTCGCACACTTTGATCAGTCAGTGGGAGGAAAGCACAAAACCTGTTACTAAAACTCAAAATTGAACAAGTCAAGCAGAGGACAGGAGAGCTTTGCAATCATTTATGAGTGACACAGCCTAATATTATTTCAGGCTTATTTATGTGTTTGCTCTGTTATTTCAGATTGCTTCACTTTATGAAAGTTCTGAATAAAAAAGAAGCCAAATACGTTCTGCATTCAAATCCTCTTATAAATTAACTTTGGTCTGCACCTGAACAGAGAAGATATACGGCATAACTCACAGTGACTCGTTGGAGGCTCGATACAGAAGCGGGCTGTCCTGATCCGGACCAGGGGGTGTCCTTACCCGGCCCTGCTGCTGCTGCTCCACATGCGAGCGTGGACTGTGTGTGTTTGTGTATTCAGACAAGCGTTTTCCTCTCCCAGCAGACCGCAGCTCTCTTTACGGCACTTTAGAATCAGAGTTTGGGGCTTGCAGACTGGATCGCTGCCTTCACTTCCTTATCTCAGACTATTATAGATTAGTGAGGTCATTGGTTTGAAAATGAAAAGACTTCGACTGTGAACTGATGTGCTCCAGTGGCAGAACAGCTCAATATTTCTGACAGATTTGATACTTCATGCTTTTATCTGTCCTGGTCGGAACTTTTAGCACTTCAGCTTGACCTCCAGATCTAAAGTTCAAACGTAGGCAGAAATGACTTAGAGGGCGGACAAAAAACAGTGAATTACTACAGCAGCGTGTTTACGGTGACGGTAAGAAGTCCCTGCAGGTCTGTAATGATTTACTGCTCAACTGCCTACAAAGATGTTTATTGATCCAGAGATTGGTAGAGTTTTCTTAAAGAAGCTCACAGATGTAAGTCATTGACACAGAAAAAAAAGCAAAGGTTTTGTCGCGCGTTTGCGGCGGGGGACTTTCAAATGTCAGTCCGTCAAAGACGCTGAAATGTTTATTTTGGCTCATACCCCACTAGGTGCTGCAAATGTGAAGGAATGAAGCTATAATATTTTTTTGTTTATATCTATTTATCGTTTTTCTTTAGCTTCACTTAGACTATGGTTGCATATCCCAAAATGCCACCTCGCGGCGACCTAAATGCAAGTTTGTCAGCAAACTTGGCAGATGGCTGTGTGGCAGCATTTGTAATTGGGAGGCCACAGTTGGACTTTTACACGCTGAGGTTTTAGGAAAAAGTTAGAATGAAACGGCGACTGGACAATCTTTTGGCATTGGTCAGTGGCTGTCCGAGCATGTTTGGAGGTCACGTGGTGGCAGTCCAGTGACAGGAGGTCACTGACTGATAGGAGGGTCTCCAAAATCGTCTGATGATCGGCTGATTGCTGACTGCCACCCCCTTGCCCCTGTGCTGCCATCCCACTGCTACCATATTTCATGATTCATGATGCTAAAGAGGCATTAATGTGTTACAGCAGTGACGCGTGCATATATTCACTGCACTATTGTTAGCTATTATGTTAATGAGATTCTCCTTAAAGGTGGCATGTCCATTTTTGCTTGTAGATCTTGTTAAATAAAATTTCTCCCAAAAGTGCAACTTATATTTTTGTCTTCTTTATTATGCTTTTTTTTCTTTTAGCTGTTATTAGCTTATTAGCAACTTACAGTCCAAAAAATCCAGTGAGGTAGAAACTCTGCTTGTTTTTGTTTTGAATGCTTCTCATTTCCTAGTAAGCCCAAAGGATCCCAAAGGAAAAGTGACAGAGCTTTCACAAACATTCTATATTCATTGCTACTTGCGTTTCTGGAGCTCAAATACTTTTGTGTACAAGTATCCGCCTCAAAATCAGCAGTCAGACATCGACAGAGGACATTTGATTAATCTTTAATGGTGACCATTCCCAAATTCACTTCTGTTGCTCATTCTACACTTTGGTTGACCAACTTTACATCTACTATCAAAACTTGTTTTATAAATGAGTTTATACACCAAAAACAGTTTACCTCCTTTTGTGAGCTCCATTTAGTTCTTTTGGGCTTTAGTTAAGCCATTTCCTTTTCACCTACTGCCGTTTATACATAGAAAAATGCTTCATTTCATTCTGTCTAAACCACAAAGAACAACATGTGCCATCATGTTTGTTACTTCTCGCTTTGTTATAGTGATGTCAGCACCACAGTTGTGATAGTTTGTCTGGTCAAAATCACCTGTAAATACCAGCTTCCGTTAAGAACAAACTAATGATGTTAAACATAGAAAGATCATTTCCACCATATCTACACTTAATTGGTGTAGTGGTTAGCACTCTGAACTCACAGTAAAAAGGTTTTAAATGCCCTGCTGGGACCGTTCTGTGTGGAGTTGTGCTTGTGTGGATTCTCTCTGGGCACTCTGGTGTCCACCAACAGTCCTAAAACATGCTGTAGAAGTTAGCTGGTGATTCTAAGTTGTCTGTAGGTGTGAGTGTGAGAGAGTGGCCCAGCTACAGACTGGTGTCACTTGAGGACGTTATCAGGAGGAATGGTGTTCGTTTTCATATGACACACGTTACATCTTTGTGTCTCCTGATGACAAAGAGTCAGTAAATGTTTTTTTAGACATGAAATCATGGATGGAACTTTTCACAGCTCCACCAGGACAAAACTGAAGACAAAAGAGAGATTGTTTCATCTAAACTAAAAAGTGATCAAACTCCTCAAGTGTGAGAAACCTGGGTGTTATTTTTGACTCTGAGATTAATTTTATTCCACAGATTAAAAATATAACAAAGACGGGATTTTATCATCTTAAAAACATTGCCAGGGTTAGTCCATTTCTCTCTCTTTTCAGCACAGAGGTGCTGATGCACGCTTAGCAGATTAGATTACTGTAATGCCTTGCTCTCTGGTTCTCCTAGGAAAAGGACATCAAACCTTCAACTGTTACAGAACTCAGCTGCACACATGCTGACGAGGACCAGGGGGCGGGAACACTTTACAGTGATTTTAACATCCTCACATGGTTCCAAAGGGCTTAACCAAGTGTCAGCATGAGGTACACGGATACCATGTCCCCAGACGAAGTGCTGACATGCTCCTAAGGGCACAAACGAGTGTCCCCCTTAACGTCTGTGGCGGGCGGCACAGCGGAAAGCCACCTGCTCTCTGATTGGACAGTTTGATTTGTGGCTATCCAATCATAAAGACATGTAAAGACAGGAACAGAATTCACAACTTCAGCAACTCACACGGAGTTTTTCACTTTGCATCTGCAAAAAAAAAAAAATGCTTGAAAAAAAATTATTTGACAAAAGCAGAATTTGCCCACAAAATTTGTGGGCAAGCAGAACCTTTTCACACATTTGCAAACCTAAATTTTGGAGCTGATTTATTTTGCAGTATGATGAAACTTGATGTGCGAGCATGCAGTTACTGTTGTGAAGCCATTCAGTCGAGGTTTGGAAACTTTATGGCCTTATATTGAGCCCATACACTCTCTCACCAAGGGGCCCTACATGTTTACGATGCAGTTAAAATTGGCGGGTAGAGCAGTGAGAGGACATCTCCTGTTTGCTGGCATCGATGTCTAATCACCCCACCACCATCAAGGGTCCTAGACGTCTAAGGTGCAGTTAAAACTGAGAGAGAGGGGCAAATCTATGACGAAACCATGGGAGGGGGGACCCGGGCAAGCAGCCACACCCCTGAGGTGTAATGAATTAATTTAATGAAGCTACTGGTCACGTTTTCTCTTTGGAGTTGAATTTGCACGTCTTTGGATGGTTTCAAACTTCACTTGTTTTTGAATTGCATCAGTGAGTCATGATAGAAACTTACATGAAAGGCCTATAATGTTGCATTTGTTAAGCGGACACTCTTGGCATAAACAGCGTAAGAAAATCTAAGCTGGAGTCGTAGCTTTCATCAGGTCACAGTTTGTTTTGGAACAGGAGTTTCCTATTTAAGAAAGTACACTACAGGTTTTCAACTCATTAGCTGACTCATTGTGTATCATACAGATATTGTTAGCAAAGGCCTCCTCACATGGTGTCTGAGGCAGTCAGAGGAACCAAGGACCCTCTTCTTAAGACTTACTCTACTTTATTTCAGGCTCTATCAGAGTAAAAAGCACCTCTGCTGCTTAAAGGCAGTCTGAACTCTGAGTAAATTTGACTTTAAACAAAGCGGAGCAGTGAAATCAAACAAAGCTTCATCGCTGAAAGATTACATAATAAATAACAGATTTTGGGGAAACTGTAAGTGGTTGATAAATTTTATAGGGCTGTAAGCATGCAGCCCCAGCAACACATCTTGTTTCACATCTGGTTCCATAAAACCCATTTCATGTTATCAATCAAAACACATCAGTGGAGCCTTGTTCTTCTTCACTTTATTCTAATTTACTGAAGCAGTTTGAACTTTTTAATTACCTGCACTCTGGCAACATTTTCAAGAACTATGCACTGTTGATACAATGTGCATTTAAAATCATTGTCTTTCTAAAGAAAACTGTGATAATGTCACCCAAAGATTCTGTCAGTGACTCAAAAAGTTGCCATGTTTATGATGTGGGCCACGTTTTGAATGTTGGACCATTCGAAAGGTATTGGAATAAATAATGATATTAATGGTACGGCCAAGTTTCCTGCATGCGGTGCATTTCTGCTCACTTTGACAGACAGCCTGGCTCCTGGGAAAAGTGGCATTGCAGTGGGGTGGAACGCATTAAGAGCTTTGAGCGACGCCCGGAGGCAGGCTCATGTGATACTCCGTAAGAGAGAGGCTAATATTTTAAAGTCAGTCAAGTATTTACCAGAAGCTTGTATCATTCACTGCAGATCAAGACCAAAGTATCCAAACATTCGCAGGATGAGCCATTAACCTGCCTCTCAGCCCTCTTGCAGGGATGCGTCTATGACTCACCCATGAGGGGGTCACCCTCTGGTCACGTAAATACAGAGACAAATGGAATATGCTCAAATGTAGAGGTTAAAACAGAAACATTGTGTTCAAGCAAGGCATGTCAGACGTTAGATGGAAGAGCCGCTGGCCTCTGACGTTCTCCATGATACACAGCAACAAAAAAAAAATGCAGAAAATCCTCTCCTGTAAAACATGAGAGCTAGACGTCACCAGCTTGACTGATGGAATTGTTACAGATTACATTTAGCAATCCCCTAAATTTAGATCTGATTTGGTATCCTTGTTCTGAGCACGGATGGCTGGCCAGCAACCCAGGCATTACCTCAGCTGCAGAGCTGCAGAGCTGCAGAGCTGTGAGTGAGCGCAGCACGCTCCAAGGCCTGGAATGGAGTCTGCTGTCATCCAGCTGTAACAGTAACTGACTCAGTCCAGCCTGCAGTGGAATGGCAAAACAAGCGCAGTTGTTCACATGTACATGTGCTACTCTCCCTGCTCCAAACCCAAAACACATTTTATCTGGCCTGACCCACACAGAGGCACACTGTGCTCTGCTTTTCCTCCAGTCCTTTTCTCTTGTTCCTGGTTTTAAATTTGGACAAACGATCATGTTTTGAATAATCACAGATCTGCAGAATGTGATAAAGAAAAAGAAAGAACTTTTCTAAATTCCAAAGTTCATTCAGACATTTGATACCAGAGGCCTTTTTTCAGTCTGACATACTGAATGTTTGATGGATGAAAGCACAAAGGCTCTTCGTGGTTTGTGCCATTTGCTTTGTGGGATTTGCTTTGGCTGTTATGATCTGTCTTGGTCAGTCTTTTCACTCACTTTGACTGAAATCTGCAGATCTGTTTGAGTTTTCTGTGATCGTAGTTTTTCATCTGTTGTCTTTAGTCTTTTAGTTGAGTTCTTCATTTGGTTTTCTGGGCCTTTTTGTTTAGTTGTTGTTTTCTTGATGAACTTTGCTTAATGCTTTAGAGAATTCTTAATTCTTCAGGTCCTGCATGTTGGGTTTTGTTGAGGTTGGTTTGAAATGACCTGCTATCCAGTTTCTGCTCCGACTCATTTCTTTGAAAATGTTTTAACTGCAAAACAAACAGAAAAATCTGCACATGTGACAATTTTTTAGGAGCACAAAAGTGGCCATGCTGATAAAGGATCCATGCTACAAATAAAACCTTGGCCACATGCACCCATATAGGGGATTGACCTGTGGAGGTTCATAGAGAAGTGCTCGCATCTTAAGGTGAGTGCAGGTATGTTTTTCAGTTCCCTTGGCCTTTATGCGACTACCTTAAGGGAAGTCATAATAATAGAACATACAGTACATTGTCATGCGTGTGGTAAATGTATTGTGAAGTGTCTGTAAGAATGATGACAATGTAAGATGCTGTCGTACGGTGTACTCATGCCACACTCCAGTCATCAGTAAGGTGCGAGTACTGACTGTTTACTAATCCCACGAAAACGCTGCAACCCTGTAACAGGCAGTGTGCCTGTAGGACACGCACACAAACTGCACTCTGATTGTCTAATTTTCTCATTTCTAACAGTCCGACTACGCAAGGAGTGTCCAAGAAGTGTGTATGTGTAATGTGAACAGCATTAACAGGCTCCTGCACGCCCATAAAAAAATGTCCATAAACATTTTGCAACACGGGTTCTACAAGCAGTCGATTTCATTTGGGCCACCTGCAGGCCCTGTAGAGGTTTGTACATTTGTCACCCGCAGACAGCCCGTATACCCGTGAGGGCAGTTGTAACTAGGGGGCGGTCGTGGTACAGCAGTAGGGCGTTCAACCTGTGATCGGAAGATGGCAGGCTCAAATCCCGTTTTGCCTGCCCACATGTGGAGGTGTCCTTGAAAAAGATGCTGACCCCACATTGCCTCTGGTGGAAGGTTGGCGCCAGTGTTCAGCAGTGGAGCCGCCATCACTGTGTAACTGTAAAGCACTTTGCGCCTTCAAGGTAGAAAAGCAATATACAAGTATACACCATTTAAGGTTTTAGGAGCACAGATTGACTGGTAATTTCAGAGATTCTCCTGTTTACTCCAATCTGTCCTATCCACAATCGATCAATAAGAAGCTTTCTTTGCTGCAAATCCTTTAATATCCATACTTTCCTAGTATGTGATCAGAATGGTCAGAAACTAGTTCCAAAACAAGAGAGCTTTTTTTTTGTTGCTAAAAACTGTGGCCCTGGTCTTGATACAGGATCTCTTTATAGCTGTTTCACCCTCAGCTGCCATCTGATCCAGTGAAAGCTTGAGGTTGTGGCTTTATAAAGCCAAAAAAGCTACCTGCACACAAAAGGGATGGGATTCTAACCCCAGGCTCACGCCCCATGTGGTCCGGTCCCGGTGCGGCTGCAGAGCGTTCTAGCTATGGTCAGTAGCTCATACTGACTATGGATTGCTTGCGGTCAACCGCAGCGAGTAGAGCCAGTGTTAAACTTCATTACAGTAGGTGAGGTAGAGGAGCAGTAAATTAAATAATCTCTGATTACTAGCTAGTCTGGCAATAATCCTGAACAGGAAGCCTGTTTTAATTCTAACTTTGAATGTAGAAACTGTGTCAGCCTCTCTTACATGAGCTGGGAGCTTATTCCATAAAACAGGAGCTTGGTGGCTAAAGGCTCTACCTCCAACTGTGCTTTTAAAGATTCTAGGAACCACAAGCAGTCCTGCATTTTGTGAGTGAAGTGTTCTGTTTGGTTGGTAAGGCTCTATGAGATCTTTAATATAGGATGGGTTCATACCATTCAAGGCCTTATAGGTTAGCAGGAGGATTTTGAACTGGATTCTAGATTGAACTGGGAGTCAGTGAAGTGAATCTAACACAGGAGTAATGTGTTCTCTTCTGCTGGTTCCTGCTAACAATCTAGCTGCTGCATTTTGAACAAGCTGAAGACTTTTTAAAGAACTTTTAGGACACGCTGCTAGCAAAGAGTTACAGTAATCCAGTCTAGACGTAACAAATGCATGGATGAGTTTTTCAGCATCGCTTCTAGATAATATGTTTCTGATCCTAGAAATATTGCGTAGGTGAAAAAATGCAGTTTTACAAGCCTGTGATATGTGAGCCTTAAATAATAAATCCTGGTCAAATAAAATCTCCAGGTTTCTAACTGTGGGATTGGAGGCTATATTTACACCATCCAGGGAGACCATCTGAACAGGTAGAGCATCTCTGAGGTATTTTGGGCCTAGTATAATGACCTCAGTTTTTTCTGGGTTTAGGAGGAGGTAATTAACTGCCATCCAAATCTTGATGTCACTAATGAAGGCATTACTTTTCTCTACATGGTAATTCTGGTCAGGTTTAATGGATAAATACAACTGTGTATCATCCACATAACAGTGAAAATTAATCCCATGTTTCCTGATTATGTTCCCTAGAGGCAGCATGTAAAGCATAAACTGGATGGGTCCTAGAACTGAGCCCTGTGGGACTCTGTGGCTAACTCAACTATAATGGGAGGAATGTCCATTTACATGAACAAACGGGTACCTATCAGATAAATAGGATTTAAACCATTGAAGGGCAGATCCTCTGATCCCTATGTCATGCTCTAGTCTCTGGAGTAAGATGCTGTGGTCTATAGTGTCAAAGGCTGTCCTAAGATATAACAGGACCAGAATAGAGATTAGTCCCTTTTCTGTGGCCAGTAACAAGTCATTAATGACTCTAACTAGTGCAGTTTCAGTGCTATGGTGAGGTCTGAACCCTGACTGGAAATCTTCAAAGAGGTTATTGTCCTGTAGGTGGCAGTATAGCTGTTTAACTACAATTCTTTCTAATATCTTTGAGATAAAGGGGAGATTTGATATTGGTCTATAGTTGGCCAGAATGCCAGGATCTAAACTGGGCTTTTTCAGAAGAGATTTAACAACTGCATATTTGAAAGACTGTGGCACATAAACTGTTTCTATGGAAGTATTTCTAATATGTAAAACTGATTCATTAATTAAGGGGAAGGTTTCTTTAAAAAGCTTAGTGGGGATTGGGTCTAAAAGACAAGTTGAGGTTTTGGAGGATGTAATAAGTGATGTTAATTCTGCTAGATCTACAGCAGTGAAGTGAACTCTAATGTTACAGAGGTTTCTATAGATGCCTTTGTTTCTACTGTTTTAGCCTGCTCTGGGCTGATAGTAGGGAACTTGAACTTTGTTCAGCTTTTGTCTAATATTTAGGATTTTACAATTGAAGAATGAAAGAAATTCCTCAGAGCTGAGAGTAGCAGGAATATGTGGTTCCACTGAGCTGTGACTGCTGGTCAGTCTGGCTATAGTACTAAAAAGAAATCTCGGATTATTTCCATTCTGTCATATTAAAGTTGAATAGCATTGGGTACTGCCTTTATGCAGAGATTTTTTATAGTTTAAAAGGCTATATTTCCAGTTATTCAGGGACTGCTCTGAGCCGGATCGGCGCCATTCTCTTTCTAACTTACGGGTTACTTGTTTAAGGGAACATGTTTCAGTGTTAAACCAGGGTGATACTCGGTTTTGTCTAAAGAGTTTTGGTTTCAAAGGAGCAACAACATCTAGTGTTCTCCTGAGGGTCTCCATGGAGTCATCAACAAACTGATCATTTTTTCGGGGACTGAAACTGTGGGAGCTGCTCTCAGAGTGTTTGCTCAGCATGTTACTAAATATTGGTTGGACTGTAAGTTTAAATTCAGATACAGAACGGTCAGTCAATGTTCTTCTGGCTGTTCTTTATTTATTAGAGCGGTGGAATTCTCTAGAACAAACTGAAAGATGATTAGAAAGTGATCAGAGAGTGTGGGGTTATGAGGGAGCACACTCAGCTAATCTCTATACCATGAGTTAAAACAAGGTCCAGGGTGTGCTTGTGACAGTGAGTGGGTTCCTTTACATTTTGTGTGAAACCAACATTATCTAATGAAGCTGAGAAACCATTTCCTAGACAGTCACTAGGATCATCAACATGAATATTAAAATCTCCTACTATTATTATTTTATCAGAATCTAAAACATTAGTTGATAGAAAGTCTGCAAACTCAATTAAAAATTCAGAGTACGGGCCAGGAGGACGATAAATAATTATGAATGAAACAGATTTTGGAGTTTTCCTGTTTGAGTGATTTAGAGACAATATGATGTTTTCAAAAGAACTATAAATGTGTTTGTCTTTAGTTTTAGGAAGTAAGCTGGACTGTGATATTACTGCTAACCCACCTCCTTTCCCAGAAATCCTGGATTTCTGATAGTTATTATAATTAGGGGGGGTTGCGTCATTCAACCTAACATAGTCATCCTGTTGAAGCCAGGTTTCTGTTAGAGCTAGCAGGCTAAGTTTGTTATCATTCATTAACTCATTGACTAAAAGGGACTTGGAAGAAATGCATCTAATGTTTAGTAACCCACATTTAATGACATCATGATTTTGCTTGTTGTTATTGAGAGTATTAGTAGCTTTTACTTTTAGATTTTTGTGTTTTACTCTCCTTTCAGTGCATAAGCTAAAGCTAGCAGCTGCTGGACTAACTATGTGATGTTCTGGGGTTTGCACTGATGCTAAAAGGAACTCAGAGGAGAGTTTTAAACTGCTGCTCTGTGCCCAGAACCTGTCCCTGGGTTGTCAGGTTGTTCGGTTAATGCTCGCAGAAATGTTCTTAGAAAGAAGAGCGGCGCCGTCAAAAGTGGGATGGATGCCGTCTCTACGCATGAGACCGGGCTTTCCCCAGAGCGCGCTCCAATTGTCTACAAAGCTAACGCCGTTTTGTGGGCACCATCTAGCTAACCAGCGGTTAACTGATGAAAAGCGGCTGTACATTTCATCACTGACTAGGTTCTGGAGTGGACCAGAGAAAATAACAGTGTCCGACATTGAGTTAGCAAGTTTACACACAGATTCAATGTTTCATTTAAGAACTTCTGACTGTCTCCGTCGGGCGTCATTACCGCCTGCGTGAATCACAACTCAACGGAACCTGGGTTTACTCTGAGCTAACATTCTAAGGTTTCCTTCTATGTCACCAACTCTGGTTCCCGGATAACACCTGACTATAGCTGTCGGGAGCTTCATGTGTCTAACTTCAGAGGAGCCGATAACTAGAGTTAACCGTTCATCTGGCGTGTTGCCGAGGGGAGAAAACTTATTATGTAGCTTCAAGCTTCGGTAGCTCTAAGTGTTTACGTTTAGCACTATGCTTCCTTCCTACCGGTACAAACCCATCCTGAGTTTTCCCCGGCTGCTGCCCGGGAGGGGCTCGAGTGCTCGGCAGTTTCGTTCCGGTATTGCGAGCTGCACTGCGGGTAATAATCTGGCTAACAGGCTTCGCATCCGATGTGCGTAGCCGCTCTTCTAACTGCTCTAACCTGGCCTCCAAGTCTAAAATAAGGCTACACTTAACACATCTGCCACTATCTTCACTAAAGGAGGCAGGATCTTCACTGAACATATGAAACATGGAGCAGGACAGAGGAGTGAAAGCAGACGAGGTGGAGGCCATGCTAGCACTTAGCAAAGGCTAGCGGTGTTTGGCTAAGGGGAAGTAACTATGTCGTAAACTGCTTAGACAGCAGTGGCTAACACAGTAGTTTCTCACTAGAATGCTAAAGAAGATCCTTAGAATGTTTGAATATGAAACCAGATATCACTAAGTTGGATTTTAACAAACCAGATGCTCAAATGACAAGAGCAGCAACAGAGAATGGCCAAGCACTGATTACACTCACCCGGAAATTACGTCACAGGACACATTTTCAGGATACTCTGGGTGACATGATTCAATGTGTCCTCTAACTGCTGGTGGATCAAAACCACAAACCCTCAATGTTTCTAAAAGACTTTGGCAAAGCTAAATAGACAGGTCAGTTTTCTTTTACTTAAATGGAACCTACACAGTTTCGCCTGAAACTGTTGTGCAGCATGGACTGAACTGGCCTCTCCAGGACTCCAGCATTGAGCTCAGATGGTCCACTGCTCCAGTTGGACAATCCACTGATGCTGTCCCTTTAGCTTTTAAAGGGCGTCTAAAATATTCACCATACAAATCATTTAGTTTAAAGACCCCAAAAGAACTGTGAGAGTTCATTTTCAGACAAAAGCTGGAATCTATTTTTTTTCTTTCAAAGAACTGTTATAACACACGTTCCCCACATCTCATAAATATTTCATGGCTTAGCTGTTGCAATGAACATTCTTTGTTGATTTGATCACAACTGGACTTCTGGAAGTTGCTGAGGAGAAGGTGTAATGTGCTACTTGGATGGGATTTGACTGAGTATGAGCGTGCTCTCTTTCTTCATGAAACTCGTTTTGTACCCTGAACCTTTCCTAAATTCAGTCTCTTGAAAGGATCCCCACTTGGTTTTCTATCCACATCACTGTCTGCCAACAGATTACACCATTCATAATAAGACCAGGTCAAAAACATTAGCAACTAATAGAGGAATGAAGTCATGTTTCACTGAAAATTTAAATAGAAGCCATTTTTCCTCCAAACTTGTGTTTATTTATTCCAAATTTGAGATTGAACTATTTTGACTGTTGACCCTATTGGGAAATCAACGGGCAAAATGTTATGAATTCATTTGTGGACTTTCTGAAACGAAGCTCCAGTTTTCCGCTCAAATATCCAAAATACAGAAATGCTTACCCACAAATCCCCAAATTCTTATCTTTAAATATAATTGATCTTTTGTGTTTAAAAGCCCAACATCAAACAGGGAGAAAATCTATTGAGTTTTCACATGCATGCTTCAACAACGTCCAGGGGTGCCTTTAATGCTTCAAATCAAGCTTGATGCATTTACATTCCCAGCCAACATAAACATTACACTGTTGCTTTGAGATTTAGGAGGACATTTTGGGACAGCCAGCATGAGATTACAGGAAAATCTAATTTATGAGTCCATTCTCTGCTCACTCTGTAGCTTCAGAGGTGAGGCAAAGAACCATAAAGCTCCTGGTGTCTCAGCCAGAAGCTTGCTTCCCCAGCTCTCATGTCAACTGCAGACAATCAGCCCGTTTTAAAACACTGGATCCATTGGATTTTTTAGTTCATTTGATTTGTTTTGTTGTAGGTTTTACAATTTTGTAATTCAGTCATGTGTGGATCATTTGTGTTTATCAGAAAAGGATTACAACAAAAAATGACAAGGAAAATGGGTCAATTTAACTATTTCACACTGGAGATGTTGCTGGAGACACCTAAATAACTCACGCTCTTTGACATCAAACTGTAACCCTGTGACATGGAGGAATGTGACATAGCACCAATATGCAACAAATTACTAACAAAGTTTTGCACAACGGCCCAGAGCCGCTTTTCTCAGCAAGAGAATTAGTTGCTTGTTAGTTTAATACAGTTCAATACTGTAAAGTATAGCATATCAACGCAAAGCTGCTTTTCTCTGCTTCAGAATCCACTTATGCTTATTGCTATTGTGTGAACGGTTGAAGAATTACAGTAGTCGAAAGAATGCCAACACTCCAGAAAAAAAGGGTTAACTTTGTCTTGTGAGACTCCTAAAGCAGATATCTGAATCAAAATGAACTTTAACATTCATCATGCAGCCATATCAGAGTAAATGTTGAAAGAGAATCATGGAAAAATACTCAAAGATTTTCATCTTTTCACACCTAGTTCAAAAGTCTATAATAAACTGCAAAGGAAGAAGTGGGAAATCAGGGAAGAATTAGACATACATTCATTCAACTTTTTGCAAAATGTTCAGATTTCATAGTATATTTACAACTGTGCCCTGATTAGTCCCAAAAGCACCTGTTTACCATCATACACATGTGCACACGCACTCACACACATCCACACACACACAGCCATTAACAACAAAACAAACAATAAAGGGGCGACACTATTACTTCTTACTTGAATTCTAAAATGGGTGGAACCAGATGAAAATTTCAGTTAAAAAAAAAAAGCCAGTTTAATGAAGAGAAACAGGGTTAATGACATAATATTAGGATACGTTAGTAAAAACTGTGGCATTACAAAGCTGATTTCAGATGAACCCAAAACAAATCAATGATCAGGGGACTGCAGTCAATCTCTGGTCTGGCTACTTAAAGAATACATTTGTTTTACAGTGGTTAAAAAAAATTAAGGAAGCCTACGCTGTGTTTTTATCTTGGAAATAATAGCTAACTTTTGAGCTTGTTTTCACTTTGTGCTAAATGTATACTAAACTTAGCAAACATTATTTTTAAACCAACACAGAGTGAAAAAAAAATCTGATTTAAATTTGAAACTAAAGGCTAAAATACTTCATGAAACTTGTTCCTGACTTCAGTGACTAGACAACTAAGCTACGTGAGCTGCAGTTAGCTATTGCATAGTCCCAAGTAAACTGGTTATTCACTTTGGGCTACATTTAAGCTAATCTTAACTTACATTATTTTACGAAAACTGAACTCCTTGTCACTTTTTCTTGTTCATAATCGATTGTTACCAGACATGTTATGGATAACAAGTATACCATAAAGTGGAACTACGTTTCCAGTGAAGTGGTCTCCACCTTGTGTTCATCACCTCACTAAATACAGCTGCAAGTCAGACGCCTGGTTCTACGGTGAGGAACTGCATTTGCAGCAGCAGTGTGATCACTGACAGGTATTACTGTGTTCAGGTATGCGGACGTGAGACATAGAATAGATTCTGAATGTAACAGAAGAGTTCAAGTTGGAGGTGGGACAGTATCGATCAGCTTTTTGTTTGCAGTGGTGATGGAGAGACTGTCAGATGAGGACAGGAATGTTTGTGGATCGTGACATTTGCAGATGACATTGTGATCTCTAGTGAGAGCAGGGAGCAGGTGGAGAAACAACTACAGAAGGTGTAGGTTTGATCTGGAAGGGAAAGGAATGAAGATCAGCAAGATATAGTATCTGTAAATGAGAGAACCTCAAGAGGAACAGTAAGGTTACTGGGAACAAAGGAGAAAAAGGTGGAGAATTTAGTTCTAAGGGTCAGCAGTCCAAACAGAATGGAACAGGTTTTAGGTGTTATGGGTAACTAAAGAGTGTCATGAAGAATAAATGGAAGACTGTGGTGACAACAGCCATGCTGTTGGTGTAGAGACAGGACAGGATCAGGAATTAATCCATGAGGAACAGATCGTGGTAGATGTTTCTGAAATAAAGGCAGGGAAGCAGATGGAGATGGCTTGAACATGTTGAGAGGAGGGACAGAGATGATGTTGGTAAAAGGATGCTGGGGTTAGAGCTACCAGGAAAGAGGTCTGGAGGAAGATCACAGAGGAGATTCATGGATGTAAAGAAGAAGGACATGAGGACATGAGGTGTGAGTGAGGAGGATGCAGAAGAGAGGACTGGGTGAAGGGGGATGGTTCACTTCCACCACCCCTAGATGAAGCAACTAAATGCAAAAGAAAAACGGAATGGATAAAGTAAAAAAAAAAAAAAAACTAACAAAAAGATCAAATAAAGGAATGAAAGTAGTTTACTTGCTCAAAGGTCATACAAACTCATAATTATAGATCACAACATATAACATGAAACCAGTCAAAGATTAAGCTACTCAGTGTTGAGAAGAAACTTGACGCTTTTGTGCTTCATCTTGAAACCACTTTCTTTAAAAGCTGAATGATTGGGTTATGTCCTGAAATAAAACATCTGCCATGCAGTGTGGGTGCCATCATCTCCCCTTAAGGTACACAATATTGTGCATCTTTAAGGCAAGTGTGGAGCTTCCAAAAGGTCTTCAGTAAGCGGAGAAAGTTGAAGGAAATGATCCATCACTCAGGGTAAACTCTAAACAGCCCAATGACACACAGCAATATAAAATGGAAAATTCAAATAAACACCAGTGAGCCTGTTTGAAGGCATCCCTGGTACCACAGCCCAAACACTGGGCATTTGAGTAATCATTACCAGTCATAACTCAGCCTGCTGAAGATTTGGAATAAACAATATACTTCTGTAAAACATATACAACAAGGCCCAAATTTACTTAAGCGGTATCACAGGAATCTGTGAGGTAAAGGACACTCACCAGCCATGCCAGACCGTGTCTTTTAATGTCACGTTCCCTCTTTTCATCAACACTGGAGCCTTTGGTTAGAAAAACTTACCACCGTAAGCCTTGGTGGCCTTTGAGCTGATTTGTGGGTGTTGCATGACATAACAAGAAACCTAAATTGTTTTGAAACCCTCAAACCTAGTCTATACATCGTCCCTGTGATTGATGTCACTAATATACTTTAAGGGGCACCAGAGGACATTTTGTATTTCTAAAGGCATTCACTATGAGACACCCTGGGGCTCAACTGTAAAGGCAAAAAAATCTGGTCAGTTAAGTAGTTGTAAATCATAAGACCAGAGTTGTTTTCTAAAACGATAAGCTGGAGAACATGTCACGATTGTCTACCTGTCTGCCCTTAAGTGGAACTTTTTGTTTAATATGTTCCTAATGGAGCTTGATTACACAGCTATTAAACCCTGTGAACCCCATGTGGTACGTTGCGGGTTACATTGCCAGATTTCAAAGCGTATTTCCCAGGTAGGGCATCATCTGAAGGCCAAAATCCAAAGGCCTCACTTAGAGCTTCAATTAAGGTCATTATATTAAACTGTAGTCAGTTTAAGGCAATTTGACCGAAAAAAAAAAAAGAAAGAAAGAAAGAAAGAATACTTCATAACAGAATGTGGAAGAATCTTGTTCAAGACCGATGATGTCTAAAATATTTGTAAAGTCTAATACATAGATAACTTAGAAAAAGGTCTGTCTAAAAGCAGATCTTTGGAGCTGTGTTCATAACAGCAGGATTCAACAATAGTTTCCATAAGCTTCTGGAAACAAAACCTCAAATCAGTAATACCAAATGTCAGATAAGGTCATTCAGAACACAACAAAAGTATCACACGAAGATGACAATAAAGGAAAAAACACCCCCCACTGTAAGACTGTCACGTGTTAAGTACAGATATGACAGGAAGAAGGGAAGTATGAAACTGCTGCACAGAGTCGGCTTACACATTTTCTAAGAGAAAATGGTTAGAGCTGTTCTACGGTTCTGTGATATAATATATACAAATCTATAACATTACAATACACATGCCTGCACGAAAAGGAGCAGAGGCAAAGAGGAATAAAACGTGTAAAAAAATCCAAGTCCAAATAGTCTGTGCTTCTAAAAGAACTCAGGTCTGCAGGCACTTGTGAAAAAGTAGAGGAAAGATTGATTTATTGTTAACATTTTAATTTGTTTGTATTTATGCAGTGTTGCTTAGAATGACAGCATGGTTTCTTTGATCACATTAGGAAGTTGAAGAACTACTTTGGCCTGTGAAGGACCCACAGATACACAGGAATGGAGGTTTTATCTCCAACCTGTCAAACATATCGTCTATAATGGATGGATGGACGGACAGACGGACGGATGGATGGACAGACAGAGGGACTATGTCAGTAAACACTAAAAACCAAACAAAATCCTTGCTAATGAATCTGGAGGTGAACCATAACACTTTGGGAATATTGTCGGACATACAAAGGTTTATCTGAACTTTATCAAAATGAGCTTTTTGAAACTGTAAGGACGGAGAAAAGATTAGAATACAATACAATATTATAGAATATAATACAATAGAATGTTTTGTTGCCATCATACACGGAGCAGGATTTAATTAGAGGCGACCATCATACAGTATCTACTGTAGGTGCCTCTGGAATCATAAAAATAAAAAAAAAAGACATTTATACAAAGCAAAATAAAAGCAGTATGAAGAGTAATAGTAAAGAACAAATGCGTGGAAAGTGATGGATCACTGTTTTCATTTGATAATCAAAATTGCAATTATTAAAAAAGCAAGAAACTCCCAAAAGGAAATATGTCATTAAAGGTTTTTGAGTTTTGAGCTTTTACAATGCCCCCCCCCCCAAAAAAAAAAAAAAAACACACACACACAAAAAGGAAATTTGCTTTAATTACATGGATGCACAGCTTTTGTAGGATCTTAGTCATAATTGCAAAAAAAGCCCCAAACCTTGAATTATGTCATTCGGTGGCCCCCTGAGAGCCATTACCAACTCAGTATCATGTTTCAGAGGGCTAGAGGCTCCAGCCTGTTGCTTTTGGCTCCAAACCAAATCACAAGAGATTGAAAATGATCCATCCAGACAAGACCTGCAGCTTTTTTAAAGCGATCTGTGTTGGACAAACCCTCCACACAGCTCAGAGGACAGAAGTCTGCCCACCTTCACTGCTGACCACAAAGCTTCTAGCCCTTTTCTCCTCAGAAAATGAAGTAATCAGAGGTGTTTTCAGCCATTTCTGTTGCTGCATGATCATTTGCCTGTGCGACCCGGTGGATACAGATGAACGTAAGGCCCAGATAAACAGGACTGGCTCCCTCTCAACTTGTTGTCGTTTTTTTTCAGACTCTTCACATTTACTCCCGCCTCACTCAAGTTGTCCCATCTCTCAGGAGTGTTGGACCCGGAAATCGCTGTCACTGCAGGCGGTCTCTGTCTCTCTGGACGGTGTTTGAATACAGAGGCTTCAAACATGTAAACTGAAGAAGGAGCTTGGAATGAACTCTATGCTAAACCACAGGAGTTCACACAAGAAGAGTTAGCTTCAGATTATTGTTTTCCTTCAATGAATCTGTGTCTACTTTGATGGACTTTTTGATGTGTAAGTGAACAAAAATTCACGTTTGGTCCAAAGCGAGAATCCTTTAGGATTACTGGCATTCTCCAGAGGCAAAGGCATTCATGAGATTCCGCTAAGACATTCAAGCACAAACAACCTCGCGGGTCAGGTGCTGCTTTCAGTGCTGCCGGTGAGCGTAATCAGAAACAAGACTTGGCAGTGGAAGGATCCAAGCCAACACAGACCGGGCTTTCAGTCAAGCACATGCTTCTCTAAGATTTTTGCGTTTTGGTCCGGATCCGGCACTACGCCACGTTTGACCTTTAGCCAGTTTTTCTTGAAATGTTTAGAAACCAAAAGCTATCCTGAAACAAAACTGATTACTGTGTGACACACACAGTTTGTGGCATGCAATAGAAACCTAAAGGGCAAAGCAGTTCTGCATTCTCTGTGACACACTACTCCTCACTGTGCCGTTAAGCTCACTCTCTAAAGTTAAAGTTCAAGTTTGTAGAACATTTGCTGTTCCTATGGCATCTAACTAATACAAATGGCAAATAAATTGAGTGACTGACTGATTGGAGAATCACAGCTTAAGAAAGCAGTTACGCTGTATGAGCTCATTGTCCATTGCACAAAGCTTTGTTTATCGCCTAGCATGTGAGTGTAACAATGAGCCGGGAGTGGGTTAGGCCTCCCCTCCTTTTGTAATTTACAGCGCTATTATTACAGCTTATGTAGTCTCTAGCAAACCATATATCCATGTGCCAGTTCCCTAAACATGTGTGTGTTTGACAGCTTGTAAAGGTCTCTGCACCTTAAATATCCTTTGATGATCATCCATAAAAACATTAGTCGGTGGTGTCTTTTTCAATGGCCAAACAGTGAAGGCATTAATACCACCAACTGTTCTGAGTTAAATAAACTCCTCCCTTGAACTCACAGGAGTATGGTTATATAAAACTATTCTATCCTAAACAATGTTTAGTTGAAGATGCAGACCTCACCGTTGCTGATGCACATTTACTTACTTTTTTTGGGACTCATCAGTTTACTTTGGACATGCATCCTTAAAACAGTTGAGTCAAAGTCCCACATCATCTGAGCCCAACATTTTTTTTTTAAGTTATCCCCTGTGCATAAGTGAAAGTGAAGGTGATAGTGTCCTACACCAATCCTCCCAACAGTTTGTTATTTAACTTTGTTAAGCTTGAACTCTGTCAAAGAGGACTAACAAACACAAACAGATCGCCGCTGGTGCCGGTGTGTTGGGTCGGTGCAGCAGCCCTCCCCAAGTGTTCAAACCCCCCCCCCTCTCAGTAACCATATACCCGTCCAGCCCCAGCAGGTAACAGGACGCGCGGCCGAAGGCCACCCACGCCGCCCATGACGGCAGAGCGAGAAAGCAGCTCAGGGGCCACAGGGGCCACCGGTCGGCCGGACCGATACATACCAGCAGCACCGAGAGTCAGTGATGGGTAGGGCCGAAGACCCCCCCACCCCAATCATCCTCCCCGCCACTCAGTCCGGGGAGAGGGACGCGCCCCACCCCACCGAGTCCAGGGCCGCCCCGTGCCGTCCCCCCAGCAGCCCGGGCCACCATCCCTCCAAGAGGGAGAGCCCCGAGAGGCCAAGCCGGCAGAAGCCCCCCAGGCCGTCCGCCACACCGCCCCCCAAGCCCACCGGCCCCCAAATCAGCCCAGTCGAGCCCCAGCAGCCCCCTCCAACCAGACCTGGGCTCTGCCGGGCGGGCGAGACAGGGGAGCGCTGGTCTACCCATGGCAGCCCCAGATGTCATTGCTGCCCCCCCCCCCAGGCCAGCTAGCGCCAGATCCTTGGTCCTACACCCTACCCGTGTGTGACAGTGATTTAGGTTTAGGCTGTGTTCAGAGTCCCAGATCGGAACACAGTGAGTGTGTGCTACCAAACCTGTGCATGTAAACTAAGTGCTGATTAGGTGTGCTAAGGTGCATTAAAAGAAGGGCATGAGCTGGGGATGGTATGGAGAGGCGGCAGCGCACTCCTGCCCCGCCGCCTCTCGACCGTAGGGGGTGGTATGGAGAGGCGGCAGCGCACTCCTGCCCCGCCACCTCTCGTCCCTTATGTGCCCCCAGCCAAGCCTGGCACCTCTGGTCCTGTGTGTGAATGTGGTGAGGTGATAAGTGTCTCTGTGTAGTTGTGCTCATGTCCAGTGATGTGTATTTAAAAAAGGATTGGCAGGAGTTTAGCCTGGGAAGGGGAAGGAGGGAGTTGTTGGGACTCCTCCCCCCTGTCCCACCGGTAAGATAAGGGCAGAGCCCCATGCAGCCACAGGGGCCGCAGCCCAGGGACCCACCGGACAGTCCGAGGGGCAGCAGTCCAGGCAGGGAGCCGCGACGGCCACCAGATGGTCACCTCCGCCGGTCCCAGCCCCCAGCCCCCCCAAAAAGAGCGACAGCGACCAATTCGAATGTATCGTAAAGCTGTTCTGAATATAATGGAATGTGTGGAGATTCAGGCCCAGTACTTCATTCTATTTTAAAATGAGCTAGAAAAGGGTTCCACACATCAGTAAAAGCTGCTAATTTGCTATTATTAGTAAATGTTATTTTTTTCTAGTGATATATTCTATTATGAGGTTTATCCAATGACTGGCTGATGCACATTTACAAAGTTTTCCTAAAAGTGATGTCAAGACAGTAGAAGAAGCTATAATGGGTTTTAGCTTGACCGAAAAGGACATGCATATATGGTGTAGAAGGTAAGCTCAACGCCTTAGTCACAACAGTCCTTATGTGGATATGGGCTGTCTGCAGGCAAAAAAAGGGCAAACCTACACGGGGATTTGAACAAAATGTTTAAATCGAACACAACCCGGTCAGCCTGTTATGCAAAAATGTTCATTCACATTTTTTGCTATGGGCATACTGTGGGCCACGGATCGCAGTGAACACTTCTATAACACATAAGTGTAAGTAAGGGGGAAGTTGATAAAATCAACAATGATAAGATCATTTTTTCCAACCGCTCCAAACCATGCACATTGCCCAAGAAGCCCGTTAGTGCTGTTGAAGAGAAAAGCGCCCGCCCCATGTGCATCTCTTACGTGCAGCTTGACCGTTAGAATGAGGAAATTAGACAATCAGAGGGCAGTTTGTGTAAACGTCTTTCCAGCATCTTATATATAGCGCATTTGCTTATGCTCAGTAAGAAGCCAGTACGTACACCTTACTGGAGTGCTGCGTACAGGACAGCATCAGTGTGTGTGTGCAATTTACATTACACACACTTACACTTATTCTATACCAAAACTTAGGCCCTATTTAAAATTTATATATTATCAATATATTGTAAACTCTAAATATTCCAATTGAGTCTGAAGAAGTATTCAGTTAGTACATGCCTGTACTTTTACTTGTACACAAGTACATGAAAATAAACTGCAAATGTGCTGCTTTTTTCACAGGGTGTTAATGCTCTCAGTCATTGGCCAAATCCGAATTGCTTCCCTTTGACTCCAATAGTCGGGGCATTTGAAGCTGTCGTGGTGTCTTACAGTGTTTCTTTAAGGAGAGGCCATAGTCATTCAGGGCTGCCTGTCCCTCTACTGGTTGGGTGATTGGTGTTGCGCTTGTGCTGCAGAGAAGAAATGCATTGTCTCTCGAGGATGTGCTCCGACACACAGAACATTTAAATGTAAGAATTGACTTTTGCTTTTGCATGACTTTTAAAGTTATAAAACAGATGTAGTTACGTATTTTCCAAGTGCTGGCTGCTAACATAGGTGCTTGCACTCTAACATAGATGACCAGTGACCATTGAAGCGGCTGTAATGTCTGAATTTGAAGGCAGTATATTATCTCTCCACTTGGAAGGATGAACATAGGAATAAGGAGAAGCCATAGGGGTAGGGAAGAAATTCAGATTCAGTTATTAAGAAAAAAAAACATTTCAGAACTTAGACCTAAGCAACAGAAACACCTCCACATAAAAATACCCACACAGCACACTACTACGAGATGAAGTTTCAGCAGATTTTAGTGAAGGAGACAGGTCTCATCTTTGTTTTCTTTAGCGGCTGCCACTTTCAGTTTGCTTTGCTGTCAATCACAAAAGTCAGTCATTTTCTTCCCTGATCCCATCAGTTTTTCAGTCCGTCTATAATTTGTCTTACTGTCATTGTTGTGTCTTTCAAACATTTAAATTACATAAATGGTGCTGCCCCCAGTCTTCCAGATGGGTTCTTTTCAAAGCGATATGATGGAAACATCACATCATCTCCATGTTTCTGTATCTGAGTCAAATCTGATTTTTCTATTTTGTTTTTTTCTTTAAATCCCACCTATTTTCAACTGTTTGGGTTAAACAAAGTGAAAGAACTAAAAACCCAGTTCTGAGCTGGTTTTGTCAGCAGTACTATTACCACACTGAAGTCCTGATCAGAATTTTCTTCCTCAGTACAAGTGAGGCGCTTGCTGGGAAACAAGCCCTGTCTTCCCTGATTTAGACAACAAACAGCGGGGCGGTTTGCTTGCCAGGTGGATCTGGAGTCCAAACCAGACGCCCTGGACACAAATCAAAAACAAGTCATTTAGTGAGTTAGGTAAAAAAAAAATAGAGAAATGTCTGTAGCTCCACACTGCAAAGATTGTATGAGTAAGCTAACATAGAGAAATCACAACTTAATTTCAATTCAAATTCCTGGTTTCAGTCCCGTCTGTGGACTCAGTTGAGCTTCATATGAGAGGAAAGAGGATGTTTCAGATGAAAAGCAGCCTCTGTCAATCCTGTTTAGTTCAGTCTAAACCTTTTTTGATTCTTTACTTCATACGGGTTTATTAAAAAACAACACAGTGCCGTAAAAGTTACTCGACCTTTTGTACAGTTTTCCCAGTGGTCTTGTAATAACAATTCTGTGGTTTTTAGCTAAAATAAAAAAAGCCTGTATCGTTTTCTAGGACATGGTTTCTGCAGAGCGGCAGGAATTCATGTGGGAGTGTCTAGACTGACACTTCTCTGCAGCATGGCGTGGCAGACAGGAACCATACCACTGGACTGGCAGACAGGGGTGGTGGTTCCCCTTTTCAAGAGGCGGGACCGGAGGATGTTCCCCTCTGACCTGTTCCCGGTACATGTTGGACTCCAGCTGCCGTTTATCAGCAGTTTTGTTCATTGTCTTCATGGACACAACTACTAGGTGCATCCAGGGGCTGGAGGGCGTCTGATTTGGGGACCACAGGATTTCCTCTCTGCTCTTTGCAGATGATGTTGTCCTGACAGGCAACTTGGTAAGTCCTTGGAAGTCTGGACGTCTTCGCTTACACTGCTGCCCCCATGACCCGAGGAAAAGAAGCTTGATGGATGGATGGCAGAAATTCATTAGAAATTTGCCCCCAGGTTGCGAGCGGGACTGTTGGCGTGGAGCAAACCCGCCCCTTTTTCCCTCCCCGTTGCTGAGAGCTCGGAGCAGGGAGCTTGTCATTCGCCTAGCGTATTTTCTACCTTTTTCAAACTGCTCCTGGTTCACAATTTGGAGCTTGAGCTAATACATGTCCTCCATCATGAGAAAAATGCTGCTTGTTAAAAACACCCACACACATCTTTGATCGGAGTGGGTCTTTAAATGCTTTAAAATTGACCGAGAAGGTATTATTCACAGAACTGATGACAAAAGAGCTAAACTTCAATTTCCAGTGAAGCTTCCATGTTTTTATTGAACGTGTCAACACTGATAAACATTTCAACTCGAGACCTTCCTCATCTGTACTTATTGGGGCAAGAAAAAGCATCCGCATGCTTTCAGCTCAGTTAATCAATCCGACCAATCAATCAAAAGAATCATTCTTTTTCCAGAATGTTCTTGTAGTTTTTGGTTTTGTTCAGTAATACACTTTCCAAAATATGAAATGCTTAAATGCTGGAAACCTCCACCCTTCTTTCAGCTAAAAGATCAACCAACATTTCAACGTTTATTCCTCATTTAATAACCTTTAAAAACTTACATTAAAAATGTATCTTCTCTCGATAGTTACCGTTTGGTACTATTAAGTTAATCATTTTTGGCCTTTTTTGGCCTTTTGAAGGCATTTCCAACGTTTTTCTGCAGACGTGAATTTTTATTATAATAATAAATAAACTTCAAGGTGTAATCAGCAGATTTTAGAATTTTCTAAACATTCTGTAGGCATCATTTGATATTTGTAACTTATATTTAAATTCTTCATTATTTCAGCCTTTTTATTTCCTTTAAATCTCATTTACAACGACCTCTTCAGGAACCAGCTTTAGCTGGTTTACATACCAGACCAGATTTACAAAAGCGTTTTTTTTGTTTTTTTTTTTAATGCAGGTAATGCAGTTTCCGCTTCATTATCTTGACACACTCTGGTTTGATTCTTAATTTTAGCTCCCATGAGCAGGCTTTATGATGGTGTTGCCTGAGGGTCTGGTACCTAGTGATTCAGATCAGGGTCAGATCATTCTGTGCCAATCTTTTTTAAAGGCAATAAAAAGTCCAAATAAAGGAAAATATTCTCATGTATCATAAAGATTGTATCAACATAACTTTCTTATTACAAGTTTGTTCTATCATATTTGTGGCATCAATTCAAAGTTTTGATAGACTCACTTTTTGAATGCTACTGACCTCTGCTGGCCATCCTGGTAACTTAATTATCTACGGTGGGAAAAACAGAACACTGAT
Source organism: Oryzias celebensis (assembly GCA_014656515.1). Classification (NCBI taxonomy): domain Eukaryota; kingdom Metazoa; phylum Chordata; class Actinopteri; order Beloniformes; family Adrianichthyidae; genus Oryzias; species Oryzias celebensis. The sequence continues at coordinate 35,371,655 of BNCR01000001.1, read as the reverse complement.
CAGAAAAAAGTAAAGGTATCTTATTGCACATGAAGTGCTTAAGCTAAAGCGGAGACAATCACGTTTATGTTTTCAAAAACGCGTTTCCTAAAGTCTCACTTTGATTAAAGATTACCAATTCCATATTTTACAAATTCAAAACATGTATTCATACTTCTCTTTGTTTAAGATGTTACTGTTCTGACCATGGTGCCAAACTCCTCTTTAGCGATTGCCAGTTCTGATGTATCTAGACAGCGGGCCTGAGAAAAAACCGACGGGTCTTTAGTTGGGCTAAAATGTTCCACACCATGCTTAGCAACAGTTGGGAAAAAGCAGGGGTGGTCAAGGACGGGAATTCTGACAATAAACACGGATAAACACCATTGGAGGACAAAAAATGTGCATGCATGACAGGTCCCGCTCCCCCAGCCGCACATAGAACAGTTGCAAAAGTAAGCGGGTTAGCCTGAGGTTAGCAATGTCCACTAACAAAAAAAATCTGCTCCGATGATGGGAACAGAAATGGAGGCAACAACAAACTCCAACCTCAATGTATGTCCATGAAACCAAACAGTTGTCCATTTGGTCCCAAAGGTCCCGAGAGCGGATCTGTTAGCCACACATCGTGGCGGGCCACTGGTGGATGTCTCTGAGCTAGTGGGAGGAACCAAGCTCTTCTGAGACCCAGAGTCCACCAAGAAGCGACATCCAGAGCAGTCCTTCATGAAAAGTAGTTCTCCACGTTCACCAGCACCACAGCTGCTACTGAGCGCCGGCCGCTGCGTTTCCCAAACTCCAAAACAAACAAGGCGAGACACAGAGGTTCGCCTTCTTGCCGAACTTCTGATGAAAGCGGCACAGGGCGCTCCCGCGGCGCGCACTCACGCCGACTGCAGAGACTGGAACCTCCTCCGTCTCCTGCTGGGTCAGCTGGGCCTCCAAGGTCACCTATTGCATGGTGAAACGACTGGTCGCCAGCAGGACTTGATCCACTTCCTCACCCAGTCCTCTGTAATCTCCCGCCGCCAGGCATGGAGAGTTAGTCAAAACTACTTGCACAGGCGGCGGACATGAAATTTCCTCAGAAAAATGTGCCGGAAAAGAAAACAGCCTTCACATGAGCCGAGCAGCGATAGCTGGATAGCATGCTGTCCTTTAAGTCTACAGCCGAAATGTCGCCCAGGCCCGACATGCTCAGCATCCTCTCCGCTCTCTCCAAAGCAGACTGGTTGTATCTCCGTAGCAGAAGGTCCTTCAGCGCTTCGTACTTGCCCCGTAGAGGAGGGCTGCGCAGCTGCGGCATAGCGCTGCGTGTGGACTGATGATCCAGTGCAGCCACCACCAAGTAGTACCTGGCATCGTACGCATGCACACCGTGCAGATGAAAAAGAGCCTCGACGTGCAACCCGGGCAAACCACGCCCCCAGCAGCAGTAAAGCCTGCTGGGGGCGTAGCCCAAACGTAACACCACAATCTGAACATTTCTCTGTGATTTAGACATTGCTTTTAGGATTATTTAAGGCATTCACTGAAAGCTTTGCATGTTTAAGTCTATTTTGAGCCCATTGTCCCCCAACACTTCTGGTTCTTCTCAGCATTTTTTAAAAGTCTGTGGGGATGCTTTCATGTCAGAACATTCAGAAATATATACTTTCTGTCTGATTGTTTAATTGTGCATTGAAAAAAATGACAAAGGTTTACATCTTTTGTGTAGATTTTAGCAAAACTTAAACAGGAGATGCAGACATGTTACAGATAATTAGCTTCCTCTTCTTTTACACCTAGTCGAGGAAGAGAATATCAGACTAAATTACCTTGAATGTATTCTTCATTGCCATATGACTTTGGAGACACTTTTAAAACATGTTAAAAAGAAAATTTGATGTTGAATCTACATTAATCTTCATGGTTACTTTTCTCAAAAAATCTGTCATTTAAATACATATCTAGAATATGAAGTATGTTGTCGCCATCTTTTGGTCATGTAGGTAGATTGCAGGAAAAAAATGCAGAAAGTACTATTATGAATTGTTTAAATTTAGGATCAGGGAATTAAAGACAATTCATAAATCTATGAATCAGGACGATATTTAGGTCTTTATACAGTAAAATACAGTAATTGTCTTTTTTTTTTTTTTTAAAGGAAACACTTTTTTTGCACTTTATGGAATAAAAAGTTTAAGAAAAGTTTAAAAGTTTTTCCTGGATTATCTTTGATTATTAACGTTTTTCTCAAGCAAATCATTTTCCCACTCATATAATAAAACAAGACATCATTTTAATAAAATCCTTTTCTTGTCCAGCACCTGGACAAACAGAGGATAAAAGCTTTTTTTCTGATGGAGTTTAGCACAAAAACCACAAGTCATGCAAACAACTGCTTGGACAGTTACAAAAGTATATTTGGACTATTTTTTTTGCATCTGAGGCTAAATTTAGATCATCTTTTGATCTATTTTCAAAGCGATCCCAGTGGTCTTTTAACATATTTATGATTATGGTGTGTTGGTTTCTAGGACATAGAACTGGCAGGAGTTCATTTTAAATTCACCTCTAAGTTTTGGGCAGAACTGTTACTGTAAAGGTACACTCACAACAGAACGCGATTCATGTGGCGGAGGCGGCCAGTTTCAACGTAAAGTCAAGACACAAATTGAGGTTTTGCTGTGCAAATTGAGAGGCCAGCATGGCTGGCCAGGGTTAAAACAATAAAAGAATTCAGGGGAGGTTTTTGCGTCTCATCAACCAATCAGGGACTCTACATTGGGCAAGTGACCTTTTCAACAACAGCGGGGAGAAAACATCCAATATGGTGGATCGATCATTAGTTCTCCTGAACTTCAGTTCATTTTCTTAACCCGCTGTATCCCTTTCTGGGCAGCAGGGTTTCCAGATCCCGTCCCGGTTACTGTTGCGTGAAGGCGGGTTCACTCTAGAGAGTCTGTCTCAGGACCTATGGAGCTGTAGTGAACACGCTCACTATGACGACTCCTGGTAGAGGAGCTGGCGGCCAGACAGAGGGAAAGCTGGATGGAAAGCAGTCTGATCAGACCTCCTGACCTTTATGATGGTTTCTTAATTTTCAATGAGACAATAAAAAAGGTCCCTCATTTTATTCTAGTTTTTATTTTTGCTCTCTCATGTTAATGCGGGACAGTAAGCAGTTGAACTCATTCAGAGAGAGACGGAAACACAGCAGAAGTTACCGTCAATCAGACACAGCAGCCGGAGAGAAACTCACTGGAACTAAAGGGAAACTAAATGTTCTTATGAAATCAAACATGGTGACGTGATCACTGATGTTTCTGTAGAGCTCTTTGAAATAAATAAACCTGATCTCTAAACATCATCTGTGTCTCCCATGCATTGTAAATGAGATAAACAGACACAGCTTCATGTAGCAATCAGAGTACAAACAGCTGCTAGCTTCATGTAGCAATCAGGCAGCCCTAGCAAGACCCACAGCAAACGATTAAGCCAACAGCCATCAGTGAGTGCAGCATGCAGAGCAGCCTTAAGGGAACGGTGGAATCGCTCACATAACCCGTTTGCTTGAGGGGGATATGCTGCACCCCTAAAGACCGCGCCATTCCTGACCAAAGCTCTGAAATAAACTGGGGGCCCCTGTCAAAAATGCAGCGACGCCATCCCGCAGGAACCACGGGCCGAGGCCGTCCTGTGGAAACATCACACAGGAGAGTCAGACCGTTGTCTTGCCACACAACCTCCTCCAGCTTAAGGCCAGAATCACCGGAGCGGAGGGCAAGAATGTCTGCGTCGCCAGGTTGCTCAGCAGCCATAGCAGAAAAATCTGTCCCAAAAAGCATGAGAGACACCAGCACACGCGAGAAGCAGTCCGCGTCAGAGTTAGACTTTCCGGCTACGTGACGGATGTCAGTCGTAAACTCAGAGATGGCTGCTAGGTGTCGCTGCTGATGCGCAGACCAAGGTTAACTCACCTTAGCCATGGCAAACGTGAGTGGTTTAAGGTCCAGATTGTCAGCAAAAGAGCGCCCTTCCAGTAAAAAAAGAAAATGTCGAGTCACCAAATAAAGGGAAAGCAATTCACGGTCAAAAACACTGTACTTCTGTTCTTGACTCTGCAGCTTCCGACTAAAAAATGCAAGAGGCTGCCACGTATCTGCCACTCGCTGCTCCACAACAGCTCCAACCGCTATGTCTGCAGTGTCAGTCGTCAGCGCAATCTCAGCATCTGGGTCCGGATGCGCAAGGAGAGCAGCCTCGGCTAAGGCCGACTTAACTCCATCAAAAGCCGCAGTGCGATCTACTGTCCAAACCACAAGGTCTGTGGCTTTCTTGGAACGCAGGGCGTCCTAAAGCGGTTGTAACAGGTGTGCAGCCCGGGGAATGAACCTGTTGTAGTTCACCATCCCTAAAAACTCCTGCAGGCCCTTGACTGGGACAGGACGGGGGAAATTAGCCACCATCTGGACTTTGGTGGTCAACGGAACCGCGCCCTGCGCCGAAATGCGATGGCCCAGAAAATCAATAACTGGCAGACCGAACTGACATTTGGCCGGGTTGATGTTCAAACCATGGGTTTCCAAACGCTGGAAAACCTCCCTGAGGTGTTTGAGGTGTTCATCAGGGGAGGGGCTGGCCACCAAAATGTTGTCCAGGTACACAAACACCAACTCAAGATCACGCAGCACAGAGTCCATCAACCTTTCAAACGTTTGGGCCGCACCCTTCAGACCAAAAGGCATGCGCAGGAACTCAAAAAGTCCAAACGGAGTGATCACCGCAGTTTGAGGAACGTCTTCGGCCTGCACTGGAACCTCATGGTATCCCCGCACCAGGTCCCCTTTGGAAGAAATGGAAGCGCTGCATAAACGAACCGAAAAATCCTGAATGTGAGGAATGGGATAACGGTCTGGCGTTGTGGCATCGTTCAGACGGCGGAAATCCCCGCATGGGCGCCAGGACCCATCTGCTTTGGGCACCATGTGGAGAGGCGAACCCCAGGGGCTGTTAGAGCGTCTCACGATACCCAGACTCTCCATGGTGGCAAACTCCTCTTTAGCGATGGCCAGTTTTGCTGCATCAAGGCGCCGTGCACGAGCAAAAACCGGCGGGCCTTTGGTTGGGATCAAATGTTCCACACCATGCTTAGCAACAGTGGAGGAGAAAGCAGGGATGGTCAAGGACGGGAACTCAGCCAACAAACACTGATACACATCATTGTAGGACAAACAATGTGCATGCATGACAGGTCCCGCTCCCCCAGCCGCACATGGGACAGTTGAAAAAGTAACCGCGTCGATCAGCCTGCGGTTAGCGATGTCCACCAACAGACCATGTGCACAAAAAATCTGCACCGATGATGGGAACAGAAACGGAGGCAACAACAAACTCCCACCTGAACGTACGTCCGTGAAAACAAACCGTTGTCCATTTGGTCCCAAAAGTCCCGATAGCAGATCCGTTCGCCGCACAGAGCGGCGGGCCCCCGGTGGATGTCTCTGAGCCGGTGGGGGGAACCAAGCTCTTCTGGGAGCCAGAGTCCAGCAGGAAGCGACGTCCGGAGCGAGAGTCCGTGACAAAAAGCAGCTCTCCACGTTCACCAGCACCACAGCTGCTACTGAGCGCCGGCCGCTGCGTTTCCCGAACTCCAAACGAACAAGGCGGGAAGCAGCGCTTCGCCTTCAGGCCGAACTTCTGATGGAAGCGGCACAGCGGCGCGCACTCACGCCGACTGCAGACACCGAAACCGGAACCTCCTCCGTCTCCTGCTGGGTCAGCTGGGCCTCCTGGTGAACAGCGAAACGCCTGGTCGCCAGCAGGACTCGATCCGCTTCTTCAGCCAGTCCTCTGTAATCTCCCGCCGCCAAGCATGGAGAGTTGGCCAAAACCGCGCGCACAGGTGGCGGGAGCTGCCGCAGAAAAATGTGCGGGAAAAGAAAACCGCCTTCATCCGAGCCGAGCAGCGATAGCATGCTGTCCATGAGGTCAACGGCCGAACTGTCTCCCAGGCCCGACATGCTCAGGATCCTCTCCGCTCTCTCCGAAGCAGACAGGCTGTATCCCCGCAGCAGAAGCTCCTTCAGCCCCGCAGAGGAGGGCTCCGCAGCAGCGGCATAGCGCTGCGTGTGGACTGCTGATCCAGTGCAGCCACCACCAAGTAGTACCTGGAAAAGAGCCTCGACATGCTGGAACCAGGAGGCGGGATCGCTCTGCCAGAACTCCGGCAGCGTCACGGCGCCAGCGGCAGCTAGCATGGCCGGGTCCACACGCGCGTGAGACGGCGAGGTTGTGGATGAAGCAGAAGAAACCTGCGGGTCTGCTGGTTCTGACATGTTCACGATAGAGGTCACCAATGTGGCAATGAAGAAAAGACACTTGTCTTCAGGACATGAAACTTTATTCACGCCTATGCCAACTGCAAAAAGGCGGTAAAGTCCACTTTATACAGGAACAGACAAAACCACGCCCCCTGCAAGCGTGAAGCCTGCTGGGTGTGTAATCCTGAAGGTATGGGTAACACCACAGACATTAATAAAGAGTAGACGCTGCTGAGCCGCAGGGAATGCGGCCGCCATCTTGGTCCGGTCGTCCTCCCCACATACACAAACCCAAACAGCGCTAGTAGTTACGATGCCTGAGCACTGTGTGGCGTATTCTTGTTCTAACAGGCGCACTATTAAGAGTAGGGCTCAGGGGATTACTTTTCACAGGTAAGACCTTTTTATTTGGCTGTATTTTGTAAATATAATATTATTGGACTGTATTTATATTGTAGTGACGGTCACACCCACATTCGGTCTGCTGTCAGATCTGGCAGCGCAAGGGATTATGGGGTACAATTCCCTCTGCTGGTTCTGGCCCGATTAGGGTTCAAGTGTGGTTTTTATCTAAGTGTTCTGTTGTCTAGTACTTTGTTTGACCCTGTTTTGGTCCTAGTTAGTTTACTCTGTTGTTTGTTTATGTCTGCACCCTGAGTGAGGAGTGGGGAGAGCAGGATGACACGCGACGTTAACTGTTCTGTGTTCCAAAATAAAAGCCAGAGTTCCGCCATCTGATCTCTCAGCCTCTTTCCTCGTAGCGTTGCTACATTGGTGTCAGAAGTGGGATGATGGAGCAAGAAAGGATGGAAAGAGAGTGCATCCGACTACGCGGTGAAAGAGCAGCCTGGGTGGCGAGAAGTGGAGAGATCCTGGTCTTCCCGACGGGTCAAGCTGCGGACGACCGCGCTGTGTGGAGACCACGGGGCCGGCGGCAGACTCTCCTGGCAGATCCCTGCTTTGCAACTCGACTGGGCAGCAGCACCCAACCGTCGTCGCTGGATTCCCCACTACTGCTCCCAAACCCGGCGTCAGGTTGCCAAAGTATGACGGGACTAACCAGCTAGAGCTGTACCTCAAGCAAGTCCGAATTGCAGCGGTGCACAACGGATGGAGGGAAGAAGAAACAGCCACTCACCTGGCGCTGGCCCTGGAAGGACAAGCACAGCAGATACTGTTGGACCTGGCACCGGCGGAGGAGCGGGACCTGGGCGCCCTAACCACGGCACTGGAACGACGGTTCGGGCGGTGCTCATCAGAGACGCAAGAAAGAGAGCAGCTGACCGGCCGCCGCCGTCGGGATGGAGAGAGCCTGGGCGCCCTAGCTGCAGACATTCAGCTACTCGTCCGGCGGGGTTACCCCCGATTTTCTGCAGCAGCGCAGGAAGAGTTAGCTCTCCATGGGTTCCTGCAAGGACTCACACCTGAACGACTCCGCCAACACGTCCGCCTGGCCACGCCCCACACGCTGGAGGAGGCGATCCGGGAAGGAGAACGCGCAGAGACCATCCTCTCCACCTCACGTGTGGTGCCCGGGGCTCAACCCTGCGTGAGGATGGTCAACCATGAGGAGGAGGCAGAGAACATCTTCCAAGTCCAGTCATCTACGCCACAGCCATCTCAGCGCCATCCGGTGACCCCCCGACGACCACACCGCTCCTCCGATCGCTGTTACCGGTGTGGGGAGCCCGGGCACATCGCACGCAACTGCCCCGCGTCAGCACCAAAGACCAGGGCATCTTCGCAGGGAAACGACAACGGGATGGTCAGATGAGGGGGCTGCCATCCCAACCACTAACGCCCCTTCAAGGCCGATGCACTCTGGTCGGACGTTTGGGATATACCAGAGGACTTTATTTGAGCTGTCAGCTGGAAGATCAACGTTGTCAAGCGCTGGTGGACACCGGGTCTACCATCTCTCTTGTGCGGCCGGGTGTTCTGCCAGACACTGCTGGTTTTCTTCCTGACTCATGGACTCTCACCGGCGCCCAGCTAATGACTGTGACAGGAGAAAAAGCGGGGCTGGTGGCGAGAAAGCTGCTGCGGATCCGGACTGGAGGACATGACCTTATGCACGAGTTCTGGATGGCCAACATTACGGAGCCCTGCATTATTGGCCTCGACCTCATGTCCCACTGGGGGGCTTGTATTGATGCTGCCCGGGCAACCGTCACCATTGGAGCTGAGACCCTGGTGCTCCAACTCGGAAGAATGAAAGACGGTGGACCCAGAATGACTCCTGCCGCCAGCAGCGCTGCACCAAGCGCCTTCACGACTCCAGTGAATGCAGCTTCCACCAGCACCACATCCCCAGAGACAATGAAAGCAGTGCATGATCTGTTACAGCGTAGCGGCAAAGAGTTAGACCCCCAGCAGATCCAACATCTTTCGGATCTCCTGAAAGATTTCATGGACATTTTTGCTGCCAAAGATGAGGACTGTACGCAGACAGGGCTGGTTCAACACCACATAGACACCGGTTCAGCTCCGCCCATCCGGCTACGCCCACACAGACTTGCGCTCGCCAAGCGGCAGGCAGCGGAGGACATGATCAGTCAGATGGCTGCAGCTGGGGTAATCGAGCTTTCCAGTAGCCCGTGGGCAGCACCGGCTGTCTTGGTGAAAAAGAAACACGGAGACTGGCGGTTCTGTGTGGATTACCGGCGCCTGAACAGTGTCACCAAGAAGGATTCCTACCCCCTCCCTCGGATCGACGATGCCCTGGACTGGATCACAGGATCCAGCTGGTTCAGCAATCAGGCTACAAGCATTAGCTGCTAGCTTCATGTAGCAATCAGGATACAAACATTAGCTGCTAGCTTCATGTAGCAATCAGGATACAAACATTAACTTTTAGCTTCATATAGCAATTTGGCTACAAACATTAGCTGCTAGCTCCTCCCACATGAGGCCAAGGCAGCGAGCTAAGGGAGCACATTTTTGGGCACACGGGCGGGTCCACTCGTACTTCCCATCATCCATCTGTTTGCACTCTCTTCCACTTGCTTACAGCCCCTCACACCCCAGCCTGCTATTACTGGTGCAACAAAAACAGCATGGGATATTAAGGCTATCCATTTGTAAAGTTCTGTTCCAGAATCCTGCTCAGACAAGAAATACAATCACGTGCATGGATCTCTTTGTCTACAAGAGGACGCATTTGAGTGTAATAGAGGAGAGAGAACTTGTGGCTCGGTGGTGGCCAAGGTGCAATTGGGCACTTGGCCTTTGATCACAAGATCACAGTTTCAGTTCCTACCTTGCCTGCCCATGTGTCAAAGTGTTCTTGGGCAAGACACTGAACCCCACGTTGCCTTTGATGGAAGGTTGGTACCAGTGTTCGACTGCTGAGCCGCCATCAGTGTGTAAATGGCACGGTGACCGTAAAGTGTTTTGGGCCTTCAATGAAGGTGGAAAAGCGCAATTCAAGTAAGGTCATTTATCATAGCATCTCCATCACCGCTATAGGCTTTTTCAAACTGCATTTTTCTCCTCTGCTCCAGATTCCCAACGATTTGAATAAGAAATGCTATTTTAATCTTAATTTTCCTAATATATGTCCTCCATCATAAGTAAAATGCCACAAGAACATGTTAAAAACGCACTTTTCATTTGAATGAGTCTTAAAATATGGGTGTTAGTGAGAACTGTGTTTGTTTGACAAAGAGAGCTATCATCAATCCAATCCCATGTGAACTGGATCTGTGTCTGCAGAGGTTAGAGGTGTCTCCCAACCTTTTGATTTTGTTTGTTGGTTGGTTTTAGCAAAGATTTTATGTGAAACATTTAGCTTTTTCCTTGTTTTGTGTTCCAGTGATTCAACTCCATTTACTTGTAATCCAATATTCCCCACCCATGGTGACATTAGAATCTGTCTGGTGGGATCAAGTTCAGCAACATTTTCTAGTCATCTTGTGTTTGCAGCCACCTTACTGCACTCTCTCTAAACCAGTGATGAAAATCTTTATTTAAACACCAATGTTATCATGTCTATTACCCCATCACTTTGAGCTGATCATCTGCAAATCCTGAGCAAACATGACTAAGCAGTCTGCAATCTGATGCAGGAACTTTAGTTAAAAAGAAAAGAAAACCCATTCAAAGCTCTGTGTGATAAGGCTTCAACCATACTACTTTTTATGTGTTTGTTTTAACTATAAATGTTGAACTCTTGTTTTACTTTAGTGCATTTGTCCTTTTTATTTTAGCAAGAAAATTGACTTTGATGTTCTTTTTCCTCACAACTACTTGTCAAAAGCTACATAAAGTAATAAGTTTGAGCTCAGTGAACAGTGAGATCCATTAGAAAGCCTCAAGGACGAAGTGAAAGTAGTTAAATTACTCTTTAAAGAATCTTTGTTTAAGGAGTTGTTAATTAAAAGGAGCAAAACACTCTGGAAATATGCTGATGTAGAAACCCCTCAAAGCAGGCACACTTGTTCTCATATTCTAAACTTTATAACCTGACTGCTTTGTTGATTCAGTGTCTTTTGATTAGCCGGGTTTAAACTGACTCAAGACCTTCTGTCTTTGAACGTGTTTCTTCTGTTTGTGGATGTGCTGCTCCTGATCCGGTTACTACTGATCAGAAGTACTTAATTACTGGTTAGTCTTCTTTTGGTTTGCTGGTAAAAAACTGTTAAGCCTCCTTCTGGCTTAACAGCGTCAAAACTTTTCTCAAAGTTTGAGAAAAGAGTTCAAACGATGAACAAGTACAAGATCCTCTCTCCCATTCAACCGTTCCCCATAGATGTGCCTGACCTGAAAGCAGAGGATCACAAAGACCACTTTGGCAGCAAACGGGAAGAAACAGGAAGGATGCAGGGCAAACTGGATGGACCATTGTGTCCAAAAGGCTTGGCAATCTGTGGGGTTCCCAGAGAAGCGCTGGGACTGGAAGACGGTCTGTTAACAGTTGGGGTTTTAACTGCAGAAGACGGAGAAACAGTGCATTGAGTCTCTGCGTGATCTGATTTACCCTAAGCTGTAATTCAGTAAATAGATTTTCATAATGTCCCAAAGTTCCTTCAATCTGTGCTCTTCAACTTTGAGCAGCGGGATCCATGGTTTGTCCAAAAAGTACTGTCAGGATGTGAAAAACAGATCCCAGGATGCACATTGCTCAGACTTTACAAGAGTTCATTTAACAGTCTCAAAGAACGGAATCTGGTAAGATCTGTCCTTGATCTAGAAAAGGACGTCAGGTGAACAGGGAGAGGAAGGCGGGTAGGTAGTTCCACAAGAATCTCAGGTTCAAGGATAGGCAATAATCTGTGATCCAAAGTCCAAAAGCAGCAAACCGATGAGAGCTTGAAACCATGTCCAGGCAGCTGAAGAGTCACTGGCAGCAGAAGACTTTCTGGCAGAGCATCGCTGCGGAGAACCTGCTTAAAAAGGCAGTCACTCAGATGAGAGTGCTATTACCTGACAGCTCCTCACAGGTGGAGACAGGAGGCAGGACTCTCCTGTCTCCACCTGTGAGGTGACAGGAGGGTCTCCTCCAGGGCGAGCAGACTTACACTGCACCAACAGTCCCATCCACAACTCAGAGCTGCATTTCTAATGAACTCCTGCTGCTAGACTGCTAAACTATGCCCTACATAGCATAATTATAATGAAAGACCACTGGGAATGCTTTTACAATAGGTTAATAGAAATAAAAGAGATTTTATCAAGTTTTTATGACAGTTACAGATCAATGTAATAGAGTATGGCTGTGTTGGAATTCATACACTGCTCCCTAACTACTAAAAAAGGATTTAGTCGACCAGATAGTGCCCTGGACTTTTAAAAGCAATTCGGACACCATCCTCGCTTTTTTTTGGTCGCCGTTCTTCTTCGGGGATTGTTTATGTGACGGTTGATAAACAACAGAAAGGTTGCAATACAGAACAGTTGTATTTTCTTTTTTTCAGACGCCAATTATCACGTCACCGGTTTGCCAAAGTAAAATCCTCATAAATGTGAACATTTTACGAAGACTATTTATAAATGTACTGTGTTCCGATTCATTCATTCATTCATTTTTTTACTGAATTAATGTTCTGTGTTCTGATGATAAAAACAACCTGGCTGGTTTATTGAAAATAAAATTGCATACGGGGGCGGCCGTGGTGCAGTGGAAAGGGCAGTCAGCCTGTGATCAAAGGATTGCAGGTTCGATTCCCACCTTGCCCGCCCATGTGTCGAAGTGTCCTTGGGCAAGACACCGAACCCCACATTGCCTCTGATGGAAGGTTGGCGCCAGTGTTCGGCAGCAGAGCCGCCATCAGTGTGTGAATGTGTGTGTGAATGTGTGAGTGGGTCTGTGACTGTAAAGCACCTTGGGCCTTCAATGAAAGTAGAAAAGCGCTATACATGTATACACCATTTACCATTTGTGAAGAAATTAAGTGATAACTAGTCCATTACAATGTTTTTTTTATTTTTGCACAGCTGAGCCATTTACACGCTCGTCCGAGGCAGCACTTTTCTGTACTTCTTTCTTGTACTTTACTGAAAATATCTTCCAATATGAATCTTTCCATGTTCCTCTTGACAATATTTAGCAATTATGTCATCTGCTGGGCAAGAGTTTAACCATTTTTTCCAACAATTAATTTTGTTTTGATTCTGATTATTATATTTTCTAATTACATGTAACACTCTTGTGAATTCAGAGAAAGTGTTGTGTGTTTTTTTTTCTTTATAGTCAAACCATATCAGCGTTCACCACAAAGTGTTTTAAATCATTTTATTCATCAAAAGATTTACAGCACTCTAGTTTTAAACAAAATTACTTACTTTAGTATTTTAAAATTAATTCAATTCAAAAACCCAAACAAATAACATGAGATTTTCCAGCCTTCATAAATACTTTCTAAAATAAATGTAGGCCATCATAATAAACAGAAACATTCCAAAAATAAAACCTAATTTCACAAATAAAAGGATTAATGTTACATTTTCTTCCACGTCTCTCCTGCTTTGCCAACATAAAGGTGTCTGTTCTGGCCCTCTATGCTTATGGTCAGTCTGACACCAGACTGGATGTTGGGTTGACCCCCTGGACCATAGGGCGTCTGGTGTAGCAGCTTCGGGTTCCTCACGCTCTGGAGCATAGGACACTGAGGTGTTGGTGTTCCTTTCCTGGCTGGCGTCTCGCACATCTTAGCGTGTATTAGGCAGGACCTTTAACTCGCCACGCTCCACAGTGAGTGACATTGTCCACAGAACAGCAGACCACATCCTCCAGCTGATGAGCAGCGCCATGCTGGTCCACAGTGTGGATGAACTGCTATTAGTCGCTGCTGGTTTTGAGAAGCTCACTGGATCTGCTGCTTTCAAAAAGGTCGTGAGCATCAACGTCTGCCACATAAGAATAAAGGCCCCAAAAGAAAATGCAGCTTGTTATTGTAACAGGAAGCTTTTTTATTCAATCCAAATGCAGGCTGTATGTGATTCTAATGTCACATTTTTACATATCTTTGGTGGATATCCAAATTCAGTCCATGATTTATGGGTTCTTCGTAACAGTTTATCAAACACCTGAAGGATTCATCATTTTGGGTGACAGTGGGCATCCCATCACGTTACTTACACCCTACAGGGAACGCATGAGGAATGCGTTTGAGCCCCATTACAGCCAACATCACGCCAGGGCACGCTCTGTGGTGGAGAGAACATTTGAGATGAAGAAGACAAGATGGAGAACAATATTGCTAGAGGTGTTGGAAGTAAAACCAACCTTTGCAGTTAGAATACTTCAGCTCCATCCTCCATCAGTGATGATCAGTGCATCAGTGAAGGACACCAGGAACAGCAGGATGAGCAAAGTGCCGTCCGTCTACGAGGACAAATCTCTGGTTTCCTGTCAGCTCCACCTGTCAGATCAACGGCTCTTCAGAACTATGACTATTGCTAAAATTAATAAAAAGTAAATGTTAAAAATGAAATTGTACATTTTTACCTTTGATGTTTATATGAAAATAGTTTTGAGATTTTTAAAAATCACTCATATTTCTAAAAAAAATACATGCAAATAATTCTTTTTTGCACGTTAATTTAACAAATCAATTGAAATGAGAAATTTCTATTATTTTTTCTAAAAGACTTAGCCTCTCCTCTCGCTCTTCCTCCCTTCTTGCCCTTTGCTCCTCTCTGCCTTCTCCAGCAGACTGATTAGGCCGCCACGCTGTGGCCTCTTGGCTGAAGGAGCCTTTTCTGTCTCCTCCTCTTCCCCTGTCTGCTCCAGATCTTGTTGCAGGGAATGGTGCAGAGGATGTGGAACGGCTCTCCTCCTGCCATCGCCTCATTCATTAAGGAGAACAAATTCCATGAAGCTGCAGATGGTTCCTCTGCTTCAGTACCGCTGCCGGTGGGAAGCTCCTTCAAATATCAAAACAGACACTTGTTAACAAAGAGCTGATTAAAACTACAGGGACCTGTCTACGCCTTCATTTCACAAACCTTCTATGTTTTCTTTAAGTTTTCCCACTTCTTGGCTGCTCTGGCTGGACTTATGAGGTGGGTCACCTGTATCACTGCTCTAAATAGAAAGTAACAACAAAAAAACCTTCACCCCTATGACAATGATTAACACTTTAATGATAAATGTATGAACATCTTATTTCTGAATACTCCCACCCGCTGGCTGAGGTGAAGCATTTGCCTGGAAACAGTCTCATTTTCGCCATCTGCAGTCGCATCAAATATTCTACGTCCTCGTCTTTCCCGACATGTGTAAACACATTTAAAAAATGTCTCATCAACTTATGACTGCGAGTAGAAATCACTCCTTTGCTTATCTACTACCTTCTGCTGTGAATTTTTCCGCCTTCATCGCAAAATGAGAGCGTTAGCAAAACAGTAGCGTTAGCAAAATTGATAAGCTGCAGAGGAATATACATCATCGGTAAAATATTTACCTAATATGACATTTATCGTATCACATATGTACAATATGTAATAACACATTGCATTGTGGTCTATATTTTCCAATGTAGCGAGCATCAATACACACAATTTTTTTGCAGAGAATTCTGGGAAATTTCTAGTGGATCTGATTTTGGAACTCTGGATTCAGACCCAACTACAAAATGGCGAACGCACATTATAGTTCACTATATAGTGAGTAGTGAATGAATTCGGACATAGGCTAAGAGTGCTGTTTTAACATCATAAATCAAACTGTGGTGCAGAAACTCAGAGAAGTAAATAAGTACGTATGTTTTATTTACAAAGCCCCTTTCCCAGACAGAAGTTACAAGGTACTTCACAAGGTAAAAACATAAGAGACAGAAACTTTAAAAGGTATGAACATATGACAAAAAAACTTCAGAGGTTAAAAACATAAAAGACAAAAACCTCAAACTAAAATCATAAAGACAAGAACATGGACCACATACAGCAATCATATCTAGTTCGAATAAAGAGAGTTTCAGTTAAAACAGTAGTTAAAATAGCAAAGTAAAAGGTTTTGAGTTGGCTTTTAAAAGAGTTTACAGAGTCCAGGGAACGCAGGGAGAGCTCATTCCAGAGCTTAAGAGCAACAGCCGGTAAAGATCTGTCTCCTCCAGTCCGAAAGCGCGTGCGAAGGACCATCAACAGGTTCTGATCCACAGACCTCAGCGCACGAGATGACCTGTAGGGGGGCGATCAGACCAGATTCATACACAGGGGGTTGACCATGGAGAGCTCTTAAAGCTTGCACTAATATTTTATATTGGAAGCGGAAGACGACCAGGAGCCAATGAAGAACTTTGAGGATAAGGGAGATGTGAGTTCTTCTCTTAGTGCAGGTGAGGATCCTCGCATCAAAGTTCTGGATCAACTGCAGACGAGACAGCTCTTTCTTATCCAGACAGGAAAACAGACTATTACAGAAGTCTAGCCGTGTAGAAATAAAAGCATGAATAAGAAGTTCTAGATATTTATATAATACCATTTTCCTGAGTTTAGAAATGTTCCTGAACTGGAAGAAATAGTTCTTTACCAGCTGTTTAGAGTGCTGCTCCAGTGACATGTCTTTGTCAGCAAAGAAGTGGTAGGAGACATCACTGAACTCCTGGATAATCTCTCCGAGGGGAGTTATGTACAACAGGAACAGAACAGAGTCCAGAACAGAACCCTGAGGAACACCACACAGTATGTCCGCTGACTTAGACACTGAAACTCCCACCAGATAAGTAAGAGGAAAACTAGTGAAGAACTGACCCTGACAAAAAGATCAAGTCCCTCAATCCTTTTGATAGAATCTGTTGGTCAACTGTGTCAAATGCTGATGACAAATCTGGTAAAACTAGAACAGTATATTTGCCAGAATCAGCAGACATCAAGATGTCACTGGACACTGAGCAGGGCTGTTTCTATAAAGTGATTATTAAAACCTGACTGAAAAGCATCATAGATACTGCTTTTATCCAAGACCTCTGACAATTGTTCAGCAACCACTTTCTCAAAGATTTTTTAAAGAAATGGAAGATTTGAGATTGGTCTGTAATTATGGTAATCTGATGGGTCTAAATTAGACTTTTTCAGTAAAGGCTCCACTATGGCATGTTTAAATGGGTTAGGAAACTCACCAGTGGAGAGTGAAAGGTTGATCATGTCAGTGATACTCTGGCCAATCACATCAAACACCTTTAAGAAGAGTTTAGAAGGAATCACATCAGATGCACAAGAAGAAAGTCTCATCTTATTCAACAAAGCTGATATGTCCTCTGGAGTGACAGACTTTAAAAGTTGATCATTTGTGTGAAACAGAATCATCACAGCAGAGAGATGGGAGTTGGTCTTTGATCCTCTTAGTCTAGTTTGCAAAGAACTTGAGAAATTCATTGCTGTCTGCTTTGCAGGACACAGGGGTTACTGCAGCTGCAGGACAAACAATAGAACTCATGGTGTCAAACAAAACTTTAGGACTCTTCTTATTAAGGGTTATCAGCTGGCAAAAGTCAGATCTGGCTTCTTTCACCATTTCATTGTATGAGGACATGAGATCCATAAGGTGTAGCCTGTGGACCATGAGATATGAACAGACGCTCACTTTGACAACACTGTCTCTTTAAATTTTGAATTGTTTCATTAATCCAGGGATGCACTTTCTTCTGTGATAAGATGGATTTGACAGGAGCCACCTGATCCAGAACTATGACACAATGATCACCAAAACAGGATTTTTCACACATCGAGACATTCTTCAGATAAACAGGGTTCAACCAGCAGTGTTGGCAGTGATAATGCACCTTCGAGACAGAAAAAAAAACTGGAAAACTGAATGGGATCTATTTAATATTTAATGCAAAATGTATCCTTGAATTGAAGCTAAGGCATGCAATCATCACGACCCAATGTTGATGAGAGAAAGCAGCTGCAGCATTAGCGACACACTCTCAGCCCTCCTGCCCATCAGCCACTATAACAACGATTTGATAACCCACTTTTAATGACTTTGAATAAACAAACAGCAGCGATTTTTCTGTGTCTCTCAGGCTCAACAGGGATGAACGAGGAGCGAAAAACACAAAGATTCAGTAGATAAAACGCTCACACTTTGTAAACCAAAGAAGTTTAACGTTAAAGCAGGCGTGTGTTAGAAATGCCAACGTTTACATTCACTGGATTTTATATTTAAATACTTGATTCTAACTGGTTTATACATGTTTCCAAAATACGTGTGGCATTACCTGTTTTTTTTTAGACAAAATAAGAATGAATGAAAGAAAATGCAGGCGCGTTAACAAATGGTCTGCAGCCCATGCCCCATGTCTCAGAGAGGAACTCCATTTGACTATTGATGTGAAGGAGAAAGTCACGACAATGAATCTGCAAAGCAGAAACATCTCCATTTGTTTATTGGGCTGATACGATCACATATGTAGTAAAAACAATCACTATTGATCTACATAGTAAGAGTGGAGCAGAGGCAT
Organism: Oryzias celebensis; assembly: GCA_014656515.1. Lineage (NCBI taxonomy): Eukaryota > Metazoa > Chordata > Actinopteri > Beloniformes > Adrianichthyidae > Oryzias > Oryzias celebensis. Next base: position 35,353,462 of record BNCR01000001.1, on the reverse strand, counting down.
TGCCGAACACAGGCGCCATCTTCATAGGTGAAAAACTTACAGTTACTTAAGTAAAAGTAACTGAACAAATGCAACTTGAACAAACCATGCCTTTGTCTATGTAGTGTAAGAAAATCTACTTTTGTGTCACAGTTCAGAGGGTCAGCGGCATCACACAGCTAAAGCAGGACACCCAGAGGATGCTTCCTCACCGTGGAACGTCTCCAACACATGCACCGCTTCTCTTTTGCTTACTGAAGTACATTAAACATGATTTGGTCCAGAGCAGTTGGGTGATTAGAAAACTCATAAACAACAGATCACAGAACGATTTTTTTGATTTTTGTACAAACATTTTTAAAGTCCGGCTTATTTACCAAATTGTATTAAACAACGGCAAAATTGTTTTGCATACACATTGCATTTAGCATTGACATTAGATACTTACAAAGCCACAGTTAGAATTTAGGCCCAATAAGATACAATAAAATAAAACCAACACCACCTTGCAAGGTTTGACGTAAAAGTTTCTCTCTTCTGTTTTTATTCTTTTAAAATCAACAACTATATTTTCATCTATGACATAGCAGTTCCTTCCTCCAATGTCTTGAAATATTGTCCAATGAAATTCTTGTCTGGTGATGTAATGTTAAAATATGTCCTACCACAGCCCAGAAGGTTCAGTTTTAGTGTCCAACAGGGAACACAGGAGTTGAACAACCCATATGGAAAAGAACAACAAAAACTAAAAGAAATGGACGTCACCTGCACCTCGAAGTCTATCACCTATCACCTATCAGGGCAAAGAAAAATGGCACATGTATTCTTATGGAAGACATTTCTTAAAGTCTTGTACAAAAGTAAACAAGTCTTTCTCCAGCAAAACTTGAAAGAATGTGTGAGTCTTCATCTCTTCGCTTCATATGGATTACCTCCATGTGTGTTTTGAATCTCTGCTCTGTGGATACAATATCATGTTGTCATTTTCATCAGGATGAGTTTGTCCTAAAATCCTAAAGAACAAGCGTTACTCCTGGAATACTGTTAGCAACATCCATCAGTTGAGAGACGATACTGAGCAGCGGTTTGTAGAAAACCTCACAACTGCTAAAGTTTAACCGTCCAACGGTTTGTGTCAAAACACTATTGTTTTAAATGAGATTTGTTAATGTTTTCTACAATTATTGTAAGACTGCACTTTCACCAAAAATTGTTCACCTCATATACGTTTGATATGAAACATATCCACTATGGAAAATCTCTGTGGAATTACTGTCATGTACTTTTTTCTATGTGACCAAAAGGACCAAATGGAAGTTTTATATTGTACAATTTTTCAAAGGATCGTATTACTGTTTTGACTGTCTTATACTTAGCTTACAAATTTCAGGTAACTAGACAAAAACTTTATAGGATTAATCTACATCATTAAATGGAAAAGTCTTGTGTTGTCTTCACCAGCAAGTCTCTGCTGCGCCGTCAAACTCTTCTCACATCAATCAAAGAAACATACCAAAAAATAAATCTGACCCATCTCTATATAACTTAAAAACACAGTAGTCTCAGTTTTAGACTTTGGTACAGGTCATTTACCCATTTATTGCATGTTGTGTCAGGAGCACACATCTGGTTTTGCTAGCTAAAACAGGATCACGTGACCTGCTAGCATGAGCCAAAATTCCTAAAGAAAACAGTGAAACTCACCTAAAACAAAATTTCAAACACTTAATATTTAAAAAAAAATGAAATCAGACCAATCTAAAATAGAGAAAACAAAATAAAAATATGATCTATGGATTGCATTTTTCAAGCACCAGATCTGGCATGGATGTACCTTAGGATCCTCTCTTTCAGAAAAGCACATTTATGGAGAGAAATTAGTATCAGTCCGATTTGTGCATGCGTAATTTTGATTCGTGCAAAACTTTGGATTTGTGCGTGCGTAATCCTTGATTTGTGTGTAACTTTAGGTTTGTCCAGGAAAAATCCTTGATTTGTGCGTAAATTTAGGTTTGTGCGTGCGTAATCCTTGATTTGTGCGTAACGTTAGGTTTGTGCGTGAATAATTCTTGATTTGTGCATAAGTATAGGTTTGTGCGTGCTTAATCCTTGATTTGTGCGTAACTTTAGGTTTGTGCGTGCGTAATCCTTGATTTGTGCGTAACGTTAGGTTTGTGCGTGAATAATTCTTGATTTGTGCATAAGTATAGGTTTGTGCCTGCTTAATCCTTGATTTGTGCGTAACTTTAGGTTTGTGCGTGCGTAATCCTTGATTTGTGCGTAACTTTAGGTTTGTGCGTGCTTAATTCTTGATTTGTGCATAACTTTAGGTTTGTGCGTGAATAATTCTTGATTTGTGCATAAGTTTAGGTTTGTGCGTGCTTAATCCTTGATTTGTGCGTAACTTTAGGTTTGTGCGTGCGTAATCCTTGATTTGTGCGTAACTTTAGGTTTGTGTGTGCTTAATTCTTGATTTGTGCATAACTTTAGGTTTGTGCGTGCGTAATTCTTGATTTGTGCATAACATTAGGTTTGTGCGTGAATAATTCTTGATTTGTGCATAACTTTAGGTTTGTGCGTGCGTAATTCTTGATTTGTGCATAACTTTGGATTTGTGCGTGAATAATTCTTAATTTGTGCATAACTTTAGGTTTGTGCGTGCGTAATTCTTGATTTGTGCATAACATTAGGTTTGTGCGTGCATAATCTTTGATTTTAGCATAACTTTAGGTTTGTGCGTGCATAAGCCTTTATTTTAGCATAACTTTAGGTTTGTGCGTGCGTAATTCTTGATTTGTGCATAACTTTAGGTTTGTGCGTGCGTAATTCTTGATTTGTGCATAACTTTAGGTTTGTGCGTGCGTAATTCTTGATTTGTGCATAACTTTGGATTTGTGCGTGCGTAATTCTTGATTTGTGCATAACATTAAGTTTGTGCGTGCATAATCTTTGATTTTAGCATAACTTTAGGTTTGTGCGTGCATAAGCCTTTATTTTAGCATAACTTTAGGTTTGCGCGTGCGTAATTCTTGATTTGTGCATAACTTTAAGTTTGTGCGTGCATAATCTTTGATTTTAGCATAACTTTAGGTTTGTGCGTGCGTAATCCTTGATTTATGCGTAACGTTAGGTTTGTGCGCACTTAATTCTCGATTTGTGCGTAACTTTAGGTTTGTGCGTGCTTAATTCTTGATTTGTGCATAACTTTAGGTTTGTGCGTGCATAAGCCTTTATTTTAGCATAACTTTAGGTTTGCGCGTGCGTAATTCTTGATTTGTGCATAACTTTAAGTTTGTGCGTGCATAATCTTTGATTTTAGCATAACTTTAGGTTTGTGCGTGCGTAATCCTTGATTTTAGCATAACTTTAGGTTTGTGCGTGCGTAATCCTTGATTTGTGCGTAACGTTAGGTTTGTGCGCACTTAATTCTCGATTTGTGCGTAACTTTAGGTTTGTGCGTGCTTAATTCTTGATTTGTGCATAACTTTAGGTTTGTGCGTGCATAATCCTTGATTTTAGCATAACTTTAGATTTGTGCGTGCTTAATTCTTGATTTGTGCATAACTTTGGATTTGTGCGTGAATAATTCTTGATTTGTGCATAACTTTGGATTTGTGCGTGCGTAATTCTTGATTTGTGCATAACTTTAGGTTTGTGCGTGCGTAATTCTTGATTTGTGCGTAACGTTAGGTTTGTGCGCACTTAATTCTCGATTTGTGCGTAACTTTAGGTTTGTGCGTGCATAATCTTTGATTTTAGCATAACTTTAGGTTTGTGCGTGCATAAGCCTTTATTTTAGCATAACTTTAGGTTTGCGCGTGCGTAATTCTTGATTTGTGCATAACTTTAAGTTTGTGCGTGCATAATCTTTGATTTTAGCATAACTTTAGGTTTGTGCGTGCGTAATTCTTGATTTGTGTGTAACTTTAGGTTTGTGCGTGCGTAATCCTTGATTTGTGCGTAACTTTAGGTTTGCGCGTGCGTAATTCTTGATTTGTGCATAACTTTAAGTTTGTGCGTGCATAATCTTTGATTTTAGCATAACTTTAGGTTTGTGCGTGCGTAATTCTTGATTTGTGTGTAACTTTAGGTTTGTGCGTGCGTAATCCTTGATTTGTGCGTAACTTTAGGTTTGTGCGTGCGTAATTCTTGATTTGTAACTCATAAAATACATTTTGTGCATGACTACAAAAATGACAAAATATTAAAAAATACAAAGTACAATGTACACATGTACAACTTAAAATTACAACAGCTTGAAACTAACTACACGCACAAATGTTTAAAAATATGCACGAATCACTTGTTACGCACACACAAAACCCCATTCACACACAAATGTGATTTGAGACTCTTTTCACGTCTCCTAGATTTGTGCATAAGTGATTAAATGAGTTTAAATTAAATGCTACGTTTAAATGCTACTGGAATGCTGGGTCATCAGAGTTTTCTGATCAGCCGCTCTGAACTTAGACGGTGAATAAGATCTGGTGAAACTTGACATTTTTCAACTTTCTAAAACAGATGTCCCGGCTAATTAATATAAAAAAGTCTGAATATGGGTTTTTATTACACGTGTCCTTTAGAAATAAAAACATTTTCCAGAATTAAACAGTTCATCGCTGCAACTCCGCCCCTGACAGCGCCTCAGACACGGGGATAGCAGGTGCCGCTGCCCGCTGGACCAATCTATAAAGTCGCAGATCGGCCGGTGGGCTGATCAACCGCTCTGTGGGTTCACGTTCGCCGCGGAGAACTACCGCCGTGAGACCAGACCAGAATTACGCACACACAAATTGGACTGATACTAATTTCTCTCCATACAAATTAGCCACAAGAAAGTCCAAGATTTTAGATAGATGGATGGACAGACAGACAGAGAGACAGATAGGCAGATTTTGGATTTTCTCATCAAGAGGGGATCAAAGGTATCCATTGCAAACTTGGTGCTTTTACCACAAAATGCACCATCTCTCTGAAGTCTCAACCCATCTGATTCTGCTAACAATGGATTTTATCAAAACCCAATGTTGTTGTATGCACATCAAGAAACACCTCCACTTGTTTAATGTGCACATCAGTCTTCAAACATTAATTTGCATAAATAGGATTAAAAAAAACAACCAAAAACAGTACCAGTCAGATAAAGTCCACTGCACTGAAAAATAAACTGACAAGTCTGTAATGTTTCAGAGTAGAACCAGAGTAAATACAGACATTTCTCAGATAAAACACAATTAGAACATAATTTGAAAAAACAATCTTGTTATTAGTAGTAATAAAGACTATTTAATAAAGGCAGTAAAGACAACACCTAACACATGTTGCTTTGCACCTAACCCGTTTGTCAGATGCAGTGTTGGTCTTATGTGTAACCACTAGATGGCACCATCAGAAGAGGTTTCAGACAATGCTTCAAAATTGTCATTTGATTAAATTGTTTTGAAGTTTTCTTAGGCTTAGTATTGTAACCGTGAGGCAATTCAGGTTTGGTGACAAAAATCAAGAGAATAGACAGAATGGCTGTAGGTAACTTCTGTCAGCTATGGGGACGACAGAGGAAGAATGATAGAGCACCACACAGGTGAACCACCACGAATACTGTTGGAGACCAAGAACTGGATGAGAAGCTGAAAACCTGTCACCTCCACCTGAGATTTTAATTAAAATAACTGTTATTGCCAAACAGTGAAATCCGAGGATTTCTCATTTTCTCTTGTTTCAGGTGTCAGGCAAAGTTTACAGAAATGAGTTTCAGTGAGAGAACAGGAAGCAGTGCAGAACACAAATGTAAAGCGCAGAGACTGAAACGCTGCTGTCAGTCTGCATTCAAATAATTACTCAGCTGGAATTGTTTGTGCATTTTCTGCAGTGTCAAAATAATATAGAAATGGGATTCGAATCACCGTGTGCTCAAAGGCGGATATACACACCCGGACCCACGCGCCCATTATTCATGCTTCACTGACTCAATATCACCCCTTCACTTTATGCTTCCCCAACGCGAGTAATGTGATGATGAACAACACCAGCTCTCTGCCCTCAATTTACTTCTACCAGAAGTTAGAGCCTCTGCTACTCCGTAATAATCATCTCACTTACCTCCAGTGAATGCGGCTATTATTATAATACATATTCCAGTAAGGACAGGCATCCTCACACATCACCCCACAGACAAATACAGCGTGATTTATGGCCTTGACTGAGGCTTTTGATTGCCTCTGTGTCTGTGGTGCAGCTATCAGGAAATGAAGCTCACAGCAGAAGTCCAATAAGTTCTCATCATAATCACAGCTATTTACTGATTGATATAGCCGTACAACGCCCTGGTCCCGTGTCTGTGTGCTGCCTTTTGCAGACGAATCAGCCTTTATTCCCATTTGACAAGCCCACGCCTGCATCTAACATTCCTTAACTCTGCTCCCCGCGCACTTGTTGTGAAATGGACGCCTCTCACTCTGTTCACAGCCTCAGAGGTTTGGGGAAAATGGCGAGATCCTTTCTAAAAGCCTTTTTGCTGCTTTTGTTGTTGTTGTTTTCACGCCTGTGGTCCTGTGAAATAGAAACCTCCACTATATAATGAGAATTTTAAAAAGTAAATCAATCAATGCACAGATTGTTATTTTCTTATAATAATTTGGCGTCACTTGTCATTGCAAATTAATCTCTTTGTTGTTCTGTGAGACGTAGATGGAGGGTGGGGGGTGGGGGGACCTGAGACCTTCAAATGATCTCAGTCAGCGCTGGGCAGAGAATGTGTACTTTTACTGGCAATACAATCATTTTGATTTGTTTACTGCCACCTGCTTTACTATCCACCTAAACAACTAAAAACAATGCTGACCACAGGACTCTGTCCTTGACAAAAGCATACAAACACAGAATGAGCTAAAACAATAATTTGGGGGCAACTGAAGATGGAAACTATGTTTTGCTTCCTTTGCTGGACTTGACTGCAGCATTTCATACTCTGGACCACAAGCTTTTATTGTCCAGATTCTCAGGTCTGCTGACCAGCTTCTTCTGGACGTACCGAAGTCTAAGAGGAATCTCAGAGGGGAACGAGCGTTTTCAGTCTGTGCACCGAAGCTGAGCCTTCTGCAGGCATCCTCTGTCCACTTAAAAAAAACTTCTTAAAACCCATCTTCATCGTCAGGCCTTTGACACGGCACGAGACTCTGCTCTGCTGGTGTGTTTCACTGTTTTATTGGGTAGTCTGCTTTTATCTGTTGTTTTATCACTTATTTCTGCTTTTTATCTTAAATTGTCTGAACATTTTAGCTGCTTTTTTATTGTGATTTAATGTTTGACTGAGGTCATTTTAAAGCGCCTTTTAAAATCAATAGAAATCAATAAATCAAATAATGAACAGGTAAAATGCTTTATGTGAGAGAAAAGAGAAAACAGACAAGATAGTAGTACTCTAGTACTTTAGTACTCTATAAAAAAGGATTTAGTGATTTGCTAAGAAAACAAATGTCAAAAATACAACCTTATCAGTCGTCTGAAATGATATGCTGAGTGGTAGTGGTAGTCTGGGGAAAAAGTTATAAAAGACCCTGTCCGATGAAAATGACATTTTTATAATGATGAATATCATGAAACTTAAGCTAAAATGTTGATTTCTGAATATTTCTATGTTCAAATTGTTGAATCAGGAGCAGATGAAAAAATTCAATTTTCAAAAGTTCCTATTTTTGACAGAAAATAAGCTTCCTGCTTCGCTCCATTCTGATGCATCCACTTACAGACGGATCCAGGAATCTGGAATCTGGATCACAACTGTACAACTGTGAAGCTCCAATATTGCTCACCATTTTTGTGGCGCCACTGATGTTAGACTGGGGTTGTGAGGGGCTGTAAGATAGTGGGAGAGAGTGTAAACAGATGGATGATGGTAATTGAGGGCAGGCTTGGACTCCACTAGCAGTCCCTCATTTAACTCAGAATTCCTAATGAACTCCTGGCTCTCTGCAGAAACTATGTCCTGGAAAACAACACAGGTTTTTGATTTGGGCTAAAAACAGCATCGTCATGATTGAAAGACCACTGGGAACGCTTTAAAAATAGATCAAAAGTTGATCGGAGTGGGACTTTGAAGGGTTAAAGCAACAGCAGTCAGCCTCTCTGTTCATTGATAATTTCAGGAGGTCAAATCAACTACTGGTCTCAACAATGTTGCATTTTTTAGAAAATTGCAATAAAATCCTGTTTATTCTCCAACTTTTTGAGGTTAATTGTCAATTACAACATTAAAACAAATGCCAATTTGTTCCTTTTTCTTATTATTTACTTGGTAAAATGTTCCCAATCCATTGAACAGTTCAGTGTTTGGCAGTCACCACTAATTTTCAAGCAGAACCACATCCCAAAGAAGCCTCTAACTTAAGGTCAAATAACATCCTGTCATGACCTGGAGTCAGCTTTGCATGCTCTCCATTCCCCCCGCCTCCACCTGGTGTCTAATCACTGTCATTCTTCCCTCCTGTGAGCCACAGTTCGTTTATTTAGGTCCGTCTGTTCCTCACGCTTTGCCAGTTCATTGTGCCTTCGATCCCATTCCAGCAGTTCACAGAGTCCTAGTTTTGCTTGTCTGGTTTTTGGCCCTTTTGCTGTCCCTGTTTAAGTAGAAGTCTGTTCCCCTGCTGCATCAGTCTGCCTTTTTCTGCCTCTGAGTCCATTTTAGTTTAGATCTGATGTTTCCATGACAACCTTCATAGAGTTCTTTAGATACAAAACTGCTATCTTTTTCTCCAACTCAAAGTTAAAGAATATGTGTTTATACTGTATCAATGTGTACAAATCCTTTTTTTTTTTAGCTTTCAGCTGCTCCCTTCACAGGTTAAATCCTCCCCCTCACTCTAATCCTGTCCTCTGCATCCTCCTCCCACCAGCCACCCTTAAATCCTCCTTTTCTCCATCCATTAACCGTCTCTTTGATCTTTCTCTAGATCTCTTTCTCTGTACCTCTAAACTCAGCATCCTTTTACCATAAGAACTTAAGAACATTTAAGTTCTTGCCTTCAAACCTCGTCTCCTCCGCTTTGTGTCCTTCAACAGTTCTTGACAGCAGTACTTGTTTTTGATAGGCTGAGCTCATTCCTGCAGCTACTTTCATCATTGACAATATTGAGGAAGAACAGTCATGCATCTTCAAACTTCATAATACGGTATTATGTTATACTATACTTTTGTTCACAATCATAAGTCAGAAGTATGAAAATACTGGGCTACGCACTCTCCCTTGTGGAGCCCTCGTGGTCACACATTGCTTTGGACTTTGTGACCGGCCTGCCTTCTTCCGCCGGAAAGACCGTTATCTTGACTATTGTGGACCGTTTCTCTAAGGCCGCTCATTTTGTGGCCCTAACCAAACTTCCCTCCGCTGCAGAGACAGCTAAACTGGTCATCGAGCACGTCTTCAGACTACATGGCATTCCCACAGACATGGTGTCGGATCGTGGTCCTCAATTCATCTCTCAGGTCTGGAAAGTGTTCTGTGGGGCTTTCGGGACTACTGCCAGCCTGTCTTCTGGTTTTCACCCACAGACTAATGGTCAGGCGGAACGGACTAATCAGGACCTGGAGGCCGCTCTCCGGTGTATCTGTTCCCGACACCAGACCTCCTGGAGTCACTTGTTGCCGTGGGTGGAATATGCGCACAACTCCCTCACCTCGTCTGCCTCTGGTATGTCCCCGTTTGAGTGCTCTCTGGGGTACCAACCCCCCCTGTTCCCTGAGCAGGAGACGGAGGTGGCCGTTCCATCAGTTCAGCATCTATATCGCCGCTGTCGGCGTATATGGCGGGAGGCTCGAGCGGCCCTGTTGCGTTCCGGGGCGACCAACAAGAGACTGGCAGATCGCCGACGCACTCCAGCTCCCGCTTATCGACCGGGCCAGTTCGTCATGCTCTCCACTTCAAACATCAAGCTTCGGACAGAATCCAAGAAGCTGTCCCCCAAGTTCATCGGTCCTTTCGAGATCCTGAAGGTCATCAATCCTGTGGCGGTCAGGCTGCGCTTGCCCAGGTCCTTGCGCATCCATCCGGTCTTCCACGTCTCTCAGCTAAAGCCACATGTCACGAGTTCTCTGCAGCAGCCATCCTCTCCGCCACCCCCTCCCCGCATCATTGATGGCCAACCGGCCTACACTGTCCGTCGCCTGTTGGACGTTCGGCGACGGGGTCGTGGCCTCCAGTATCTGGTGGACTGGCAGGGGTACGGACCTTAGGAGAGATCCTGGGAGCCTGCTTCACGCATTCTGGACCCTGAACTCATCAGGGACTTCAATCGGCGGCACCGGGACAAGCTTCCCCCTGCGCCAGGCGGCGCACCTTGAGGGGGGGGTACTGTGGGGTTATGGACCCAGGACATTAGTTGTTGTTATTTTGATGTCACTTCCTGTTTTATTTTGTTGTATTTCCTGTGTTCACTATTGCCTTTCAGGTCACTTGACACTTCCCTCCTAGTGTGTGTTCCCTCCCTCCTTCTTGGCACACCTGTGTGTTGTTACCTCATCCTCTCTTCCTGTTATAAGTCCTCGTCTCCCTTGCACGGGTTGTCGGGTGGTTCTGTTCCTTCTAGGAATTGTTTCTACTGGTTCTTTCGAGAAATTAAATGAAAGACTATTCATTTCTAATTGCCGTCTGCGTTTGTGTCCACACGCCAACCCTGACAACCACTGCTCTTACGGGTGGATGCAGGATGCCTGCAGGCCAAATATAGAGACATCCTCAGCTGTCAGGGTTATGGACCAGCTCGGTGAGCCCATACAGCAAAAGATTTTATGAACTTTTTTTTCTACCGGCATGCTGCGGGTGACAGGTCAGGTGACACTTGACCAACATGCAAGGGTAAGTAAGGGTGAGGTAGGTGAAAGGCAGGTGTGTCATACAAATTTAAATGTTTTCAACCTTCCAAAAAAGCCTATATGTTTATTATATATATCTAAGCCTATACACTGCACAGGTAGCCCATTGGTGCTGTTGAAGCGTAAAGAACGAGCTCCTGCGTGTTGCTTGCACATACAGCCTGACTGTTAGAAGTTAGGATCTCAGACAATTAGACTGCTGTTTGTGTGGGCACTTGGACACTTAAATATCAGCTGCACACCTCGTGTGTACCAGTAAAGAGCCAGTACTCTCATTTTACCAATGACTAAATTGTGTCGTAGGAACACTGGATGACAGCATCACCTGTACGTTGTAAGTGTAACAAACAGCCTTACAAATACAATAGTACATTTTATTTTAATGGCGTTCTTCATGGTGGCCAGATTGGGCACAACAGAACAGCAAGACAGCATGCGGTCTCCTTACAATGTAGTCACACCTGTCTAGAACCTTCAACAAGTCCAGACAACCCACAAACCAGCAGCATCCATACAGGTCAACCCCTGTGGTGCTGCATGTGTACTATTAAGTAGTACTAAGTAAATGGTAAACAGCGTATACTGGTATAGCGTTTTTCTACTTTCATTGAAGGCCCAAGGTGCTTTACAGTCACAGTTCCAGTAACACATTCACACACTGGTGGCGGCTTCGCAGGCGAACGCTGGCGCCAACCTTCCACCAATGTGGGGTTCAGTGTCTTCCCCAAGGACACTTCAACACATGGGAAGGCAAGGCGGGAATCAGAGGTCGAACATACTACCGCTGCATCACATCTGCCCTCAAGTGTACTTCTGGCTGAGAGCCGAAGTGTTGAAAGTTTAAGTCTTCAGACAGTATTTGGACACGAGAGTCCTTGGAATCCAGGTCAGCAAGGAGTTGATAGAAGTAGAATATATGTAAGGTAACAATCAGGTTTTTGTCTGACACGCAATGTGTCTGCAACTTGCAGCACGCTGAACTCTCTGTCGCTGTAGGAATGTAGTATAATTCAACAGAAAAGATTATTGTCACTAAAAAGACCTCTTAAAATATACACCATCCTGAATGTTCTTTTTTAAGCATCACAAATTCTAAAAACTGTCACAACAGTTTTCTTGAAACTGTCTATAAGATAAAAACGATACTTCTCACAATTATTTTATAAAATATGCCTCAACAACAAATGTCACCTGAGGAGCGGGGGGCTGAAAAGTCACATAAAAAGTCAAAAACAGATCTTCTTCTGTGCCTTTCCCCATCGCTATATGTCTCTATAGGCATATTTGTAGCAGAACTTATGTTTGGGAAATATCCCAGTAAAATCTCCCCCAAATCTTACACATAATAATGAAAAAAGGAGCTTCCCCCAACATCCCTCCATCTCACACAACTAGTTTTCAGCTTTCAGTCTCCATTACAGCTTAAAGCATCTGAAGGACGAGTGTTTCATTTGACTGGTTCATGAGCATTTAACAGATGCTTTCATTCAAAGCAATTAACAGCCATCTGTTTTAAGGGACAGAGAATAGTGCAACGTCTTCCTTCCACAAAGAACAAAGAGTGCAGCTTTGGGAAGAAATGGCTTTTCCTTTTTAACAACGGGAGTTCAAACATATTGGAAAATCAGATGTGCTTTAGCTGCAACCAGGGGCAGAGAAGACAGAAGAAATGCAAAGTAGAGTTTAATACCAAAAAAATTACCACCAACACAGAAAAAGCAAAAAAAACAAGCAAACTGGAAGCAGATCTCAGAAAAAAACATGCTAAAGTATGGTCCAAAACACCACCCCATGATTCAGAACACACCACGACGAAAGCTCAGAAAGGTGCCCCTGAAATACCTAAAGCACAGTTAACTAAGTGCAAGCAGCTTTGCACTGCTCCACTGAGAACCACAGGCGGTGGGTGGAACTGCCGGCAGCGGCACAGGCAGCCCGCACAAGAAAACAACGCGAGTATGGAGACGAATCAACAAACCAAAAAATCAACGGGCAAAAAGCGTCAACTGGAGTGTGCAGCAGAACCTGTCGCACCTGCTATGACACAAAACTCTTTTTGCATAACTTCTGTAGACACTGAGGACAAAACAGCATGGACGTGTTTTTATTATTCCTGCGATGGCTGTGGCCGTTTGTTTGTATTTTTGGAGCGTTTCTCTGTCTGTTATTTGTTGTCTTCTGCTGCAGTGAGGGGTTTTCCTGTCTTTCCTTGATTTCCCCTCCTGTCTTTGCAGCTTGGTCCTTGAATTGTCTGGAGCACCTGATTGGTTGAGGTCATCCAGCTCAGCAGTTTAAATCCTGCCACATCATGTGTTGGAATGGCAGCAGCAGAGCTGGACTTTCTGTGTAAATTTTGAGCTCTGCGGTCGTTGTATTTTGGGCGACTGTGTAGTTTAGTTTTGAGCTTTTCTGTTATAAAGTCCCAGCTTAATATCAGCTTGGGTTTATTTGTGAGAGTTTTTGAGTTGCTCAGGTATTACATCCTCCTACCAGCTCCTAGACAGAGGTGTAACAGTTACTTTGTAATTCTTGGGGTAACACTGGGGGCAATGCGGTGTTCAGTGTCCTGCCAAATGACACAGCTATAGCTTAGGGGTCTGCAACCTTGAACACTACAATAGCCAATCAGGACCAGCATTTCATTGACTGACACCCAGTGGGAGCCAGAAAGTTCCGCTTTGGAATAATAGACTTTATTTTTCTATTTCTTTTATTTCTTCACAGCATCACATGCACTTTCCCTTCAAACTAAAACACATGCAGTAAGATACAATAAGATCGTCCTAATGCACCAGATTTATGAGAATGAAAGGAAATCAAAGATGGCATTTTCTATCACTGTGACTTTGGTGCAGCTTCAGGCTTTTTCCTCTTTTCTTCTGTCAAACATAAACATGACAATGTTGTTGCAAAAAACACTTTTTTTATAATCTGTACCTGGAGGGAACCAGACAGGATCACCCAGGACAGTGGACAATGGCAGAGTTGTTGGCGGAGGCCCAACCAGGGGTACAGGCAGTTCTACTTTGAAAAACGCTGCTTCTGAACAGCAGCTAGAGTCTGTTGTGCTGCAGCAAATAGAAAAATGTGCTTTAAGCTTCGTCTAATGATAAACCACTCTGATATTAGATGAAACTTTTCACCATCAACTTACTCAGTTATCTGTAGAGTAAAACAATCCAACCATAAATAACAACATGTAAATAATGAAAACAAACACATCTGAACTACAAACCCATTATCTTTTTCTAAATGTCAGCATTTTTCTAAAGGCAAATGGCCTCAATGGAGGAATAAAAGAGCTGCATTATGGCTCCACAGCCTCGGGTTACAGACCCGTGGTCTTGTCTGGGATTTGAACCATCAACCAGCCAATCAGCCAACAAGCTGCTTAACTCAGCAAGCTTCAGTTTTTTTCTTATATTGTAGGTGGAGATACGTGTTGTTTTGTAAATTAAGGAAAGGCACAGGTTTGTATTGAATTAGGTTTTTGAAATTCTGCACGTTGACTACTCCATCATATTTAAAGAGCTGGAATCTTGAAGGCTGCAGCTTCTTCCTGTTTCCAGACGTCACAGTGACTCAGTCTGTCCTCATTTGCACCAGATAAACAGAGATAGGGCAGTGAAGTCTGCAGCTTCTGCCAGTGACGGTTGACCAGTGTTTTCACAACGAAGCAGAGCCTCATGAGCATTTGGAAACAAAGACTGCATTGCAGGATTTCAGGTTGCAGCACTGCAGGAGTAGCTGGAATGGCTGTGCAGAAGCAAACAGCAGAACACTGCAGAACCACCAACTGCAGCTTCCTACTAGCATGGCTTCATCCCAGAAGATTGGGGCTGCCTAGGCGTTGGTCACATATACCCGTACAAGGGATTGATTGGTATGAGTGCTGCAGGTTTTCGAGGTGTCTGGGTCCATGGGGGCCGTAGACAGGAGTGACTGCATCTTGAAAGGAGCACTGGGGTGTCTTGCAGTTCCCTTGACCCTGTGGCGGCCACCTCAACAGAAGTCATAAAAACGGAATGCACGATTGTCATGCGTGTAGAAAGTGTTTTAGTGAAGTATCTGTAAGGTAATGTAAGTTGTGCAGACTTATGAGGTACAAGTGATGCTGTTGGACGATGCCTTTCAACTTACTTCCACTTGTCACTTGAATCAGGCTAACAGGTCTCTGGCACAGTTTGGAGGGGTTAAAAAAAGAAACATTTGTACGACCCGCCTGTGTTTCACCTCCTTCACCCTCATTTACCCTTTTGTGTTGTTTCAGTGTTCGCTGTGACTTGTTGCTCGCAGCATGCCCATGTAAACATGTACATGATCTGTTGTGAACATTTTTAATTAAAAATATATATATCAGAGACAACCACAACTCCTTCAGCTTCTTGAAATATAAATCAAATGAGTGTGGGATCAAATCCATCACCTGAAGACCAGTACTTCTATATCTTTGACGATAACTTCCTCAGGGTGTTCTTTAGACAGCGTGCGACCTGAGACAGGAGTCACATTTCAAATAAGCACATTTAGTGGATGAGCTTAACTGTATTATTAAACATTTATTTTTTGTTGTGAAAATGGTGAAATACTTAAACTTTCCTAAATTGGAATTTAGCCTGTGAATAACTTCCTTCTCTGGCTTTCCTTCACCGCTGTTAGAAGATGATGATGTTGGGGTTTGGATAAAAAGAAAGATAGGAAAAGAAAAAAGGACAAGAAATATCTGAAAGGTATTGAGAAGAAGTAAACGCCTATAAATTCTCACCTCCATGCCCAGTACATTTATTACCACACCCAGTACCCACTATGTGTGATGTTCCTGTTTCCTGTCTAATGAGAACACATTCGTTTGCAGATACCCAAAGAGACGCATAGATTACAACTACACAAATACATGGAAAAATCTGACACTCATTTATCAAGTATATCCTTTACTCATTTGGTTCCATTTCCTTTAACACATCCAAATCCATCCTCACAAGATTTACATTTACATTTATAAACACTCCCAGATTTACCACAGATTATATATATATATAAATACAGTTCTCAGCATAAACGAGTACACCCTCTTTACAAAGTACTAATGTAATCAGTAGCACGATGAAATAACAGACAATTTCCAAACTTTCCACAAGGATAAGTTTTATTGAACATTTATTTAACTCTAAAACATGAAATGAAGGTGAATAATGTCACTTAGATCACAAAATCTTCAGTTTGACTCAAATTAGTTGAAGCAGAAATGAATCCATCCTGCATCAAAAACTACTGCGTCTAGTATTTTGTTTGAGCACCGTGATCTTGAAGGACAGCACTGAGACTTCTAGACATGGAATGAACAAGTTGGAGACATATTGCAGCATCGATCTTCTTCCATTCTTCCAGAATAACCTCTTTTAGGGTCTGGATGCTGGATGGAGAGAGATGCTCAACTTGTTGCTTCAAAATTCTCCACAGATGTTGGATTGGAGACATACTTGGCCATTCATCCCCTTCACCCTGTTCTTCTTCAGAAATGCAACAGTAGCTTTCAATGTGTGTTTTGGATCATTGTTGTGTTGGAAAAGTGCACGAGGACCAAGTGCACGGAGTGATGGTAGCATCTTCTCCTTCAGTACAGAGCAGTAAATTATTGAGTTCACGATACCGTCAATGAAATGCAGCTCCCCAACACCAGCAGCTGTGAAAGTGTGGATTTTCATGTACTGCTGCACGCCGTGGAAAGCTGAACTGCCGGACGCAAGCGGAAGACGGTTAACGGTTTCTGTGATATTCTATTTCTGTTCTAACTGTGAACGCCTGTTTGGACATTGTTTTAAGTTTAAAGTGGTTCTGTTCCAAAGGCTTGCTCCACATATGGATACACAAAATACGTGTCCCTGCATGCATCTATGATAAATGTACCTTTTTCTCTGAAATTATATTGTTTCTCTTTTTTAATGAATAACTTTTGTTTAATTTTTGGCAATAAATTATTTTCTGCTTTGAATATGCACCGTATAGTATTCTACCAAAACACAAAGTACTTCCAAAGTCGTATCCACAAACGGAAAAAAAACCCCAAAACTACAAAACATCCCTGTTGTCTGCCTTCCCATGATCCAAATATGAAGAAAAATACCTTCATATCTGAAGTTGTAATAGCATAACTGTGCTTTGTGCATATAATGCAGTTATATGATGTTACAGCCACATATGTAATATTTCTAGTAAACCTGTCTTGCAATGTCCGTCTCCAGCTTCGGCACATTTCACAAATCCAGTTAGCTGGTTCTTTTGGGAAGTGAAAGACTGAGATGCCGCAAAGTTAACCTGATGAGTTCAGTTAGGAAGACGCCTGCAGCAAACAGCTATATGGCAACGGCTCAGCCACAGAGAGAAGATAAACACAAAGCTGGTGTTCTGTGTGTTCAGCTGCTCTGCTCCATCCAAAGTTCCTGCATCCCAAAGCTGTCTCTTTCCCCTTTTCTTCTGTCTCTCTTTCTTTCTTTCTCAAAGCAAATTCATATAAAAACAGTTTAGTTTAAATTAAAAAAGGGGTTTATAAAAATGTACACCTTGTGTGTCTGATAACAGTAAAATCTGTCAAAAACAAGAGGCTCTCAGCTCATATCTGTTTGCTCAGCTCTTGGACAGAACAAGCTCAAAGAAATAAAAACAAATAAAACAAATAAACAAACGAACAAATAAATAAATAAGCGTGACTTCCTGTTTGCTGGTGTTTTAACTTGTGGAAGAAAAGTTCTGAACAACAAAAAACAGCTTACAGTTTTCAGAACATGTGCATAAAAGGATTACTGACAGAAACTCAACAACGACCAACTTCACCGAATCTTGAAGCTTCAAAGACCGTTAAGTTCTGCGAAAGCTGACGCTAGCTTACCGGCTAACCGCGAGCTACAGTTAAATGAATGGGACGGTCTGTTAGCGTAAACGTTATGTTGTGTGGGCGTGCTGCCAGCTCAGCATAATCATAGAGTGAGCACAGATTATTTTGATATTTCCACCACTCAGACCCTTACCTGGGATCTGGGCGGAACGCGATCCTGGATCGTGGTTGTTTCCTGATATAGATCCAGCAATCGTTCAACAGAATTCACTGAGTCCCTGCAGGAGGATGTTTTTCCTCATTGTGCTGTGCTTTGTGATGTGTTTTAGTAAAGAGCCCTCCTTCTTTCTCTAAAGTCGTAACCATTTCACTTTTCCTTTTTTGCATGTTTGTGTGTTTTTTTTACTGCATTAATGGTTTTTAGAGAGCATTTGTGGGTGTGGATGTGTCTGTAGTTGAGTGTATTAGTGCTTCAATATTTCTCCACTAATTTGTTCTATAAATGCAATTTATATGATTATAATCAAGTTATTTATGAATATACTCAGAATCTCAGTAGACTGTGTATTTCCTGTGCATATATAAATGCACACAGCTGGAATTTCATTTTGTTAAATGAGGGGAATTCCCCTTATTCAATACTGTCATAATAACGGGTGATTGTCTTTGTGAGTTTGTGCTGTTTCCCTGTTTTGACCTTAACAACACAGGGTTTATGGAGAAAAATAGTTATCAACATAGAATGCTGTCTAGGAAGAAATTCTCCCACTTTGGACATTTAAATTCTGTTCTTACCTCAGACAATCACATTTGATGCTGACTCTATTGATCTCCTCCACTGGTCATTGAGCTGCATCAGTGATCATCTTTTCTCTCATCCATGTTTGTCTTTACCTGTTCTTGGTCTCATCCAGTGCTTCTCTCTTCACAATCACAATTTTGTTGAAATGACATATTTGTAAAAAAAAAAAAACAAAGGTCAAAGACATGACCTCTGTCTTTGCCGAGTTGCCATCAGAAATGATCCAAACTATTAACATTCCTGCAGCCAGTCATCTTTTTCTTCTCCTCTTTGATCTTCATCAATCCTGCGGCTGGGCGAAACGGCCAAATGAATCGAATCTCCAGTTTTCTCCTTGCTTTAACTTTCTTTAACAACAATTACAAATGTCAGAAAATATTGAACAAAAACAATATTGTTTTAGCAATTTCTTTAGAAATGAACCAGATGAAGAGAATGACTTTTTTTTTAGAAAACCGAATTGCATCAAAGTCATTCACAAATGGTATGAAGACGTTTTTAGATTCATCTAACTGTAAGCTCAAAATCAAAGATTCTGAGAAAACAAGGACAGATTTACTAAAGAGGAGCAGACTGACAGAAAATAGACTCTTTTCTCTTATTCTGCTTTCAGGTGTTTCATTTTTATAGGAAGTCACAACAACAACATCCTAAAATATTATAATGATTCTTGTCAAGATGCAGCAATCTCACAATGGGGGTGAGTGAGGGTGGGGGGTTTTTCATCTCAGCACCAGCTCTGTAATGTTAAAGATTATGAATGAAATTCTATACTAAGTGGTTCCCTTCATGTAATGATAGTTTTTAAAATAGAGTTTAAAATGAATGTTATTGATTTATTTTTTTTATCAATGTATTTTCTTGTATGAATCGCCACGCCTTAAATCCACCCATGAAAATATAATCTGACTGTAAATCTGTCCGTGATTACATGTAGGAGACATGATAGTATGAGTGTGGAACAACAGCGCTGTCACCAAAGCAACACTTTTATTCAACTTTCTGTTGCTGCTGTAGTGAGATTCAGGCTCTGTGACGTATTTTTAAAGAATGTTAACAGGAGAAATGTTGTATTCAGGACAAAGAAAAATCGTAATCAAAACAGAGACGAATCCTATTCACAACAGAAATGTTAAACATGAAACTAAAAGTTCACATTCATTTATGTTTGTTTTTAGAGTCATGTTGAACTGTTAAACATTTAACATTCTTCCTCAGTCCAATATGTATCTGTATGTTTATACAAAGATGCTGACATGAGATCTGAAACACAATCAGTAGTCAGTAAATAAATCTCGGCTAATTTTCTTGTGTACCTGACTCTGAAAGAGTCAGTGTCTCATCAGCCACAAACTGGTCTGTGGTGAGAGGATTTAATTTCCAGATTTTACCTCGATTCTCTGTATCTTCAGGTACCATCATTACAAACGTGTTAAAGTGGGTTTTTGTTAGAGAGAAATCATTTTGGATTTTTGAAGTGGGGATGCAGAAAACAATTGTAAAATGTTGATCAATAAGTACAGTTCCTGACAGCACAAATGATCTGTAAATAATATTACTTTGTCATTGAAATGACTTGAACATTCAATGGTTGGACCTGTGACTCGACTTGAGACTTGTTGGTCTTGACTTTTGACTCGACTTGGGACTTGACTGCTTTTGACTTGTGACTTGACCCTGACTTGATGACAAAGACTTGAGACTTGGAAAACAATGAGTTAGTCCCACCTCTGGATAATACTAGGTCTTATAATGAGGTCAATGATATTGTGTTTGTTTTCCTCTTTCCCTTTTTTCTTCCCTCAATACAATCGGTTGACATTTACCCCAACCTGCTCTGAGTATTCATTAACGCACTCTTGGCTTATTGAGAGAATTTCTTTTGAATTTTGGGCAGGTCAGAGCCCCTAGCCTTGACCCTGAAACGTTACACCATGGTTTGCAATGGAATAGCTCCATTGACTTCATATAAGAAATGGACAGAGTGACCCATCCCCCCTTGCATTCCAAAAAGGAACTCCCCACTGGCTCCAGATTTAATCCCAAGCCGAATTCTACCCTTCATCCTACCACTAGCATTACATTTAGCCCCTACATTTAGCTATCCAAATGGAGAGTTGTGGAAGAAAAGTGCTTCTCCTCTGCAGCATAGCGCGACGTGGAACTTCCTCGCTACAGAGGGTCCTATTACACTCTGCCTCCAGGTAACACTTAAAAAAACACCACTTTCACTACAAATGCCCTTACAAATAGAGTGGTAGGGAGAAGTGGTACTGAGAAGGGAAGAATTTGGATTAGGCCTTGGCCTTCTATAGAGAAACAGCTATTACTCAGTCAGTCTTTTGCATAGGCAAGCGGCCTTTCTTTGTTAGCTGACCAACCAAAGGAAAATTGCATTTCCACAGGTGGTCCTGTAATTTTGCTTTCTAATTTGTATCCCGATGGCTATGTTTTGGCTTAGCAGTCACCATGTTTGCCGTCCAATGAGGTCTTGTCCTTTGAACCTCCACATGCGGTCACATCTGTAAACTGGTTTGTTGACAACAATTGCAAAGGCCTGATAGACAGATATGCTATTGTGGGATCATAATTTTGAGATACTCAACAAAAGAAAAAAAAAAGACATCGAAAAGTCCCAACTGTCACAACCATACACTAAAGCCATGACCAATTCAAGAAAAGCCCATACATTGGTCTTTAAAAATGTTGTCATTCTGAAAAGTGGAAAAGCTAATGGTGTCAGTGGTGCCTTTGTGGATCAGTATGGCATGTGCATAGATGCATCAGCAGCAGAGAAGAGAATCTGAGAACTGAATCTTTGAGCTTTCAGGCCCAAGTGTTTCCAATCAACTCCAACCAGCAACTGAGACTCTCACACCTACATTGGCTGAGCAGGTCTCAACTTGCCCAATGTGACATGGGGACTTGGTTTGTGTGGGACAATGTAAGACACATTAGTAATGCATTGAAGTAGCCCAAGTTGAGTTAAAGCAAGCTTTCTGTTTTGCTGCGTGGATGATTCCATCTCTTTGCTTTGCCATCTGGCTGATTCAGCAGCAAACAATGTATTGCTTACTGCTCCGAGGAGCGGGCGCCACTTCAGCTCCTCCACACAAACAGACGTTTGTAAAAAGTCAAACTGAGAGAGAAATACGTCAAAATGTAAGATAGCATTTAATATTCAGAATCACGAGAAACCACCATAGTACTACACATGGTAGGTTAAACAGAGATAATCAAACAGAAAGGATGAGGGACTGTGTCGTGGTGTCGTGAAAACAGGCTTGCACATTACAGCAGTGGAAGGTTGACTTAGAAAACAGTCAAAGAGTTATGGTAGTTCAAAGAGCGCATTTTACTTTGTGTGATTACTCTAGGATTAATGGGTTAAAGGGTGGTTTCATTCAGCAGGACCTATCAGCTTCAAACTATACTCTAGGCCGTTTACTGAACGTTGTTGAGATGGGTGGAGCAAACTTTGATTAATGTGAGCTTCCCACGTCAGACTTCATTTCTGCTGTGCAGAATCCTGTGGGCGTGGTCAGTTATTCTCTTCCCAGTGTGCAAAGGTCTGTGGACCTTTGTGGTGCACTCCATTGCAAAAAAGGTTGCCAAAAATAGGAGAAGTACACTAATCTTAAGGTGATAGTGGTCAGTTCTGTCCATGCAGCAAGTTATTTTGTCTTAAGAAATCTTACAATAAGATATCAAAATGTAGAAACAAGGAGTTCCACACAAGCATTCAACGGGGTAAAAAAAATGGATAGAATTCCTTCCAATTCAATTTTAATATGTATTTTTGCTCATTTTCATCAAATAGTATTTTTAGAGGTTTTATGTACCTAATTGTAGTTCATTTTGATTACATCTCAGATCAGATGAGATATTACATTTATAAACTAGTGTAATAAGTGGAAGTGACTTGTTTTAGAACAAAATATGAATAAATGGAGAATACAATGTTAGTACAAGTTGGCCCATCTTAAATATCGCTTCTCCACGTTATGGAGTAATTATGTTTATTAAAATGCACATGGATGTCTTATGAACATTTCTTAAATCATGCACTTTGAGGTTTTATGTCCTCAATCGAGTTTTTCTATTATCAAACGCATGGAGCAAAATCACTCATTTAATTAATAACCTCCTTACTTGGAGATTCTGGCTCTTAGTGAGTCAGCCAATTCTCAACTGTGCTGATTTGGAGAAAAACTTAGAGCCATGTAGAGCAACGAGACGTAGAAGCAGCTGAAACCTGTGGAAATATCTTGCATGTTGAGGTTTTAAAACTTTGCAAGTATCATGTAGCTTGCAGTGTTGGATAATGTATACCACAGCAAAACCAGCTGCTGATGGATCACTCTGGTCCAATGATGCATTGCTTTCAGTGAGACTGTAATGATGGTCAAGGGTTTCTGCAACCAAAGTCAAAATGTGTCTGGTTGGACTGCCCAAAAGAAAGTATGTTCTACAACAATGTCATAGAGCGTCACTCAAATGTGCATGAGAATAACCTGAAAAGTTGGT
This sequence comes from Oryzias celebensis, assembly GCA_014656515.1. Lineage (NCBI taxonomy): Eukaryota > Metazoa > Chordata > Actinopteri > Beloniformes > Adrianichthyidae > Oryzias > Oryzias celebensis. The sequence goes on along the minus strand of BNCR01000001.1, from coordinate 35,330,453 downwards.
GGTTTTTCTTCTTGTTGCTAAAAGCAAATACATTTGATTTTAATGATTTTAGGAATCTTTCTCAAAGCGTTGTTGGAATGTTTTTTTGGAATGTTTTTTTTGTTTCTAGAGACTATTTGATGTTTTTTACATTTCAGACAGCTTTGCAGATGTGATTTTGTTTGTCTTTCATCCCCTTGTTGTCACTGTCACTCCTCCGATCAGCTCTGTCTCTGTGGTAACAGCAGCGCCTTTGCACCTTTTCTCTCCTTTCACTTGATAACACTCTTATCTGCAGGCTTTCACCCCCAACAAAGCTAATTGCAATTTAACAGTGATATTTAATTTGTCATGTTGTTTTATAGTCAGCTTAGTTACGTGTGTAATTGCTCTCTTAATAGCCAACTGATTATTTTCTCGTTAATGTCATAGTCTTTGTTAATTGTCACAGTGTGACATGGATGCCACACTGAAGCCTGTCGTTACACAAACAGTCAGATTAAGGCTGAACCCACTCAGATGTGTGCAGGTGTGGGTTTAACCTGAACTGAAGGAGGCTCCACAGAAGCTTCTATTTCAAACTCATACGCACAATTATTTATGCTGTTTTTAACTACCAAATAGTGTGATTTGCTGTTTTCATGGAGCTGGAGTTCACTTTTTTGACACACATAGTGTTTCTACTCGGGGATGGGCTTAAAGATAAAGAAGAAAGGCTCCAAAGTATCTCTGAAGAAAATTTTAAGTCTGTGTAACAAGGAAAACAAACAGACAGTTAGGCTGGGCTGCCTGTTTATGCAGTTAAGTATTATTTCATCAATGTTTATTGCAGAAAATCTTGCATATTTTTACTCAAGAATGCAATCAAAAGTCCCACACAACACATCCTTAGGACTTTATTGGCTTCAGTACTGCAGGATCTTGGTTTGGCTTCAGGAAAAGGAAAACTCATCATTGCACTGCTACTTTAATGGCATTCTAAGTGGGTTAACTGGAATGTGGCCATCAGTTTCAGTAGCTTTTGTTATCTGTGGATTGCTGGCCACCAGCATCAACATCACCAGTGGAAAAATGAGACATTTGAGGCAGAAATGGAGGAAGTTTCTGGAAGGAAGGTTACCAACATTTTTGTTCATGACTTCAAAAGCCCATAACCTGAGAGAATGTGCAGTCCTCGTAAACAATTGAGCATCCTGGTTTGATTTACACTTGTTCATCAACCTTGTCTAAAAATGAAAGGACTTTACAGTTTGCTGAGTATTTAGGACAAACAAACAAAAGACAGCTTCTAACTGCTAACTGCAAGTACAGAAATCTGTGATCCACCTGAAAGCGTTATCTGTGAGAGGGGTTGAGTTACTGGCTGCATCAACATTCATTTATTCCTGTACTAAACCTGCCTAATCCTATGCAGGGTCATGAGGATGCTGGAGCCTACTCAGCTACTGGAGGGCAAAAGGCAGGAGACACCCAGGACAGTGTGCCAGACCATTGCAGGGCCAGCATTACGTAATTCTTCAAAGCATCAGATGATACAGTTGGGCCAAAAACAATTTGTCAATCTCTGATTTTGCTAGTTTTCCCACTTAAAAATCTGAGAGAAATCTGTCATGCTTATTATAGATTCTTTAATTGTGGGAGAGAGAATGCAAAAAAAGGTTCAATAAAAATCCCATTGTTTGATTTTTAAATAATTTATATATGTAATGTTACAGAAAACAAATGTGTATTTCCTAAAACCAAAGAATAATTCTGTTCCTCATTGACCTGTCAATTCTTCTTTAAGGAGCTCATCTGTTTGAACTGATGATCTGTCTAAGGACACCTGTCCCCACCCTTTAACAAACAGACTGTAACCTCTCCACCAAGACCAACGAGCTGTCAAAGGACACCAGAGGCATGATTGGAGACCTGAACAAGACTGGAATGAACCAATCTACAAAAAACAAGCTGCTGGGAGAGAAAAGATCGACTGTCAGAACAACTGTTAGATTAGATCTCACCCACTGCAGGAAGCAGCTTCACTTTAATTGTGACTTAAACTCTTTATTGTTTTCTCACCCACAACAAAAGCAGAGCTGGGCTGATGCAGCTTTGTCTTTTTCTCTAACCTGTGGTAACGTATTGCACCTCTAAGGACTGCTGACGCGTGTGACACGCACAGGAGGCCTCTTGGGGGCAGTGTTGCTCACAGGTTTCTGGCTTGCTTTTGTTTCTAACATTTCTTCTCAGTTTCTTCTTCATTCTTGTGTTCAGTGCAGAGGCAGATACCAGAGGCAGATGCAGTTTTCTTCTAAAGCAACAAAAGGAGTGACTTTGCGGAAGTGTCAGTTCTTTGGAGCCAAAATAAATTCAAAGCAGGTCAGTCAGGCAAACATCTTTAACTTCTAGATTAGTGCACATTCTTTTTCTTTTATCAGCTTCATCTCCATGAGGTTGCTGATGGTGCCTTTAAAGCTTTGGATAAGAACTTTAAAATAATGGATTTGATGAAGAAAAAAAAACGTCCTTTTTTGTGTGAAAGAACAGATGAAGGGTTTTAAGTCACCAGATTTAAATTCAACAAAAAAAGCAAACAAACGTCTGAAATTGGTTGTGCGTGCCTCTGGGGTTGTGTGTACGAAAAGCCATAAAAGCATTGAATTTCCATTACATGCTATTGTGTTTTCCTGACTGCACTTCCACTTGAATGCTTATTAATGACCTCATTAGGGTCCAGTGATAGGAGCTTGTGTGACACACTGCAGGGATTTTCATATTGGTATTCATAGTCTGTTGTTTGCCGTTTCAGGTGGTGCAGCGTTGGACTCCACTGTTCACCAGGACATGACTGAGGAAGAAATGACGGATTATTGATTGAGCTTGGCTAATATAAGGACAATCACAGTATTAAGCCATCTTTATTTCTCTGCTCCTTCAATGCAACATGCAACCTAAAAAAGATCAATTTCACTATTAAGGTTGACGGAAATGCAACAAAATACAAGCAAGCAAAGAAGATTCTGTCATTAAATCAGGACTGCAAACAAAATGTTACATTTTTTTAACTGAATAAATACAAATATTTGTAAGAACCGTTATTAGTTGTAGTATTATTTAATATTTGTAGTGTCAATTTTACTGTAAATTATTTCTCCTTTAAGTTCTTCTTTATTTGTTTGACTTAAAGTCCAGGAACTTTCGTTGGTATTTTTCAAAATGCACATGCTTTTTCATTCAGTTTAAATTAGGTTCCTTTTTATTTTTTGTGTGTATGTGTTTTTAATTTTGTTTAAAAAAAACTTGCTAAATAGTAAAAAACCACGTGTAGAATACAAAGTGAACACAGTGAATCATGTAAAAGTGTGAGAGGTAAAATAAAGGCACATTTTTAATGAACCACATAGTGAACTCAAATCTTTGCAGGCCTTGGACCATGACATGTATGTGTCATGGATGTGGTAAAAAGCGCTGCACTGAAATAGAGGGATGATCAAACAGGAGAAGGTCATCGCCATCACTTCTTATCATTGTTTTTCTTATACTTTTTGTGGATTTTAAATGCAACCTCAGGGAGGCACAATCCTTTCATGTGCTGGTAAGTCCAGGTAAATTCAAAGGATCGTGTCAGAATTGGCATTGAACGCATGGAGCGGCTGTGGAGCAGAGGTAGAACAGTTGACCTCTGATTGGAAGATTGCAGGTTTGGTTCCCACCTAGCCTGCCTATGTTTTGAAGTGTCCTTGAGCAAGACACTAAGCCCCACCTTGCTTCTGGTGGCCATAGATTAGTGTTTGTCAGCAGAGCCGCCATCAGTGTGTAAATGTGTGTGTGTTGATGGGTGAATGGAACTGTGCCTTTAAAGCGCTTTGGGCTTTCAAAGAAGGTAGAAAAGTGTGTACATTTTTAAAACCAAAGCCAAAACACTCATGCATATCCTGAACAGAACTTTGATGTTGGATTGTTCTGGTCCAGGTTAACAATGGCTGCTAGAGGTGCTGCATACAATATTCTGGTAGAATACTGTTGGTGGAAGAAGGAGAAGAGCAAAGTGTGAACGGAGGGAAGGAGAGTAGAAACTTAGAATCTAGCAATTTTGATAGAGAAAACTAGAGAGTTGACCAACGTGATGGGAAGAAGAAAGGTGGCCTTCCTTTGTTTTCCAGAGACCAGATGGACAGATTCCACCAGCCTTAAGCTGTTTGATCATGGCGTGGATGGAAAGGGGAACAGAAGAGGACAAGTATGTTCTGGGGGTGAAGGTAGAGTGATGATAAGTGATGAGTCTGAAGCTGGAAGTTGAAAGTGTGATATAGAACTGTGTCAGTGATTATGCCCCCCCAGGAGGGAAGTGGAGGAGAAATTCCACATGGAGGCTATTCAGGGTATCCGTAGAAAGGAGAGAGTGGTGATTGGGACCCACGTTAGCAGACGTGGGTGAAGGAAACTGATGATGAGGAAGCCATGGAAACGTATGGTGTTCATTTCAATTCCATCTTATTTTTATTGTCCAAAATCCCAACCAAAGCCGTCTCAATGGGCTTCATACCAGTACTTATCCAAAGAGCATAAAGTCAGTCATAAAATAGAAACAATTGCTGGTTGTTAAACTAAAGTAAACAGACCAAGCTAAAGTGGCATCCCTGCCTTTAGACCCTCCTTTTCTGTCAAGAAAAACTCATTAAAAAGCCTCTATCTTTGGGAAAGAATAAGAAGAGATGTCCACAGGAAGGAGGATCCTCTCCCAGGACGGACAGGTGATGTGCTAGAACTGTTACAGAGGAATGTTTTTAGTCTAACTTGGAATGTAGAAACTGTGTCAGCCTCTCTTACATGAACTGGAAGCTTATTCCATAAAACAGGAGCTTGGTGGCTAAAGGCTCTACCTCCAACTGTGCTTTTAGAGATTCTAGGAACCACAAGCAGTCCTGCATTTAGTGAGTGAAGTGTGTCGCTTTCTCAGGTGAATAAACTGGACCGCAGTTTGCTGCAACTGATGTCTTCATTCTTCCGTTCTTTGTCCATGAAGTCACAAAGTCACCGTCAAACTAACACACAAATAACCAACTTAAATACAAGATTTGACATAAATTACTTGAACAAATGAAAACACATACCTGTCCGGCCGCATTCACTAACAAAAGAAAGCAAGCAACAACTTTACAGTGTCTTAACTGTTTCTCTTTCCTTCCCAGTCTTTTCTTCCACGTGCTTCTTAACCTTTCACTTTCTCTTCTTCATAATCTTTTCCGCCACATGGAACTCCTTGAGTGGTGTTGCAACAAAAGATTTTCGGCGCAACACAGTCATGAACTAAGGTTCTGCCCCTCAGAAATACACAAAATAAAATACATAAATATGTAAATTAAAAATATTTCAAAACAAATCAAATAAATTAATAACAAATGCTGACACTTTGTTGTGGCAGTTAAAAGTGTTCTGTTTGGTTGGTAAGGCTCTATGAGATCTTTAATATAGGATGGGTTCATACCATTCAAGGCCTTATAGGTTAGCAGGAGGATTTTGAACTTGATTCTAGATTGAACTGGGAGTCAGTGAAGTGAAGCTAACACAGGAGTAATGTGTTCTCTTCTGCTGGCTAAAGTGATCAGAGCGAGTTGGAGGAACGGTCTTGATGTGTCATCTGGAATGAGAAAAGCAGATAATCAGACTTGGTGTTTGACGGAATAAATTCAGGAGTGTGTTTCAGGTGTGATGTGTGACAAAGGAGTGTCAGCAAAAATAAAAGAAAAGGTGTGAAAGATTGAAGTTTTTAATCAGCTCACTTCTGGTGAAGAAAAAAAAGACTTGCAGGCAGTGCATAGTAGTGGTGTGAAGTGAACTAAGAAGGTGAGCATAAGTAAAGTTACTGCTTCAGTGTCACTTCATACTTAAACACAGGGAGATGTATTAGTGGGTGAACATACTAAAAAGTAAGAACTAATCTCAAAAACCAAATCCTGCTTAATCTGTTAAATTAATATGACTTTCCAGGAAAAACCCCCAAAAAACAGCTACAATATTATATAGACTTGCAGAAAGGCCTTAGTAACAACCAGGGCTGTCACTAAGTTTTAAGAGCGGGGGGGGCTGAGCCCCTAACACAATTTGAACAAATGTAGCGCATTTGCAGTTGCTATCCTCAGTGCAACATTTCCCTATTTGCTTGTTCCCTGGTAGCTTTTCCATCCAACAACACTGTTCTAATGTGTTTGTGCCATCTCACATTTGCCAAAGATGACTAAAGCTTTTTTCCAATTCTTGCAACCACTGCTGACTAAACGATCATGTTTGATGTTTTTGACAAACACTACACTGGAAGCAGAAAGCTGAATTCTGGTTGACTAAATATTCTAACAAATGCACTTTTGGTGCAATGCTTGCCTCTGTATACCAAAGGTATCGTGCGGGTAGCTTTTCAGCTTTACATGTCTTGGCCCTGTGTCTTTGGCTGAATCCGAATGCCCCCTGCAGCTTCTCCCTACCCATGCCATTGAAGAAGCATTGAAGTGAAAAGGGTGTCCAAAATTGTTGTCTTAAGAGTAGAGTGAAGGGACTTTGAGTTCTGTAACCCTCCACCATTAGGGGGAGCCACATGGCTCTGTTTCATTACTTTATGTGGGTGTGCTCTGAAGCACAGAAATTTACATTTAAATGTCAGTAATGACTAGTTGTTTTTAAAAGTTTAATGACTGACGTTGTCATGTATTTCCCATGTATGTATTTTAATATTGATGACATTAACAAGGGGTAGTGCCTGATTGGGCTGTCTGAATTTGAAGACACATGCCTCTCCTTCTGTCTGACCCTTCAAGAGACATGAACACACATTGAATTAATAACTGGTCCAACATAAAGGCCGATGTCATGACTTTTGCTCACACACCACAGTCATTTGTTGCTCTCAAATATTTCAAACTTACAAAGATTACATTTTGGGAACAAATGTGACTAAAATGTTTGAAATTTAAAGCCCTGAAAAACCTGAGTAAATGACTTGAGTTGAAGTAATACTAAAACAGAACCCTCAACAACATTTAGGGCAGGTTCATTTGGCTCATTTATATCTCTCGGCACATTCCCTGTTGTAATTGCCATAACTCAGCCATCCAGCTCCACCTCCAACCACCAGAGGGAGTAATCTTGACCCACTTAAATAAAAATCTTATGGTGCAGAATGAGATGTTTCATGTTTCATCTCCATCTTTCGTTCCACTACAATTCTCACCAGACTTTCTGCATTATAAATGATGTGAAATCTTTGACCCACCTTTCAGGTGGAGGTCTCCCCCCTCTCACTGCCTGTACCCCTCTGCCCTGACTCTTTTAGATTCAGAAAGATGAAGGAGTGATTAACTGTAGTGGATTAAGATTATTTTTATTTCCACCGATTATAACAGGCTTTATGGAACCCAGCTTGACTTTTCAAAGCTAAAATGAGAGAAATCGCCATCATGCAAACAATTTACCTTTGTGTGTTATCCAGGTTTGTATTTCTCAAACTGAGGAGCTCCTGGTTCATAATTTACAGGAACTTTGTGCTGTTAGCTGGAGCTAACTCATTGTTGAAGACTGAGCTTCTTGAAAAACTTGTGTCTATCCATGTTGTGTAACTTGTCTTATTGTGTCCCCGTCATGTGTAGATCATAAACGTACAAAAGGTGTTGATGCAGCGGAGTGTAAAGTAGCAGTGAAAACCTGGACTGGATTTTCAGTAATGTGGGTGTTCACTGAGGATCACTGGAACGGATTGTATAACAAAACAAAGACACTACCTTAACACGGTAAAGTAAATGGAACCAAAAGATTTATGATCATAAACTGACAGGTTTATCTTATTGTTTATTTGAACTAACATTTCAGTCTATTTATATTGAATGTTTCTGCAATTGTAAAAAAAAAAAAAAAAGTTTAAAAGTAAAAAACAACATATAATAAGAACAAAATAAAAAAGAGAACCCTGGTCAGAGTAAAGACAAATTTTAACTCTGTGGAGGTTTTTGCGTCTCATCAACCAATCAGGGACCAATCGGGCAAGTGACCTTTTCAACAACAGCGAGGAGAAAACATCCAATATGGTGGATCGATCATTAGTTCTCCTGAACTTCAGTTCATTTTCTTAACCCGCTGTATCCCTTTCTGGACAGCGGGGTTTCCAGATCCCGTCCCGGTTACTGTTGGGTGAAGGCGGGTTCACTCTAGAGCAGGGGTGTCAGAATCCAGTCCTCAAGGGCCGGCCTCCTGCTGATTTTCCAGAAATCTTGCTCAATTTGCTGGTGATTACCTGGATCAGGTGTGTTTAGCCAATCAGGAGCTTCAATGGCCAGTTGGTTGAAAAACATGTAGGACACCGGCCCTGGAGGCCTGGAGTCTGTCTCAGGACCTATGGAGCTGTAGTGAACACGCTCACTATGACGGCTCCTGGTAGAGGAGCTGGCGGCCAGACAGAGGGAAAGCTGGATGGAAAGCAGTCTGATCAGACCTCCTGACCTTTATGAGGATTTCTTATTTTCATTGAGACAATAAAAAAAGGTCCCTCATTTTATTCTTGTTTTTATTTTTGCTCTCTCATGTTAATGCGGGACAGTAAGCATTTGAACTCATTCAGAGAGAGACGGAAACACAGCAGAAGCGACCTTCAATCAGACACAGCAGCCGGAGAGAAACTCACTGGAACTAAAGGGAAACTAAATGTTCTTATGAAATCCAACATGGAGACGTGATCACTGATGTTTGTTTTAGCTAGCAGCTTCATGTAGCAATCAGGCTACAAACATTAGCTGCTAATACATTTTTGGCCACAGCAAGCAGGGAATTCCCTGCGTAGCGAGAAAAGTGGGCCTTGTGGATTGACCACGTGAATCGCGTTTGATGTGAATGCACCTTAAGCACAGCATGGTTTAAACAAACACATTCTGAGAAGCTGATTGTAGGTTCTGCAAATGGATGGCAAAGAGTTTAGATTATGTACAGTTATCTCCAACAACTACTAAAGATGTCACAGGAATGGTGGTGAAGGACCCAGGATGCAGGAGACCAGCCAAGGTGGTGGAAGCATTTAATAAAGAAACTGAAACATGACAAAAAACCTGGGAGAACCAATAAGGTGGCAGAGCAGAACAGATGACCTGACAAAGAGTAACTGAAAACCAGACACCTAAATAGGCTGAGGGTCATTAACTGAAATGAAAACAGCTGTTGATCATGAGCCTGAAACTGCTGACTGAGGGACAATTCAAAATCACAACAAACTTTGGGGTCAGGAAACTGTCAAAAAAAAAAAAGTATTCATAGAGAAAAAGTTGTGCATGAGTTTGAGTGCTGTGGAACCCTGGATGGTCCAGATGGGTGGAGTACTGGGTGGTTGGTGGACGGCCTCCATGTCCTAACAAGGCTGTGACGTCAGCAAGGAGGTGGTGGAGTCATGATTTGAGCTGGAATTATGGTGAGAGAGCTGTTCAGCTCCTTTGGGGTTCCCGAAGGTGTGAAAATGACCTCTGAAAAGTAGGCGGAGTTTCTGACTGACCACTTTCTTCCGTGGTCCAAAAAGAAGAACAGTGCTTTCCGTAACAAAATCCTCTTCATGCATGACAATGCACTCACTGTCTCATGCTGCTGGAACACCTCTGCATTGTTGGCTGCTATGGCATTAAAGGAGTCAAACTGACGGTGTCAGCCTTGCCTGACCTTTAACCCTACTGAGAACCTTTGGAACATCCTGAACACAAATATGTGAGGCAGTTCATATCCAAACAGCAGCTCTGGGAGGCTATTCCAACATATTGCAAAGAAATTCAAGCAGAAAGTCCAAAAACAAAATTGTGAAGCTGCTACACAATAAAAGTCCTCTGTTCAAATGGAACTTAACCAATGAAGATGTTTTTGATTGGAATAGCTTAGATTTCAGTAAATATGACGTCCTGTTATCTTCAGGAAGTCTGTTCAATATAATTTAACATAAACTTTAATAATGATGAGTGGCTTGAAATTTATGCTGTCATTTTCAATGAGTATTTAGAAAAATCCTAGGGAAATATACTTTGCATGACAGTTTTGAACACGCTGTAAGTGCATGCCTGTTGACTGTTAGAAATTAGGAAATTAGACAGAGTGCTGCACGGTGGTGCAGTGGTTAGGGCTTCTGCCTCAAAGCAAGAAGGCCCAGAGACACTGAGGGACCTTTCTGTGTGGAGTTTGTACGTTCTCCCCGTGCATGCGTGGGTTTTCTCCGGGGAAAACATGCTTCACAGGTTCATAGGTCATTCTAAATTGTCCCTAGGTGTGGATGTGTGTGTGAGTGTGGCCCCTACAACAGACTGGCGACCAGTCCAGGGGTGTCCCCTGCCTTCGTCCATGAGTGGCCAGGTTAGGCTCCAGCAACCCCGTGACCCCGAAATGGTAAAGCGGTTTGGAAAATGAATAAATGAATGAGTGCAGTGTGTGAGCATCCTAGAGGCATTTATGTATCACATGAACACCCAGTGCGTGCCAGGATTGCGTGCAACCAATGAGGAGTGAGAATGAGCACCTTAATAATGACTAAGTGGGCGGCCCTGGTGCAGTGGAAAGGGCAGTCGGCCTCTGATTGGAGGATTGCAGGTTCGATTCCTGCCTTGCCCGCCCATGTGTCGAAGTGTCCTTGGGCAAGACACTGAACCCCACATTGCCTCTGATGGAAGGTTGGCGCCAGTGTTCGGCAGCAGAGCCTCCATCAGTGTGTGAATGTGTGACTGTAAAGCGCTTCGGGCCTTCGAGGAAGGTAGAAAAGTGCTATATAAGTATACGCCATTTACCATATAAGAAAGTGCAGCGTAAGGGGACTGCATGACCCAAGTGTGTGTAACGTACATTATCTTGACAAATACTTGATGATTCATTGACCACACGCACAACAATGGTATTTTACATTTTTATCACATCCCTTAAGGAGCCTCAGAAATCTCAAGGGAACTGCAAGACACACCTGTGCTCCCTTTGAGATGACTGCTCTCTAAAGCCCCCAAGGGCCCGGACAAGCCAAAAAACAACAGCACCCCCTGTACGGGTAATACAGTATAACTCAAGCATAGCATGCAGAGTGTCCAGAAGGTCATCCATCTACACAGGTTCCTTTCCAGTGCTAGTCAAAAAAGACAGCAGCACGGTGATACACAGAAGCTTTTAAGGTGACAAAGAACAGAAAATACTTTTCTTCATTCATTTAATGAATGGAAATGTCCATGATCACAAATCCAATCTCTGACCTGGAAGATGCCTGCTTAGTACAACTCTAACCATTCTTTCCAGTGGTCTTTTAATTATGGTTACGCCATTTGGTGCACAAAATGTAGAGCAGCAGGAGTTGATTGAAACTTCACCCTGTTAGTGCAGAGCGTTCCCTCATTTCCCACCATCTCCATGTTGACACTCTCTCCCACTAGCTTACAGTTCCTAATAACATCAAGCTAACATACAACAAAAATGCAGTAGCAGCAATATCAGATCTATCCAGTTGTACAATTCTGATCCAGATTCCAGGTCAGATGAGGAAAACAAACGTATTTGTCTGTGAGTAGATTGATCAGAATGGCCTGCTCATTAAAGCACATACTGTACGTCACTGCTACAGGCTCATTCTAACAGCATTCTTTCCTCTGCTCCTCATTCACACTGATTGAAACAAAAAAGTTCTCAGAAGTGCAATTTTAAACTAAATTGTCCTATCTCATCATAAAATGTCCCAAGAACATGTAAAAAACCCCAAAATCGCTGTTGTCTTTGGAGTCTGTCTTTAAACACCCCGTGCGTCAGACCTGGAACATGAAGACAAAGAAGAGAGCTGTCTTACCTGGAGTGAGTGATCTTACCTGGAAGACTAATGGATGCATGATGGAAAGAGGTAAACTTGCAGTCTGATTCTTTTTGCATCATCCATGTGGATATGATGTTGCCACAGCAATAGTGCAGATCAGTGACACACTTTCCCTCTACATGGAAATCTTCCCAAATGTCTGTAAGCTATTTGACACACTAAAATGTGTCTGAGCTTCACTTGATGTCCTGTAATATTTCTAACTTGACCAGAAGACAGATCAATAAGGCTTATGAGAAAGGTGTGATCATTCCCTGAAGTGAAGCTGTTCACAATCTCTATCTCCAACGATCACTAACAAAAGGCAATCTGTTTTATTGATGTGTATGCCAGGCTGATCCAGGTGGCAGAGATTATCCCACAGAGGCCGGAATTCGACACGTTTGAAACTCCAAACTATTAACTCTGTCTATGTGTTTGTAAAGTTGAAACCCTAGCCCTACAGTCAACTCTAGGATTTTTATTAAGAACTCCAAGGCACATCTCATGTCTCTCTTCAGATTCCAGAGAAGGCACATTGCTCAGGATTCACAGTGAATGGTCTCAGTAAGTTCTGCACTGCTGTGTTTTATACTTTTAACAAATGTTCAGCTGTTTTCATGCAGATTTTCGATTGTTGTTTCATCAAACCTGTGTGCAGATTTAATCGCTTGGCTCAGGCAGATAAGCCGGCGTTACGCATCACAGGAATAAAAAGAGACACAGAAAACAGGAAGTAGCGCATAGTGTAAAAAATGGTAACAGATCTTTAAAAAATCTGCTTTTAATCTGACAGATTTTATCTTCCTTTTGGCAGAGTCCTGGTTTCCAACAATCATAATTTTTTAGGTTTTTTTATGTTTGATCTTTCATTTTCAGCTGACCTACAGCTTTAAACATTTGTCCTTACTAAAAATAGGATCCAAATGAATGATAACTGTAAAAGAAAACCCATCTGTGCAAAAATCAAGTGCCTTGATTAGAGAAACTGCAGCATAAATTGGTTTCCGATGAGAAAATGAAGTCTTTTTAATGAATGTAAAAGAAACTGCCTTTTCTTTTGAAAAAACTCAAGAGATTACCCCCCTTAACCAGCCCACAGCGGCAGCTTTTCAAACAACTTCATATCACAGACAGCTTGTTTACTCATATGTACATGCTTTTACAGGACAGTCAATAAAGTGCAGAGAAATGAACAGCTCTCTCCCGGAGTCCTCTGGCAAACTCAGACGTCTGACTGAGCTTTTTCCAGGCTGACCAGTGGACCCTTTGAAGCCTGAACAAAACAGAAACAATGGGCTTTGATGGCCAGATCAGCGCCTGTGCTGCAAGACTTCACCATATGGTGCTTGTCCTCAGTGAGACCCATGCTGTTTGCCGCTGGCTTTCATTCCAACAATGAACCAGGAAGCAGAGGCAAGGCAGCAAATCCTTCAATACATGTCTTTGTTGTAACACAGCTTCCCTTACTGTAGATTTGCACAAGAAAAATCACCTTTTTACTGATTGTTTTGATCAAATTCCACTAACTAAGAGTTGAACTGCTTCAGATTAACTCTGCAATTGTTTTCAAATGCAGCAGCTAGCATCTAGCCAAATGGACATATTCTTTAAAGAAAGTTACAGTTCACAAAGTTTTTAAACAAAGTAAAGAGATTCTTACAACCATAGGAATTAAAGGATTCAATAGGGATCTTCAAAGTGGGATTGAAAGATTTAACTGTGAAGCATGACTAGTTAGAATTCTTTGGCGGTTGGCCTTTCGGCCGATGACATCTTGCATGCCAGAGATGATCTTGGATCAGGTGCAGAGAAAAGTTTGGCTTTATCCTAAAAAAGATACAGATTAGACAGAAGAACAAACACATTTACATGTAGATAAAACAGCATGAATAATTGATTGCAAGAAACATTTTGTTGCAGTGAGTGCTTATATCAGAATGCCTAGAGATCAGGGCTTTGTGCAATAAGATAGCGCTGCGTGCACTGAGCTGCCAGGCTATTGAATGCACCCAACTTAGGGCTTGATCCATAAGAATGTGCTACTTGTCAGCTGGTTGCACCCATTATCAGGGCTTTTGAACAAGATGAAGCGTTGAAGGGCAGCTGAAACACCCCCGAGTGGAGCTTGATAAGTGTTTACCTGCTGTTTGCATTTGAAATATCCTCCATAAGCTACAGTGGGGATCAAAAGTTTGTGCACCCCAGGTAAAATATTATATTATTGTGCAGAAAGAACCCAAGGAAAGATTGAAAAATCTCCTAAAGGCATCAGTTTACAGATGAGAAATTATTTTAATATGTCAAAAATTAGGCTTTATTTTCATCATTTACCCTTTCAAAATAGCAGAAAACAAAAAAAATAGCATGTGCAAAAGTTTGTGCACCCTGCAAAGTTTATTGTAAGCCCCGCCCCCTTTGGAAAAGCTGAGAACTGACAGTGTCACGGATTGTTCACAATTATGGTTTGCAAAGACCAGGTGATTTGAATCTGAAAGATTATAAATAATCTGAGTCATCTGACCTTGTTCCAACAATCAGCATCATGGGTTCTTCCAGCAGTTGTTCAGAACAATGAAACTGAAAATAGTTGATGCACCAGTGGAAGTTAAAGCAAGATATGGAAGATCAAGAACAATCTCAGTCAGAGCAGCTCACAGGATTGAGAGAAAAGCAAATCCAAACCCACGTTTGACTGCAGCATCCCTTCAGAAAGACCTGCAGACTCTGGAGTTGTGGTTCACTGTTCTACTGTCAACAGATACTTGTACAAATATGGTCTTCATTG